>QODF01000222.1:646953-822103 GCA_024372805.1 Oostethus manadensis
ATATATATATATATATATATATACCCATAATCATCTGTGATCACACCCGAGGAACTCATCACTTGGACAAGAAGCTCCAGCCGCTTGCAAACGGAGGCAAATCCGCCGGTTTGAAGGAGCAGAACCCACTTTGCTAGTTTCTACTGTAGTGCGTAAGTTCTCACAGCCGGGAGGTAACATGTTGAACAGAATCCAGACCGGGTCCATGGCAGAAGGAATGCGGGCCACATCCAAATAGGCCTTCTCGAGGATCTTTTGAGTCCACCGGTAACGGTCTGTGCCATTCCGAAGAATCCAATCCTCATTCCGAGCTGAAGTCCCGCCGGGCTCGCCCCCCCCGCGCAGCTAAAGCGCTACATTGAACTCCGTCACCAGGAAGTCCACGTAGTGCCTCTCTTTGGTCTTGAAGGCCTCTGCGATGAGGCGTGCGGCGTCCTTGTGTTCACGCCCCCTCAGGGAAACCCCGTTGACCTCCAGGATCACCTGACCCACTTTCAGCTGGCCACAGTTGTGAGCGGAACCGCCTCGCTGAGAGAGAAAAGACCACAAACGAGGTTATGCGAAAGCCACTTTGATGATTTATTTATCTGTGGCGGCCCACCACAATCCTTTTTGGACCGCCACAGAAAGATTTAGCACAATCTTCTATTTTATTTTCCTGCTTTTTAGTTGTTGGCGCGCTGGGCTCGTTCTTGCTCTGTAGTTTTGGCGGCCGTTACGGCGCCGTCCAAGAGAGGATGTCATCGTTTGGAACAACATCAGCTCGGAAGAACCAGGCTTGATGATGTCATCAAACCGGACGACAGAGCTATGATCTGTTGCGGTTCAAACCACTAGCTGTTTGTGTTGGCGATAGTTCCGGATAGAATTCACGACTCCATTTTTCTTCCAGGTCCTAAAACAGAAAAACCGCCCCCAGCCATCAGACTACCACCGCCGTGTTTTACTGTTGGTATGATGGTCTTTTCTGAACAGCGGTTTTCGCCTTGGAACATTTTTGCACAGTGTCTTTCTTATGGTGGAGTCATGAACACTGGCCTTACCTGAGGCAAATGAGGCCCGTCATTCTTTGGATGTTGCTGTGGGGTATTTTGTGACCTGTTATGCTCCTGAGGTAATTTTGGTCGGCCGGCCACCGCTGTTCATGTTTTCACCATTCGAGGATAATGGCTCTCAATGTGGTTTGCTGGAGTCCCAAAGCTTTAGAAAGGGCTTTCCTTGTTTTTAACAGGCAAGCGCTTTTTCCACACGTTGGGATTTTTGCTCTCCCTTAATAATAAAACGTTTCATTTAAAACCTGCTTTTTGTGTCCATTTGTGTTGTCGTTGACTAATATTTACATTTCTTTGAAACATTTTAACACTTTTTCTTGTCATCCGAGCTTCCTTTCCAAAATGTTTCCACGCGAGAGACTTTTGTAAACGATCTCAATGGGGAGAAATGTTTCCAAGTACAAAACTAAACCGAGGCCATGACAATAAAAGGCACAGAAGAGCGGTTGAGAAATAAAAGAAAGGGTTTATGGGTAGTCCCGGCCCAACGGTGGGACTTTCCCAAGAGAGCTTTACGTTTGAACATTTTTTGTGACAGGTCAGCAATTCTTCTTGACGGCTTTTCACATTTTTGGATGACGAAGAGCACGGCAGGCCTCATCCCCATGAAATTGCCATTAATGAAGATTACCGTTCACGTGCCACGCAGTCCGTAATGAATCCCTCGTCTGCTATTCTTCATGTCCTTGATTGGCAGGTGAGAAGTAATAAAGCTGCAATTAGGATCGGGCGTAACGGAGGCCAGCAGTGGCTCAAAAACGGTCTCGCAAGCAGTCTCGCCACCACTTTGGCCGGTCGGCTCCCACATGACGGAACTCCCACTTCAGACAGCAATGACTCAAAACCGGATTGGACCAAGTTCACCTTTTAGACGGCTGGACTTGAGTTTCCAAACCTTGTGTTACCAGTATCATTGTGGTTTTTGTTTTTTTTTAAGGTTAGGGGCTAACTGGTTCCAGACCTGACTTATAAGTAATAAGAAAGTAATAAGTTAAATATTAACTGATTCTCTATTAGAAAACCTATTTACAATCGTTTTATTATTAGAGCCCTCGAGACATGAAATAACACCCCTAGAGTCACCTCTACGCTCGTATTCCGCAACATAGTAGATGGAACAGAGTCGTGTCACAGGAAGTGACGCTGGGGTGTTACGTGAGTCCGTTCGGAAGCTCACTGTCTCCAACCTGGTCTGCTCTCGGCGCAAGGCAAGCGAAGCCGGTATGGTGGTAATTTGGCTGACAGGCGCACACGTCAACGAAACCCCAAAACAGCCACTGTTTAAAGTAACTCTGTGAATCAGCGCATACATTTTCATCTATATTGATTGTCCCGTCTGCCTCTATTGGACCGTCTCCTTCTGGCCACCGCCTCTTCTGTCCTCCTCGTTTGCCAGTGGATCTGATATGGATGTGGATAATTGTAAATAAAAGGTTCATCAAACGTATTGACGTATTGATTGTGAAAGGGAGCATTGCAAAAATGATAATGAATCAGGTATTCCTAGTTCACAAACACAAGTGACAAGGGCCAGACCACCCGCTTGGCAACGTGTCGTTTGCGGACAGTTTTTTTTCACGGTACAAAGGTTCTCTGTGCGTCCCGTACTTTTGGCCCACGTGACCGTATTTTTGGCCACTGTGAGCTTGGACCTCCCAGACCAAAACATAATTTGCCTGTCTGGGAGAAGTTTTGCCGTCTTCCGCTGTCTTCATCCATATTCAACCAAACTTGCAATGCGCTTCGCCAGCGGCGCATTTAAACGTGACGAGAGGAGCTTATTTTATTGGTGAGGATTTGCCCCAGTCACGCCTTCTCTCCTCCCCCTTTGCCAATTGCCCCCAGTCGAAGGGACGGAGGTGTACTTATGCCAAGCTGCGCGTGGCACAAAATTTAACCCCCCATCCCCCCCCCACTGGCGAGGCGCAAAGAAAGTGTTCTGCTGGTCTACGTAAATGCCAAAAAGACCAATTTTGGGCTCTCGGGACCACGCCTCGTCTGACTCATTCAGGTGTTCATCGGCAAATAGCACACGGGTCTGGACCAGGGGGAACCTGGTATCAATCCATTACAGCAAAGTGATACTAATGCTTTTCTTGGTTGGTGCTATCAGCTCCCTTGAAATCCTTAACCTATTCTCAGCCGTGGGACGATCCGAATCATTCTTACCACGAGAAGTGCGTTTCCCAGGTATTGTGCCAACACTCGCCCTTCCTCCCGTGCTGAAGGGAGGAAGGGCGAAAGGGTCGCCGAGGGGTGAGTGGGGCCTTCATCACCGGGATGGGGTTTTTTCACGCCAGGCGATACCACCGGGTCTCCTTTTCCTGACAACACAGTCGTGTCTTTCCGTGCAGGCCTGCGTGTCCAAAGTGCTGAGTTGCAATCAGTTCCCCTTTTGATTTCAATCAGCACCTCTCGTAGCGGGAGGCTGGAATAGACCGAGGAGTAAGTGGTGGACGGCTTTGATCTTCAGCTGGAACGCCCCGCATCTCAGAGGTAAGGGAACGCTAGTCGTGAGCTTATTGCTAAAGCTGTGGGTGGAATTTGGCCTGACTTTGGGTACTGATTAGGAAGAGACGAGGAAAAAGCTAAAATGAATGAACGGCTATAGAAGTTGCATTTACATTGGAATTTGTAGTGGAACTTGGGTTTGAGTCGTTCCAGAAGGTTTGATTCCTGCTTTCTGGCCGACATCTCGTATGCCGATATTGTTCAGATATCTACCGACACCGCGTGGCTGTAAACATTGTGCTACACCGTGCATTTTCTGCCGAGGAGGCTCCAGCGGATACTACCGCCTCCGCCTGCCACTATTTTTCCCGCATTCCCGCCACCCCACAGACTTGCTTTGAATGAATGAATGCAGTGTTGACCACAACGGCGTCGGCAGATTACGCTCTCACAGCCATGTTCTGATCATGCGGTCTATGGGCCGTCATTGCGGAGTCTTCTCTGCGAAAGGTTATTCTCTGGGGTTGGGTTTGGGCAGTCCAACAAGCCGAACACTCCCGTACAGCGCACCAACGAAGCATCTCCTCCGTTCCGACGCTTGCCGCCGCATGGCAAGCTGTTTATGTCGACCATCCGTCAACCCGGTCCACCGTGTTCTTCTTATTCCAAAAAAGTGCAATAATTCCTTCTGGTTCCTCTTTGTTTCAACATTAAATTGAAGCCCCAAAAGGCAAATGTCCAGGTTTGTTTACTTCATCATTAGCACTAAGCGGCGACAAACGACAGCAGCGACATAACGGCCGCCGAGCTACACCGAATCCCGACAACCCCAGACTGGCCCTCCGCCTGGATCCACAGGCAGTGAGGTTTTAAGTGCACAGGCCCTGCTCTCTCAAAAGACAATATCTGACTCTAGCTCTGTGTCCTTTGTCTCCCGTCTTCCTGTTGGTGTGCGTCCTGCCAGAGCGGCGACTCTGACACTCCCCATCACGGCAATCCACCGCCGCCATGGCTGTGAAATGAATTTGCATTTTTACGTAACAGTAACAATGTTTGATTTGAGTACAGACACCGGGGGGCCTTTCAGCCGCACGCACATTTTTGGACCAAAACACCGACGGTGACGAGGAATAGTTGAACTGAGGCAACCAAACACACATATAGGCCGGTCTACTCGCCTCCTACCTGTGCATCGAGCACGCCCGCTGAGGACAACATTGCTATCAGGACTGGCGAAGGACATCAAATCCCACCTTGAACGTGACAGGCGGGCGGCCGGCGTCAAGAATGTCAAAACAGGCTGACAGCGTGGAGAGAAATCGTCCTCAGAATGCATGTCGACGAGGACGGTGCGTTCAAAACAGGAGATCTGTGAAGGGCTTTTTAAATGCGGCGCTCTCCAACCTACTCGGCGCCTCGTGCACTCGAGAGGAAGAGCGTTTTGTTGCTGCCTATTTTTGGAGTTAGAGCATAGCAAACCTCTGAACAACCTTCTGAAAATAATCAATAAATGATAATATATAATAATGATATTATATGTCTAATATAATCATGGTAGTTATTGCTGTTTCGTAGTCAAAAATATTGAAAGACAAGTGATATGTGGTATTCTGGCCACTAGGTGTCAGTAATGTCACACTGGCGAGACACGACACGGATTACGTTACCTTCACAAAGGCAGCCATGGCATGTCCGACATGATGAGTGGGGGGAAAAAAAAAAGTTCTCCTCCCATTCAGTGTGGAAGTGGTAAGTTTTTGCCTTTTTACTTTGTCTCCCCCCCCCACTTTGTTTGAAACACTTAAGTTTACAAAAAGTCAACCGGAGAGGCCAACTCGTTAGCGCAGTAGCTTGCAATGCTAGTGGCCCGGAGCCAATTAACCGTGACAAACAAGGGATGACGCTTTAGACTTTATGACTAGACTCCCGAGGGGAGCTGAGTGAGGGGCGGAGCGGAAGTCACGTCCGGGTTACAGAGTTTGGTTTTAGCTTGGCGTGGGCCAGGGCGTGTTCGATAGTACTGTGCCCGTTGAAAGATGGTTCAAAGCCTGGCGATCAAGTCTGGTGTTTGTGTGTCCCACCTTGTGACCAGTGTAGAATACAACATGCTTTGAGTCTTCTTATACATGACCTTTTTCTGTGCTTATGAATGGCTAAGTTTAGGCAAAAGATATTCAACCACGAAACAGTATGAATGTATTGCATAGAAATATGAATATGAATAGAAATATTTGCAGTTGTCATTTTTGGACCAACTAGACAATTTGGATAATTTTCCGCGGCGGCACAGTTGTTGGGAACCACTGACCTCAGGCACGGCATTCCCCAGCTCACCTGTATTGTGACAATCCGCGGCAACGGCTGCCGGGTGTTGGCTCCTCCTTCGATGGCGATGCCCAGCGTACTGGCACTTTTTGCCACTCGCACGAGTGTGGAGGTTGGCTCCAACAGCCCCGGCTAAAGTCAAGGGGACACACGTGTTCAGTACATTCCAATTGCATCATCACCGCCCTCCCTTAACTGTCCTTGTCGCGAGGCCAAGAACTACAAACGTTTGCCTCAAAGTACAGGCGGTCCCCGGGTTAGCATGTTCCGTGGTTACGACGCACGGCCCAAAAGAATTTGTAGTGTACAAGATGGAAAAAAGGACGTGTGAGAATCCTCGCTACACCGTGGACCAGCATCACGTTAGCTCTCCCACGCTTGCAACGCCCCTTACAGTGTACTTGGCAGTCTTGTACTGAATCTTTGGATATTTACTATGGGAGTACCTCAGGTGTAGGTACAAACCCCGACTCAAACCCGACTTACATCTGCGTCGCAGGAGCGGAACCTGCACGTAGACCGAAGACCACCTGTAGCCCTTTCTCGGTAAACGACTGTAGCTTTGTCGTGACCTTGCAACGGTTTCCCGTCACTGTGGAGACGTAGCGAAAACGGCAACAATCTCTACCTCCGCAAGCGAAAGAAGAACGTGCCGGGCTGACACCGCGGAGCTTATGCGGTCCGCACATGCAGGCCCGTAACAAGTTCTTCCACAACAGCCTTGGATTCAAAGGAAGCTCCTGGAGCCTTCCTTTTTCCGTCGGGAAAAAGTTTCCCACGCGTGGCGTCTCTCCAATCAACACTTTCCCGTTCGGACCTCCTAAGTGTCCAGTGTAGCGTGCGGTGAAGCGTGGAGTCAACAACCGACAAAATGCAAAATGAATGAAAACCAAAAAGACAGCAGATGGAAAAAGCAGCATGTGGGAGTTCCACAACATGTTCATCACTCCAGGAAGTCTTGGTGCATCTGCCTTTGTGAGGACCAACAGTGCAGGACCTCCATCCGACTACCAGGAACACCGGAAACACCTGTGGGGGTGTTGCTCCTGTTTGTCACACCGTTACCGTCCTGATACACACTGCTAGCTCCTCCCCTTTTAAAGTCCTTCTGCTGACGTCCCACAATTTCTGATCGTCACACGTCCCACAGCTATGGTGTGTTCAAAGACCACCAAACGTGGGACATCTCAACGCTTAGCAAAATAATATTGTCAGTGACGCGGCGAAAACACAAACATGCAAAAATAGTGGGGTTTCTAACAGCGGTACGTGTATGCGCTGCATTTTACGTCTGGTTAATTTGGCTCCAGACCCGACGGCAATACGGGAATTTGCGGGAAGTAGGATTCGATATTCCTAAAGGGAACAGTTTTACAGTTAAGAGCATAGAAAACCTGTCAATGTGATTTTGTTACCATTATTAGAGCCCCGTGGACATAGAATAACACCCCCATAGTCCCGTTTACAATTCTTTGTTGGCGGCATAACTGTGATGTGCAGGCTACGGGATCACTGCAGGGACACAAGAACCGGCCGCCGTTTTCAACATAGCGTGCTACTTGGTACTACTTGGTGTTTAGCTTGGTACCAAGCTAAAGAGTTAGCCTCCAGTTCCTTTGTTCCAAACTTAAAGGGTTCCAAAGGGAGCGGAGGAGAAGTAAGCAGCCAATCACTTACCACTTCCACACGGAACGGGAGGAGCCATGCCATTTGTGATTACGTGTGGTACCAATATCATCATTGATTATAATCATGTATTTATTCCTTTCTTGAAAAAGCACGACTCGTGGTGAACGGGACCTTAAAGCGTTCTCAGAATAGCCCAGCGCGCGTCATCATCTCGCTCACGGCGGCAATCCTCGGCAAATCCGGCCCTCAGTTGGTCCTCACAAAGATGGAGGTCACGCAGCAGACCAAGTTCGTGACTAACAATTTGGCTTCACGGTCTACTGGTCTGGTGTTGGACCCACAGCTGCTTGGGAATGATCCCTCACCGGTTTGGCGGGGTTACCCCCCCCACTCCCCCGGGCATCTGGAAGGGGGCGTGCGCACGAGGAATGGGAGCTGCCGTCTTTGCCGGCGTGTCCTGACTCAGCTATGTCCACGCCGCTGTCCTCACTGAGGGTCTGGCCGCTGTCTGACAGCTGAGACAGGGCACCACCTGGGGGGCACATGCGGTATCAGTACTGTCAATGAATTGCTGTCCGGAAACACACGGACTCTTTGCCATGTTCCGTCCCGGCACCTTTAACCAGAGCCTCACCACATTGCACAAGCCGGCCTGCTCTTGGCGGTTTGCTTACATACTTGACTAATTCATTACACGACTGACCTGTCCGGACTTATTGGGGTTCAACACGGTTCGATTCTCATGTGGGATCAATATGTAGTTGCTGGTTGTATTCTCTAAAGTGGATTACCTGGATTGACATCATATTGGAAAAATATGTTTTGTATGGGAACATTCGGTAGACACATGATTCCCAACAGCATCCCAACTGGTTCGGAAGGGATATTATTAAATAAACCGAGGCAAGCCTCCTCTTTTTCCAGTTAAAGTGACTGGTGTGCTGATATGTTCCTGCACAGCCGGGTAAGCGCGTGAAAGCGTATTTCTGCAAATGGATATCCTTTACAATTAAAAATGTCTGCATCTAAATCGCAGCGACATTTGCGTTTTATCAATGATGTCCGACCGGCCCTTCAAAATAAGAGGACGCACTTTTTGTGAGTGAAAAACCCTTCGGAAACCGCGGGGGTCATTACTAAATAGAACAGTCTTAGATGGACGGCTAACAGCGTCACACAGAAAATACAACACAACCCAACAACTGTTTAGCAACAACTATAACGGCTTCCCGGAGTATTTGAATGTTGATTCATTCAGTTGGCGCTGTGCACCAGAAGGAGCCCCAAAAACATAAAGTAGTTGTTTTTTTAAATTGTAAACTCGTATTGGTACTTGTTTACAAGCGACCTTTTGAGTGTTAAGTTGCTGTGTGATGAGTTTAGTGTTGTTTGTGTGATGACACTGTCACTCCGACTCTTCCACCGAGTATAACCTCTTGCCATTTCCAAGCTCGTCGTGAATTTTCTCGTAGCTCATTACTGGCTCCTGTCAGCTGTCTGGTCCTCACGGCCTCGTGCGACCCACAAAGTGCCATTCTCTGATGTGGACTTGTGCTGCTTGTGGAGGTCAGCTCAGGTATGGGAGCACGCGCCCCAGCCCAGGCCTTCTCCGAGCAGCACTCCAGGCAAAGGCACTCGGTAAGCAGGGTCCTCTGGGGGGAATCGCAATAGCCGCTCGCGGATCTGGCAGGAGACCCGTCCCGTCTGCGCCCCGTCGAGTACCGTTTGGTTGGAGGTTGTAGAGGTACCGACGGGTTCATCTCTAAATTTAGTGTGGTCGGCTTTTACATCGGACATTACGGTACCGCACCGTGTTGGGAATCAAATACTTATTCATTCATAACCTTTAATGTCATATTTTGGGCTTTGGTGTGGATATTCTTATCTTTCCGGTCAAGAACGGATTTCTTTCATCCCTACTATGATGGGAATATTTCAGTCTTCCTCCTCCATGGTCTGTCACTTAGTAGGAACAAAGGTGGACTTCTAAAACCGCAAACTGCTTAGTGGGCCTGGTTTTGTAGCAGCTAAGGAGCGACCCGAATGTTTCCGTGAGTGTACTTGAGGCCTAAACGGCACATTGGAATGCCGTCACTTGAGGAACGCAAAGTGCATCTCAATCTACTTTCCTCACCTCGAGCTTGGGGCAGCGGCCGCACCTCATTGACGTCGGGCTCGGCATCGGGCCTGTGAACCTCCACTGTGACAAACTGCTGCTCGGAGCCCGGGGAGGAGGCTTTGGACACGCTAACGGGCTCAACGGGGGGTGGAGGAGGCGCGGGTAGCGGGGGGGGAGGTGGCGGCGGAGGGGATGCCGGGGACGGCTCGGTGCCTCTGGTGGGGGACTGGGCGCGGGGAAAGGGGCCAATGGTGCGTGGGGCAACCGTGGCCAACTGAGTGGGGGCTTTTTGTTCCGTCTTGGATGGCGCCGAGGGTTCTTTCTTTCGTACCGCCGCGTAGTCCCGCGAAGGTTCCCGTGGAAGATCTTGTTTGTAGCGTACTGAGGGTGAGGGAGGGGTCTGACGTGTTTTTTTGACGTGGGTGGGGAGGGCGGGAGGTGCAAAGTACAAGCCCGATTGGGAGGATTCAGAGGAAGGGCATTTGTTGAGCAGGTCTCTCCGACTCGTGCGCCTCTGTACCCTTGATGGGGGTGGAGGCTTGAAGGAGGGGGGGGGGTCAGCTGTAGTTGGCTGTACGTCATCCTGAAGCGAGAGGACCATGTTATCGTGATGAGATGAGACTTGAAGTGCGTGGAAAGGAAACACTTGCATCTTACAACACAATATTTCACCAACGGTTCCTACTCTACTGCACCCCTTCCAAAGCATGACCGCGCAAGTGGGCGCATTGATGGTAAACGCAAAAGGTTGACCCGACGCGAGGGTTGTCGAAGAGGTCCTGAGAAGGCTTCTTTACCTCAAAATTTGGAAAAATGTTTCAAAAGTTCTGGCATTTTTTTTAGAACTTTACAAAATCATAATATTATGATGCAAAACATTTTGAACTTAAAAAGCTTGTCGGAGATACTTCATCTTTTGTCCAAAAGGCTTCCTAAGTTATAAAATAGGTTTCAAGAAATTGGACAAAATGTCAAAAAGTTGTTTATGTTACATATTTGTAAAAAATATGTGCATTTGATCTTGGTAGAATGAAAAAGTTCTATTATTATTATCCTTAGTTGTCATTTTTTTGAAGTTGCGCAATGACTGAGAATCTACATGACACGGCATTAATACCGATACCACATGTAGTATCGGTATTGTAATAACACTAGCAGAAGCAATGAGTTTTTCGTAGTACTTTGGGTATTTAAATGAGCTGCTTTTATTTAGTTATCCCGTGTGACAAAAAGGAATCTGTTTATTATTTTGTTAATATTTATATGCAGTCTTCCCTCGTTTATGGCGGGGCATAAGTTCCAGAATAACCAGCAATAAGTGAAAAAGTAGCCAAGTACAAAGTACATCGGGCAAACCAAATCATCTGTGTTCTGCTCAGGAGGGCACGGAGGAGACTGACAGCGCTCCACAGTCCCGTAGCCAATCAGGATGCTGAACACAACGCGTAGGGTTCTCCTTCAGCCAATGGGGACGCAGACACAACACGCGGGTTCCCCCTGAGCCAATCGGGATGCAGAACACAATGCGCTACAATGCAATGTAAAAAAAAGAGTCCGCAAGGTGAACCCCAACGTACAGCGAGGGAACACTGCATGATTAAATTCTCCCCCAAAAAGTCCGAGGATGAAAATATTCCTTTTTGCCTGAGCTTTATTGTGATTTGAATTACGGTCGGCAAATTACGGCAAAGTCGTACGGACAAGGCAGGACGGGTATTCACCTTGCACTGTATCCCGGCAACAAAGCCCAGACGGAGACAGGTATGGCTTACAAGGCATGCGGTGGGAAATAAACGTGTGAAGGAAGACAAGTAAAGTATGATTTGAGCAGATGATGGTGATGATGGTGGCCGTGAAAGCTTTCCTCCGCTTGTTTTTCACCCCCTGCCGGAGTAGAAAGAGCGGAAAGGCCGCGGTACGTTTTGTGATTGGCCTTGGCATGCATTTTCCCTTTCAACCACCGGGTGATGAAACAAGACAATCTCACCAAGACCGCCTCCCCTCGCCGCTGGTTGTGCTCCAACAAAGCAAACCGCAGGCTGGCAGGTCAGACATCTCCACTAACCTCATCCAACCCTACCGTTGCCGCCTTCCGCTGACAAACCTCCCAGCCCGCCTCCCTTCTCCCTCGTGTCCGCGGACGACAGGCCCGGGTCTGCCAGCTCACCAGAGAGACGTCAGCCAGCGGTGTGTTCAGACTCTCGGGTGGATCCCGCTGATTGGCGTCCACCGCGCCGTCGTTCTGAAGAAGAGCAAGAGGGTCAAGGGAAGAACAAGCGGCGGTGAAGAATTTTCTGTCACGCGCCTCGTCGATTTAAATACTTTTTTTTATCTGCACAAACCACTGTATGAGTTGCTGGCAGTGTCATCGTTCAAGCTGGAATAAAGACATAACTGACCTGCCAACCTTGGTGAGCTAAAAAAAATAATAATATTTTTTGGTAAATTGGCTAAAAAAAATGCAGGCTACATTTTAGATTTCAAAATAAAAGTNCTCCACACAGAGATGCCCAACGGAGATTTGAACCCAGGTCTTCCAGATCTCCTGACTGTGTGGCCAATGTGCTAACCACTCAGCCACCGTGCGGCCGAATCTCAACTCTTGATGGGAAAACATTATCAATGAAACAAAAAGACATAATGGGCTCTAATTTCGCAGGCCAGGCGCAGGCCAGGCGCACCACCGCTCGCGTTTTAAGCGCATTTTGCAATTTTGTGCCAGGCAGAGTTTGGCGTAAGTACGCCGCCGTCCCTCCTACCGCCAAAAGTGGCAAAGAGGGAGGGAAGGTTGGAGCGTGAGGTCGACAGACGGATCGGTGCAGCATCTGTAGTAATGCGGTCGCTGTACCGGACCGTCGTGGTGAAGAGAGAGCTGAGCCGGAAGGCAAAGCTCTCGGTTTAGTATGCACTCGCACTGCAGGGGAGCATTCCCAATTTGGATTTTTTGCTTAAAATCCAATTTTTTACATGACCAAACAAACGCGACTGGAAAGTGTCCTCCAGTGTTTTGTGATATCAGTGGTTTGATTTGCGGTTCAATACTAGGTCAAATTCAGGCTGGTATCGGCGATACCAGTTCAATACTATGTGCAAACCCGTTAGGCCTGGTAAATTTTAAAATGTAGTATTTCAAATATATATGCAGTATCGATCCGCACATTACCAGCATGCGCTCCTCAACGCGTTTGTGGCAAAACGGGCAAACGATTCCGTGCAGAAGATGGCGCGGAAGTTGGTGCGTGCGGTGAGACGCTGCCGAGAGCGGCTTCGCCAGCATCTTGTAAAAAGCGTTTTCTGATGAGAGGACGTCCCTTTACCCGGGACGTACATGTGGGGCGTGCACGCTGCAGTGGCACGGCATCCCTATCCCGTTTCTATCCACATACCGAAGAGTCGCGTTTGGAAAAAATGGGAAACAGGAGGCATGTGAGCAAAACAATCGGCGTTTCTTGATACACCATTTGCACATTCATTTGTACAGTAAATACTACATATATCATATATATATATATATATATATATACCCATAATCATCTGTGATCACACCCGAGGAACTCATCACTTGGACAAGAAGCTCCAGCCGCTTGCAAACGGAGGCAAATCCGCCGGTTTGAAGGAGCAGAACCCACTTTGCTAGTTTCTACTGTAGTGCGTAAGTTCTCACAGCCGGGAGGTAACATGTTGAACAGAATCCTGACCGGGTCCATGGCAGAAGGAATGCGGGCCACATCCAAATAGGCCTTCTCGAGGATCTTTTGAGTCCACCGGTAACGGTCTGTGCCATTCCGAAGAATCCAATCCTCATTCCGAGCTGAAGTCCCGCCGGGCTCGCCCCCCCCGCGCAGCTAAAGCGCTACATTGAACTCCGTCACCAGGAAGTCCACGTAGTGCCTCTCTTTGGTCTTGAAGGCCTCTGCGATGAGGCGTGCGGCGTCCTTGTGTTCACGCCCCCTCAGGGAAACCCCGTTGACCTCCAGGATCACCTGACCCACTTTCAGCTGGCCACAGTTGTGAGCGGAACCGCCTCGCTGAGAGAGAAAAGACCACAAACGAGGTTATGCGAAAGCCACTTTGATGATTTATTTATCTGTGGCGGCCCACCACAATCCTTTTTGGACCGCCA
Source organism: Oostethus manadensis (assembly GCA_024372805.1). NCBI lineage: Eukaryota > Metazoa > Chordata > Actinopteri > Syngnathiformes > Syngnathidae > Oostethus > Oostethus manadensis. The sequence continues at coordinate 660,653 of QODF01000222.1, forward strand.
CAGAAAGATTTAGCACAATCTTCTATTTTATTTTCCTGCTTTTTAGTTGTTGGCGCTCTGGGCTCGTTCTTGCTCTGTAGTTTTGGCGGCGTTACGGCGCCGTCCAAGAGAGGATGTCATCGTTTGGAACAACATCAGCTCGGAAGAACCAGGCTTGATGATGTCATCAAACCGGACGACAGAGCTGTGATCTGTTGCGGATCAAACCACTAGCTGTTTGTGTTGGCGATAGTTCTGGATAGAATTCACGACTCCATTTTTCTTCCAGGTCCTAAAACAGAAAAACCGCCCCCAGCCATCAGACTACCACCGCTGTGTTTTACTGTTGGTATGATGGTCTTTTCTGAACAGCGGTTTTCGCCTTGGAACATTTTTGCACAGTGTCTTTCTTATGGTGGAGTCATGAACACTGGCCTTACCTGAGGCAAATGAGGCCCGTCATTCTTTGGATGTTGCTGTGGGGTATTTTGTGACCTGTTATGCTCCTGAGGTAATTTTGGTCGGCCGGCCACCGCTGTTCATGTTTTCACCATTCGAGGATAATGGCTCTCAATGTGGTTTGCTGGAGTCCCAAAGCTTTAGAAAGGGCTTTCCTTGTTTTTAACAGGCAAGCGCTTTTTCCACACGTTGGGATTTTTGCTCTCCCTTAATAATAAAACGTTTCATTTAAAACCTGCTTTTTGTGTTTATTTGTGTTGTCGTTGACTAATATTTACATTTCTTTGAAACATTTTAACACTTTTTCTTGTCATCCGAGCTTCCTTTCCAAAATGTTTCCACACTTTTGTAAACGATCTCGATGGGGAGAAATGTTTCCAAGTACAAAACTAAACCGAGGCCATGACAATAAAAGGCACAGAAGAGCGGTTGAGAAATAAAAGAAAGGGTTTATGGGTAGTCCCGGCCCAACGGTGGGACTTTCCCAAGAGAGCTTTACGTTTGAACATTTTTTGTGACAGGTCAGCAATTCTTCTTGACGGCTTTTCACATTTTTGGATGACGAAGAGCACGCCAGGCCTCATCCCCATGAAATTGCCATTAATGAAGATTACCGTTCACGTGCCACGCAGTCCGTAATGAATCCCTCGTCTGCTATTCTTCATGTCCTTGATTGGCAGGTGAGAAGTAATAAAGCTGCAATTAGGATCGGGCGTAACGGAGGCCAGCAGTGGCTCCAAAACGGTCTCGCAAGCAGTCTCGCCACCACTTTGGCCGGTCGGCTCCCACATGACGGAACTCCCACTTCAGACAGCAATGACTCAAAACCGGATTGGACCAAGTTCACCTTTTAGACGGCTGGACTTGAGTTTCCAAACCTTGTGTTACCAGTATCATTGTGGTTTTTGTTTTTTTTTAAGGTTAGGGGCTAACTGGTTCCAGACCTGACTTATAAGTAATAAGAAAGTAATAAGTTAAATATTAACTGATTCTCTATTAGAAAACCTATTTACAATCGTTTTATTATTAGAGCCCTCGAGACATGAAATAACACCCCTAGAGTCACCTCTACGCTCGTATTCCGCAACATAGTAGATGGAACAGAGTCGTGTCACAGGAAGTGACGCTGGGGTGTTACGTGAGTCCGTTCGGAAGCTCACTGTCTCCAACCTGGTCTGCTCTCGGCGCAAGGCAAGCGAAGCCGGTTTGGTGGTAATTTGGCTGACAGGCGCACACGTCAACGAAACCCCAAAACAGCCACTGTTTAAAGTAACTCTGTGAATCAGCGCATACATTTTCATCTATATTGATTGTCCCGTCTGCCTCTATTGGACCGTCTCCTTCTGGCCACCGCCTCTTCTGTCCTCCTCGTTTGCCAGTGGATCTGATATGGATGTGGATAATTGTAAATAAAAGGTTCATCAAACGTATTGACGTATTGATTGTGAAAGGGAGCATTGCAAAAATGATAATGAATCAGGTATTCCTAGTTCACAAACACAAGTGACAAGGGCCAGACCACCCGCTTGGCAACGTGTCGTTTGCGGACAGTTTTTTTTCACGGTACAAAGGTTCTCTGTGCGTCCCGTACTTTTGGCCCACGTGACCGTATTTTTGGCCACTGTGAGCTTGGACCTCCCAGACCAAAACATAATTTGCCTGTCTGGGAGAAGTTTTGCCGTCTTCCGCTGTCTTCATCCATATTCAACCAAACTTGCAATGCGCTTCGCCAGCGGCGCATTTAAACGTGACGAGAGGAGCTTATTTTATTGGTGAGGATTTGCCCCAGTCACGCCTTCTCTCCTCCCCCTTTGCCAATTGCCCCCAGTCGAAGGGACGGAGGTGTACTTATGCCAAGCTGCGCGTGGCACAAAATTTAACCCCCCATCCCCCCCCCACTGGCGAGGCGCAAAGAAAGTGTTCTGCTGGTCTACGTAAATGCCAAAAAGACCAATTTTGGGCTCTCGGGACCACGCCTCGTCTGACTCATTCAGGTGTTCATCGGCAAATAGCACACGGGTCTGGACCAGGGGGAACCTGGTATCAATCCATTACAGCAAAGTGATACTAATGCTTTTCTTGGTTGGTGCTATCAGCTCCCTTGAAATCCTTAACCTATTCTCAGCCGTGGGACGATCCGAATCATTCTTACCACGAGAAGTGCGTTTCCCAGGTATTGTGCCAACACTCGCCCTTCCTCCCGTGCTGAAGGGAGGAAGGGCGAAAGGGTCGCCGAGGGGTGAGTGGGGCCTTCATCACCGGGATGGGGTTTTTTCACGCCAGGCGATACCACCGGGTCTCCTTTTCCTGACAACACAGTCGTGTCTTTCCGTGCAGGCCTGCGTGTCCAAAGTGCTGAGTTGCAATCAGTTCCCCTTTTGATTTCAATCAGCACCTCTCGTAGCAGGAGGCTGGAATAGACCGAAGAGTAAGTGGTGGACGGCTTTGATCTTCAGCTGGAACGCCCCGCATCTCGGAGGTAAGGGAACGCTAGTCGTGAGCTTATTGCTAAAGCTGTGGGTGGAATTTGGCTTGACTTTGGGTACTGATTAGGAAGAGACGAGGAAAAAGCTAAAATGAATGAACGGCTATAGAAGTTGCATTTACATTGGAATTTGTAGTGGAACTTGGGTTTGAGTCGTTCCAGAAGGTTTGATTCCTGCTTTCTGGCCGACATCTCGTATGCCGATATTGTTCAGATATCTACCGACAGCGCGTGGCTGTAAACATTGTGCGACACCGTGCATTTTCTGCCGAGGAGGCTCCAGCGGATACTACCGCCTCCGCCTGCCACTATTTTTCCCGCATTCCCGCCACCCCACAGACTTGCTTTGAATGAATGAATGCAGTGTTGCCCACAACGGCGTCGGCAGATTACGCTCTCACAGCCATGTTCTGATCATGCGGTCTATGGGCCGTCATTGCGGAGTCTTCTCTGCGAAAGGTTATTCTCTGGGGTTGGGTTTGGGCAGTCCAACAAGCCGAACACTCCCGTACAGCGCACCAACGAGGCATCTCCTCCGTTCCGACGCTTGCCGCCGCATGGCAAGCTGTTTATGTCGACCATCCGTCAACCCGGTCCACCGTGTTCTTCTTATTCCAAAAAAGTGCAATAATTCCTTCTGGTTCCTCTTTGTTTCAACATTAAATTGAAGCCCCAAAAGGCAAATGTCCAGGTTTGTTTACTTCATCATTAGCACTAAGCGGCGACAAACGACAGCAGCGACATAACGGCCGCCGAGCTACACCGAATCCCGACAACCCCAGACTGGCCCTCCGCCTGGATCCACAGGCAGTGAGGTTTTAAGTGCACAGGCCCTGCTCTCTCAAAAGACAATATCTGACTCTAGCTCTGTGTCCTTTGTCTCCCGTCTTCCTGTTGGTGTGCGTCCTGCCAGAGCGGCGACTCTGACACTCCCCATGGCGGCAATCCACCGCCGCCATGGCTGTGAAATGAATTTGCATTTTTACGTAACAGTAGCAATGTTTGATTTGAGTACAGACACCGGGGGCCTTTCAGCCACACGCACATTTTTGGACCAAAACACCGACGGTGACGAGGAATAGTTGAACTGAGGCAACCAAACACACATATAGGCCGGTCTACTCGCCTCCTACCTGTGCATCGAGCACGCCCGCTGAGGACAACATTGCTATCAGGAGTGGCGAAGGACATCAAATCCCACCTTGAACGTGACAGGCGGGCGGCCGGCGTCAAGAATGTCAAAACAGGCTGACAGCGTGGAGAGAAATCGTCCTCAGAATGCATGTCGACGAGGACGGTGCGTTCAAAACAGGAGATCTGTGAAGGGCTTTTTAAATGCGGCGCTCTCCAACCTACTCGGCGCCTCGTGCACTCGAGAGGAAGAGCGTTTTGTTGCTGCCTATTTTTGGAGTTAGAGCATAGCAAACCTCTGAACAACCTTCTGAAAATAATCAATAAATGATAATATATAATAATGATATTATATGTCTAATATAATCATGGTAGTTATTGCTGTTTCGTAGTCAAAAATATTGAAAGACAAGTGATATGTGGTATTCTGGCCACTAGGTGTCAGTAATGTCACACTGGCGAGACACGACACGGATTACGTTACCTTCACAAAGGCAGCCATGGCATGTCCGACATGATGAGTGGGGGGAAAAAAAAAAGTTCTCCTCCCATTCAGTGTGGAAGTGGTAAGTTTTTGCCTTTTTACTTTGTCTCCCCCCCCCACTTTGTTTGAAACACTTAAGTTTACAAAAAGTCAACCGGAGAGGCCAACTCGTTAGCGCAGTAGCTTGCAATGCTAGTGGCCCGGAGCCAATTAACCGTGACAAACAAGGGATGACGCTTTAGACTTTATGACTAGACTCCCGAGGGGAGCTGAGTGAGGGGCGGAGCGGAAGTCACGTCCGGGTTACAGAGTTTGGTTTTAGCTTGGCGTGGGCCAGGGCGTGTTCGATAGTACTGTGCCCGTTGAAAGATGGTTCAAAGCCTGGCGATCAAGTCTGGTGTTTGTGTGTCCCACCTTGTGACCAGTGTAGAATACAACATGCTTTGAGTCTTCTTATACATGACCTTTTTCTGTGCTTATGAATGGCTAAGTTTAGGCAAAAGATATTCAACCACGAAACAGTATGAATGTATTGCATAGAAATATGAATATGAATAGAAATATTTGCAGTTGTCATTTTTGGACCAACTAGACAATTTGGATAACTTCCGGCGGCGGCACAGTTGTTGGGAACCACTGACCTCAGGCACGGCATTCCCCAGCTCACCTGTATTGTGACAATCCGCGGCAACGGCTGCCGGGTGTTGGCTCCTCCTTCGATGGCGATGCCCAGCGTACTGGCACTTTTTGCCACTCGCACGAGTGTGGAGGTTGGCTCCAACAGCCCCGGCTAAAGTCAAGGGGACACACGTGTTCAGTACATTCCAATTGCATCATCACCGACCTCCCTTAACTGTCCTTGTCGCGAGGCCAAGAACTACAAACGTTTGCCTCAAAGTACAGGCGGTCCCCGGGTTAGCATGTTCCGTGGTTACGCGGACGCACGGCCCAAAAGAATTTGTAGTGTACAAGATGGAAAAAAGGACGTGTGAGAATCCTCGCTACACCGTGGACCAGCATCACGTTAGCTCTCCCACGCTTGCAACGCCCCTTACAGTGTACTTGGCAGTCTTGTACTGAATCTTTGGATATTTACTATGGGAGTACCTCAGGTGTAGGTACAAACCCCGACTCAAACCCGACATACATCTGCGTCGCAGGAGCGGAACCTGCACGTAGACCGAAGACCACCTGTAGCCCTTTCTCGGTAAACGACTGTAGCTTTGTCGTGACCTTGCAACGGTTTCCCGTCACTGTGGAGACGTAGCGAAAACGACAACAATCTCTACCTCCGCAAGCGAAAGAAGAACATGCCGGGCTGACACCGCGGAGCTTATGCGGTCCGCACATGCAGGCCCGTAACAAGTTCTTCCACAACAGCCTTGGATTCAAAGGAAGCTCCTGGAGCCTTCCTTTTTCCGTCGGGAAAAAGTTTCCCACGCGTGGCGTCTCTCCAATCAACACTTTCCCGTTCGGACCTCCTAAGTGTCCAGTGTAGCGTGCGGTGAAGCGTGGAGTCAACAACCGACAAAATGCAAAATGAATGAAAACCAAAAAGACAGCAGATGGAAAAAGCAGCATGTGGGAGTTCCACAACATGTTCATCACTCCAGGAAGTCTTGGTGCATCTGCCTTTGTGAGGACCAACAGTGCAGGACCTCCATCCGACTACCAGGAACACCGGAAACACCTGTGGGGGTGTTGCTCCTGTTTGTCACACCGTTACCGTCCTGATACACACTGCTAGCTCCTCCCCTTTTAAAGTCCTTCTGCTGACGTCCCACAATTTCTGATCGTCACACGTCACACAGCTATGGTGTGTTCAAAGACCACCAAACGTGGGACATCTCAACGCTTAGCAAAATAATATTGTCAGTGACGCGGCGAAAACACAAACATGCAAAAATAGTGGGGTTTCTAACAGCGGTACGTGTATGCGCTACATTTTACGTCTGGTTAATTTGGCTCCAGACCCGACGGCAATACGGGAATTTGCGTGAAGTAGGATTCGATATTCCTAAAGGGAACAGTTTTACAGTTAAGAGCATAGAAAACCTGTCAATGTGATTTTGTTACCATTATTAGAGCCCCGTGGACATAGAATAACACCCCCATAGTCCTGTTTACAATTCTTTGTTGGCGGCATAACTGTGATGTGCAGGCTACGGGATCACTGCAGGGACACAAGAACCGGCCGCCGTTTTAAACATAGCGTGCTACTTGGTACTACTTGGTGTTTAGCTTGGTACCAAGCTAAAGAGTTAGCCTCCAGTTCCTTTGTTCCAAACTTAAAGGGTTCCAAAGGGAGCGGAGGAGAAGTAAGCAGCCAATCACTTACCACTTCCACACGGAACGGGAGGAGCCATGACATTTGTGATTACGTGTGGTACCAATATCATCATTGATTATAATCATGTATTCATTCCTTTCTTGAAAAAGCATGACTCGTGGTGAACGGGACCTTAAAGCGTTCTCAGAATAGCCCAGCGCCCGTCATCATCTCGCACACGGCGGCAATCCTCGGCAATCCGGCCCTCAGTTGGTCCTCACAAAGATGGAGGTCCCGCAGCAGACCAAGTTTGTGACTAACAATTTGGCTTCACGGTCTACTTTATCCGTGTTGGACCCACAGCTGCTTGGGAATGATCCCTCACCGGTTTGGCGGGGTTACCCCCCCCACTCCCCCGGGCATCTGGAAGGGGGCGTGCGCACGAGGAATGGGAGCTGCCGTCTTTGCCGGCGTGTCCTGACTCAGCTATGTCCACGCCGCTGTCCTCACTGAGGGTCTGGCCGCTGTCTGACAGCTGAGACAGGGCACCACCTGGGGGGCACATGCGGTATCAGTACTGTCAATGAATTGCTGTCCGGAAACACACGGACTCTTTGCCATGTTCCGTCCCGGCACCTTTAACCAGAGCCTCACCACATTGCACAAGCCGGCCTGCTCTTGGCGGTTTGCTTACATACTTGACTAATTCATTACACGACTGACACGTCCGGACTTATTGGGGTTCAACACGGTTCGATTCTCATGTGGGATCAATATACAGTTGCTGGTTGTATTCTCTAAAGTGGATTACCTGGATTGACATCATATTGGAAAAATATGTTTTGTATGGGAACATTCGGTAGACACATGATTCCCAACAACATCCCAACTGGTTCGGAAGGGATATTATTAAATAAACCGAGGCAAGCCTCCTCTTTTTCCAGTTAAAGTGACTGGTGTGCTGAACAGCCGGGTAAGCGCGTGAAAGCGTATTTCTGCAAATGGATATCCTTTACAATTAAAAATGTCTGCATCTAAATCGCAGCGACATTTGCGTTTTATCAATGATGTCCGACCGGCCCTTCAAAATAAGAGGACGCACTTTTTGTGAGTGAAAAACCCTTCGGAAACCGCGGGGGTCATTACTAAATAGAACAGTCTTAGATGGACGGCTAACAGCATCACACAGAAACTACAACAAAAGCCAACAACTGTTCAGCAACAACTATAACGGCTTCCCGGAGTATTTGAATGTTGATTCATTCAGTTGGCGCTGTGCACCAGAAGGAGCCCCAAAAACATAAAGTAGTTGTTTTTTTTAATTGTAAACTCGTATTGGTACTTGTTTACAAGCGACCTTTTGAGTGTTAAGTTGCTGTGGGATGAGTTTAGTGTTGTTTGTGTGATGACACTGTCACTCCGACTCTTCCACCGAGTATAACCTCTTGCCATTTCCAAGCTCGTCGTGAATTTTCTCGTAGCTCATTACTGGCTCCTGTCAGCTGTCTGGTCCTCACGGCCTCGTGCGACCCACAAAGTGCCATTCTCTGATGTGGACTTGTGCTGCTTGTGGAGGTCAGCTCAGGTATGGGAGCACGCGCCCCAGCCCAGGCCTTCTCCGAGCAGCACTCCAGGCAAAGGCACTCGGTAAGCAGGGTCCTCTGGGGGGAATCGCAATAGCCGCTCGCAGATCTGGCAGGAGACCCGTCCCGTCTGCGCCCCGTCGAGTACCGTTTGGTTGGAGGTTGTAGATGTACCGACGGGTTCATCTCTAAATTGAGTGTGGTCGGCTTTTACATCGGACATCACGGTACCGCACCGTGTTGGGAATCAAATACTTATTCATTCATAACCTTTAATGTCATATTTTGGGCTTTGGTGTGGATATTCTTATCTTTCCGGTCAAGAACGGATTTCTTTCATCCCTACTATGATGGGAATATTTCAGTCTTCCTCCTCCATGGTCTGTCACTTAGTAGGAACAAAGGTGGACTTCTAAAACCGCAAACTGCTTAGTGGGCCTGGTTTAGTAGCAGCTAAGGAGCGACCCGAATGTTTCCGTGAGTGTACTTGAGGCCTAAACGGCACATTGGAATGCCGTCACTTGAGGAACGCAAAGTGCATCTCAATCTACTTTCCTCACCTCGAGCTTGGGGCAGCGGCCGCACCTCATTGACGTCGGGCTCGGCATCGGGCCTGTGAACCTCCACTGTGACAAACTGCTGCTCGGAGCCCGGGGAGGAGGCTTTGGACACGCTAACGGGCTCAACGGGGGGTGGAGGAGGCGCGGGTAGCGGGGGGGGAGGTGGCGGCGGAGGGGATGCCGGGGACGGCTCGGTGCCTCTGGTGGGGGACTGGGCGCGGGGAAAGGGGCCAATGGTGCGTGGGGCAACCGTGACCAACTGAGTGGGGGCTTTTTGTTCCGTCTTGGATGGCGCCGAGGGTTCTTTCTTTCGTACCGCCGCGTAGTCCCGCGAAGGTTCCCGTGGAAGATCTTGTTTGTAGCGTACTGAGGGTGAGGGAGGGGTCTGACGTGTTTTTTTGACGTGGGTGGGGAGGGCGGGAGGTGCAAAGTACAAGCCCGATAGGGAGGATTCAGAGGAAGGGCATTTGTTGAGCAGGTCTCTCCGACTCGTGCGCCTCTGTACCCTTGATGGGGGTGGAGGCTTGAAGGAGGGGGGGGGGTCAGCTGTAGTTGGCTGTACGTCATCCTGAAGCGAGAGGACCATGTTATCGTGATGAGATGAGACTTGAAGTGCGTGGAAAGGAAACACTTGCATCTTACAACACAATATTTCACCAACGGTTCCTACTCTACTGCACCCCTTCCAAAGCATGACCGCGCAAGTGGGCGCATTGATGGTAAACGCAAAAGGTTGACCCGAAGCGAGGGTTGTCGAAGAGGTCCTGAGAAGGCTTCTTTACCTCAAAATTTGGAAAAATGTTTCAAAAGTTCTGGCATTTTTTTTAGAACTTTACAAAATCATAATATTATGATGCAAAACATTTTGAACTTAAAAAGCTTGTCGGAGATACTTCATCTTTTGTCCAAAAGGCTTCCTAAGTTATAAAATAGGTTTCAAGAAATTGGACAAAATGTCAAAAAGTTATTTATGTTACATATTTTTACAAAATATGTGCATTTGATCTTGGTAGAATGAAAAAGTTCTATTATTAGTATCCTTAGTTGTCATTTTTTTGAAGTTGCGCAATGACTGAGAATCTACATGACACGGCATTAATACCGATACCACATGTAGTATCGGTATTGTAATAACACTAGCAGAAGCAATGAGTTTTTCATAGTACTTTGGGTATTTAAATGAGCTGCTTTTATTTAGTTATCCCGTGTGACAAAAAGCAATCTGTTTATTATTTAGTTAATATTTATATGCAGTCTTCCCTCGTTTATGGCGGGGCATAAGTTCCAGAATAACCAGCAATAAGTGAAAAAGTAGCCAAGTACAAAGTACATCGGGCAAACCAAATCATCTGTGTTCTGCTCAGGAGGGCACGGAGGAGACTGACAGCGCTCCACAGTCCCGTAGCCAATCAGGATGCTGAACACAACGCGTAGGGTTCTCCTTCAGCCAATGGGGACGCAGACACAACACGCGGGTTCCCCCTGAGCCAATCGGGATGCAGAACACAATGCGCTACAATGCAATGTAAAAAAAAGAGTCCGCAAGGTGAACCCCAACGTACAGCGAGGGAACACTGCATGATTAAATTCTCCCCCAAAAAGTCCAAGGATGAAAATATTCCTTTTTGCCTGAGCTTTATTGTGATTTGAATTACGGTCGGCAAATTACGGCAAAGTCGTACGGACAAGGCAGGACGGGTATTCACCTTGCACTGTTTCCCGGCAACAAAGCCCAGACGGAGGCAGGTATGGCTTACAAGGCATGCGGTGGGAAATAAACGTGTGAAGGAAGACAAGTAAAGTATGATTTGAGCAGATGATGGTGATGATGGTGGCCGTGAAAGCTTTCCTCCGCTTGTTTTTCACCCCCTGCCGGAGTAGAAAGAGCGGAAAGGCCGCGGTACGTTTTGTGATTGGCCTTGGCATGCATTTTCCCTTTCAACCACCGGGTGATGAAACAAGACAATCTCACCAAGACCGCCTCCCCTCGCCGCTGGTTGTGCTCCAACAAAGCAAACCGCAGGCTGGCAGGTCAGACATCTCCACTAACCTCATCCAACCCTACCGTTGCCGCCTTCCGCTGACAAACCTCCCAGCCCGCCTCCCTTCTCCCTCGTGTCCGCGGACGGCAGGCCCGGGTCTGCCAGCTCACCAGAGAGACGTCAGCCAGCGGTGTGTTCAGACTCTCGGGTGGATCCCGCTGATTGGCGTCCACCGCGCCGTCGTTCTGAAGAAGAGCAAGAGGGTCAAGGGAAGAACAAGCGGCGGTGAAGAATTTTCTGTCACGCGCCTCGTCGATTTAAATACTTTTTTTTATCTGCACAAACCACTGTATGAGTTGCTGGCAGTGTCATCGTTCAAGCTGGAATAAAGACATAACTGACCTGCCAACCTTGGTGAGCTAAAAAAAATAATAATATTTTTTGGTAAATTGGCTAAAAAAAATGCAGGCTACATTTTAGATTTCAAAATAAAAGTGCTAATTTTACTTGTTGTGTCAGAGGGAAAATATACCTCAGTTCTTCCAAGCTTTTATTTATAACGGGACAGCAGAACATATTAGCATGGGTTAGCAGTGTCTCACCGCTACACTCTAGTTCTCTGCCCCCTCCACACAGGCCCCCGTTTCATGGCGGTCTCGGGCAATGCCTATAAAAATGAAGTTAGGACGTTCATTCTCGTAATATTACGAGATTTTGTTCGTAAACGGACGACGGCATTGTCGTGAGTTTACGCCTTTATTCTAGCGCGGGACCCGGTTGAGTTGACGGGCCTCGCCCCGGCCGGCTCACGTCGACAGGAGCAGACGATGACGTAACCAAAAGCAGCCATTGCTCGCGCATCGACTTTCTCCAAAAGCATCGAGAGAATGGATGATAAGAAAGGGTTGTGCAAACCTTGATCATTTAATATTGTGGATTGGTCAAAATCACTTTGTAGGGATTTTGACCAATCCACAAATTTGCTTTTGCAAAAACCCACGAACAACAAGGATGAAGTTGACAACTTTGTGCTTCCAATTTTGCGACTACACCTTGTCACGTATTTTTTAACAATATATTACTTAGTGCTGTGGNGACCCCCCAGTTTGAAAACCACTGAATCGGTGCATGAGATAGAACGCGGAAGACTTTTTTGCCCAAGGTAAGAATTTTCACATGTAAAAATGCTACATGAAGTAAAATGCAAATATGAGGCACTCAGGAGACGCATTCAAAGACGCTGCGATGATATGTGACGACTGCACACTCGGAATCAGTAACGTTACTGTAATGCGCTGGTTTCCAAACTGGGGGGCGCGCCCCCTAGAGGGGTCCCGCCATGACGGGGGTGGGGGGGGCTACCACGAGCACTTTTCATTATCACCCAATTTTTTGGGCGGGTGGGGGTCGCTGAAAATCCTTTTATCTAAAACGGGGGTTCTACAAAAAAACTTTGGGGACCACTGCTGTAACGTTTGGTGAGACACACAAGCATCAGACTTGATCGCCAGAACATACTGCAGGTTTGGATTCTTTCAGGCACCAACATGCCCAACACGGACTACATGGGCCGCAATCCATGTCGACCCTGATATTACTTCCTGTTCGCCGCCCCCCCAGCTCCGGAACACATTTACCCCAACACACACGAGCACCAGTCTTCATTAGGTCTTACGCGGTCTAATGTCTTAGATTATGTCGGCTGTATTGGGTAACGCAAGCGTAAGGCTGGTGGTTGTACCGACAAAGCTGGCAAACAGCTTTTCCATGCTATGATTTGGTGATTTGGGCGACATTAACGGGTTGCGCTCGACCAGAACATAGTCCAAGTGGAAAGGAAAGAGCAGGTAACGTAACATGGCACAAAAAAAACCCCAAAATCTATTTTTGTAGTTTGAGTCGACATGTTTACCAGGTCGCGTGATGTTGTTTGGTGGCATTTTTGCCTTTTGGTGTCCTTTTGACCGACTGACAGGACGTTCCGTTTCCTGTTTCCAGAGCCGATAAGACCTAATTACCGGGGTGCTGAAATGCCTTGACACGTTAGATGAACTTCTTCAAGCTGCAGAAGAGCATCTATTTCCTGCCGTCTCTTTGAGTTTGCGTCTAGCGTGGCTGGAACTCCGTGTGCTTTCGGGATGTGTTTCGCCCAAACCTACCAAGCTTTCTAATCTGCTATAAGCAGCAGTGGCAGCAGTCACCCGTGGGTCAAACAACCACACAGCAAACACACACACACACACACACAAGCAAAATGACTTGTGGGAGTCAAAGCTTCCTTCCACATCATCTTTGAGAGTCCTATCCAATAAACCTCCATTCTGAGGGGGGACACATTTTCTAAACTACAGCGGAACCTCGGCTAGTGACAGTAATTCCTTCCTAAAGGTCCGACTCTAACCAAAGCGTCCTCTAACCAAAACAACATTTCACATAAGAAATAATGGAAGTCCACCAAATCGGTTTCAAAAAGGCAAAAATATGTTTTGTATAGTTTTACATGCAGGAAAGGGGTAAATAAACATTTAAGGTGACTTTGACCTACACTAACAACGTGATTGTGCGAGTCATTTCTTGAACGCAATAGTGCTTCTCAGCCTCTTTTATCGGAACGCAACTTTCTTTGGCTGCGTTTTGGCTCATTTAGCAGCCTTGAGGTGAGGAACTGGATTGTTTTCTGTCTGGAAAGTGTGCGTGTGGGCTTTTCAGCCTTTTCATATTAGCAGTGCTGGCATCAGTCCACGTGACACGCACGGTTTCGTTCCACTTTTCTTTGCTCACGTTGAGGTTCCGCTGCACAGAAGAAGACAACAAACACAGCAGACGAGAGTCACGGCAAACCCAAACAGAAAGCAGGTATGCTGTTCCCCAGGGGTAGACTTATTCATCAGAAATACACGTATCCCTGGCCTATCAGGGCGCATTGCTTCCACAATTCCTTATTTAGAGCATAGAAAATGTCCTTCTAAAAATACGCATGTTTACTTCTTAGAAACACCGCATGGTCAACTGTACGCTCTACAAACAAGCCTGCGTTGCAGTAAATGCCTTCCGGCGCTAGCGGAGCCGAGTCGGGTTGACTTTGGGCTTGGGCCGCAACAGTAGTCCGTGTTTGGGATTATCCCGCCCGTTGTGAGAACTCAAATCTGCGATAAAGGCCTCTTGTCCCGGCAAACGAGTCCGGTGCGTGCGTCTCACCGAACATTACAGTAACGTTACTGACCCCTAGTGACCAGTCCAGAATACTACTTACCCTCCCGATCAAAATTGGAGGACCAGTTGCAAAATTGCTAGAACTGAGCCTTTGCACGTTTGGACCTAAACGAGGTTTGAAGTCGAGCGACAACACGCAAAAGCAAGAAGGGGGAATGTGACAAAAAGCACTTTGAAAAAGTCATTGATGAAAAACAATAAAAGTGAAATAGGCTGTTTATCAGCTGATCAAAGGTTGAAGACCGTCGCTCAAAAATGACAAAAAACTCTCCAAAGCAGAACAAAAAATGTTCTCAGTAGGACTCTAACCAGCCGCCATTTACACTTTGCCGGGGAGCATCAAACACGGGACATTGAAAGGTGGAAAAAGGTTACTGGCATGCCAAGGAGATCCCACCTGAGATGTTTTCTACCCGGCACAGTGGAGGGGGGTCCATCATGATCTGGGGTGCTTTTTCATCCAGTGGAACACAGGAGCTTCAGGTGTTGTGGGGTCATCAGGCGTGCGGATGTTGCAGCGGGCATGACTGAGGAACCTCGTCTGTGTGGTACCAGCTGGGTTTTCCAACAGGACAACGCTGCGGTTCACAACGCTCGCTTCTTCAGGGAGAATAACGTCACTCTTTTGGACCATCCTGCATGTTCCCCTGATTGAAATCGCGTAGAGAACATTTGGGGATGGACGGCAAGGGAAGTTTCTCAAAATGCCCATCAGTTCCAGACAGTTGATGCCCTCCGTGAAGCCATCTTGACCACTTGGTCGCAATGTTCCCGCTATCTTCCTGGAAACACTCGCATCAAGCATGCCCAACCCAATTTTGGAATTGATTGGCAAGAACGGTGGAGCTCCTCATCACTGAGTCCTACAGAGAACATTTTTTGAGCGACGGTCTTCAACATTTCATCAATTCTGGCAATTTTTCAACTGGTCGGGAGATTTTGATCTGGAGTGCATCATCGCAAGGTCTTTGAGTGTGTCTTCTGAATGCCTATTTTGTATTTTAGTTTATTTAGCCATTTTCATGCATGGAAATGCTTCATTGCAGCAAACGGGAGGTAAATGGCGTTAGCGTTTCAAGTGAAGCTGTGAAATGTGAAATGTGAAGCTGCGAGGGATTACTGTATAGATTTGATCCCAAATACTTGGCTAACAACATTAGAATTCCACAGGGAGAGTTGAAAGTAAGAGACACGTAAAAAAGCATGAATGCAGAGCTAAATGGAAGAAAATGTTGACTTTGGGGAGAAATATGAGAGCCGAAGAGGAGAGGTTGTTTTGAATTTTTCATCCTCTAGGCATCTACCCACTGGGAATTTAACATCCCCCTGCGTGGCCTGTATGTGTGGGTTGGTGCTTCATCTCTTCAGAAGTGACTCCTACCTCCATCATATCTATCAGCCAGAGCAGCCGCTCCTATCGTCGGGGAGGGTGAAAGTAGAGGTTACTGTGGTGGAGGAAAACCACATTCTGTCCAATAGCAAAATGCTTTGCATCTCAAACAGAAGACATGACATCACAGCACGCGTGTCAGACTACAGCTCTCACACAGCAAACACTCAAAGACACGCAACAAAAAGTGCCCTCTCAGATTCGCAGCTTTCGCTTGGCGTCCACGGATGCACATGCTCACAAATTTCCATAATATGAAGAGTCCAACACTATCCTCCGTCATTTGGTGAACGTGCAGCCATGTAGACACGCAAACGACATGCTGACATTTACCTTTACTTTTTACAGAGTGGATCCCCGCACATTTGCAATACCGCATTCACAGCAGCCCCAAAACCCTAGTGGTTGGCATGTTGCCCACAGTCAGGAGATCTGAGTTTGTATCGCCTTTTGGCCCTCACATCACAGTTTGGAGTTTGGATGTTCTCCCCGTGTGTGTTTTGTTTCAGTTCTTTTAAACATGTGCTGTCCCCTCTGATGTACTCATTCCTGATCCTGTCCATCCTGGTCACACCCAAAGAGAACCTCAGCATCCTCATCTCTGCCACCTCGTTTGTACAACGTTCCTTTCATTTTTGCTGAAACCTGACACTTTTCTCCACCCATTCCAGCCTGCCTGCAGACACTTCCTCACCTCTTTTCCACACTCTCCATTGCTCTGGACTGTTGACCTTAAGTACTTCTAATCCTCGTTCTCGCTACAACGACCAGCTGTACGCAGACGCTGTGCCAGTTTGCACCTGCCTTGCGAACGTGCTAAAAGTGACGCCGCATCGGCTGCCGCAAACAGGCTCCAAGTGTGATGAATCACTTTGTGGGTGCAAAAGGATTACATTTGCACCTCCTATTATTATGCAAAGTCTGATAATCTGCATATTCTTGAAGGCAAACATGCAAAATGGACGGCGAGTGCTATTTGGCTCATACGTCTCATCAATAGCTCGCAAAAAGCGGGGATCTCCTGCAGACCCGTTCTGTGCAAAAGGCATACCTCCATCACTTCTGTTGTGAGCTGGTGCGATATAGAAAACAGAACATTTAACTTGCTAACACGATCTATTCTACCCCGCAGTTACCTACCCGAGCAGAGCTGAGTGTGGTGTTGGTCATGAAGCTGGCCAAGGACGACGTCAGAGTGTCAGGGTACGACACCACGGACAGCGAGTCGGGTCGGAGTGCGGCGGCTGCAGCTGTGCCCTGTCTTGCCTTGAGAGCCTGAATTTCACGTTGTAACACCATCCCGTCAAAACGCTCCAGGTCCTGCGGGCTCACCAGGCCCCGCACGTCGGACAGTAGCGAGAACTGTGGCAGGAAGATAGCGTGATTAAAGTCCATTAGGGAGTCTGTGAAAATGAGCTGTGACTGAACATACGACCTCCGGCTGAAGCTTGAGAGCACGTGCCGAAAAAGCGGCTCTCTGAAAGATTGCCTTAAATACCAACACCACTTACTTGCGCCTCCACAAGGGATGTTGGAGAAGAACGTGAGAGGATCAGAAGCGTCGGTAGGAATCCATGGTCAGCTGTACTTTTAGTACTGTATTGTTCTTACGTTTGACTATAATCATGTGATTAACAAGTAATGCAATCAGGTGACGCTACTCATGTTGGCAGTACTGCCTCGTCACCAGTTAGGATTGGGTGAACTGTGATAGGAAAATGCAGGTCAGTTATCTCATGGAAACACATTTATGCTTGGAAATGTATTAGCTACACTAATGCATCCAAACGCAAGTGGGGGAGTACTGCTGGATCATTATCAGCACCACACGTTCCTCAACCCTGATGGGCTCCAGACACTAACTGACCAACACCTTATTTGGTTTGGACTATCAAGTGACTTGTGTTCACCCTGTCTGAGTCAGTAAAAAGGCACAGAGGGGAGTAGCTCTTTGCAAGGGTTTGGTGCAACGACTACTTCGCCTTTTGCAAAAGACAATATCTGACCCTAGCCTTGTGTCCTTTGTCTCCTGTTTTCCTGGTGGTGTGCGTCCTGCCGGAGCCGCCGCTCTGCCAACCTTGTTTTTCAGGTTCATTTTAAGCTTTTAAATGCGCAGCTGCTGGGGTGTGCCAGCGCAGATAGGGGAACTGTGAGAAAGGATAAACGCAACAGGTTGTAGAAAAACATTGGATACACAAATGGGGCAGATGCCAAACACAATCATTAAGAGTTTCACAACACAAAACAAGAAAAGAAATAAATGCATCATTGTCGCACAATGAGACCCCCTGGAAATCATTTTTTAAAATTGCCGTTACAGTGGAACCGGTCTATGTCGACACCCCTTGGACTGGCTGGCTGATGTTGGCATGGCCAAAATCGAAACCAAAACCAGCCATTGCTTACACATACACTGTGTTTGTTGACGCCGCATTCCTCCAACTGTGGGTATTTTTATTTGGATTCTTCTGCTATCATGTTTTATTATTTTATCAAAGCTAGCCGCATGTCTCAAACACAATGACAATAATCTTTCTTACCTACAAAAACTTCAACAGATGCATTTTGTTAGTTACTGTGGAAGGGCCCAGCTCCATACTGCCATGTTTATCTTTTGAAGGTTATTTTGCTCTGAACAGGAAGTCAATGTGTCTCTCCCTTTGGCCATCACTGTTTGGAGATTGGATGTTCTCCTCGTGCGTGTTTTTTTTGTTTTATTTGTGCTGTCCCTGTGATGTACTCATTCCTGATCCTGTCCATCCTGCTCACACCCAAAGAGAACCTCAGCATCTTCATCTCTGCTGCCACTCAGAGAGCGCAGACTTGCGCCAAGCGCCACAGTGTGAGTCACGCCAAAATAACAACCCTGCATTCTTTGGATCGCTATTTGATATTCTGTAAAACCTGTTGGAAATGTGTCCCATATTTTTTTCCCCTAAGTGCTCTGACCAGGGTTGTGCCCACAAATGCCGAAAAATCTCTCTAAAAAATTCGCGGACCGAGTCGGTGATCCGGATCATCCCCCAAATTTTATCACTTTCCATTTCCGGCAATTCCTGAAAATTGCATCCAATCCAATCCAATCCTTTCAGAACTTTTTAAGCCATTTTGTACACAAACAAACAAGCACGAGCAAAAACCCAACCTCCTAACAAACAACAACCATTGAATCACAGTATGTTGTTAGTCGCTGTAATACGGCCATACCTTTACTTTGCGCTGAACAGGAAATGACTGCAGGTTTAAATACTGTGTAACAAGACGGTACAGTAATCTTTCACTCTATCACGTTTTTTTGAAAAATGTAATAACTGATAAACCATACAATTTTGTAGCATGCAAATTTCCACATTTTACATATTTTTGCCAAAGAAATAAGCTTTTTCAAGCATAAAATGGCTGAATGAATACAAATATGAGGCATTGAGAAGATTCAACGAGGCGACTCGGACTCAAGCCACAGTTTTGATGACCATGGACTCAATATCATCAAAGACTTGCAACTCCACTTGGACTATGACATCAAGGACTCGACTGGCTGATTACACCGCACCCAATCAGGTTTCAGAACAAAACGCATTCGTTGTACTTGTCAAATTGAATGTTGTTACTTTTATTTGGGTAAACATGGGTAATGATAGTAATGAAAGTGACACCGGTTCAAAATCAGACATATGGCGTAACGCTCACATTCTATTCTTTCTAAATCATCTGAATTGTTTTACATCATGTTTGAAGAGCACTTTGATGAGTCTTGAGTCGGTGTTCATCCACGAGGTCTGTGTTACGTCAAATATGTCACCAAAAAAGGGTAAGCCGCGGGAAAAAAACTGCACGGAAAAAGACTCGCCATCATTAACTGCAACAATTGACTGTAATAACAATATCGTTCTGCCATTAGTATATAAGTGTTGTCAGACTAAATTTGAGATGTGCATATGAAAATGTCAAAATCTTTTCCAAAACTTCTAGAGTGAAACTTCACTCACACATTGTGTTATCAAAAAATAATAATACGTAAATACATATGAGCATTAAAAAAAAAAGTTACTTCTTCATCAACTGAGACAGAACAAGTGATACAATGACCCTTACGTCTAATATGCCTTATTGCTGTTAGTATGACCACTCTATCGGGTAATATGAGTGTAAACGTGACTATAGGGGTGTTATTTCATTTCTAGAGGGCTCTAATAATGAATCAGAATTCGGTGCCCTATGAAACTATTCTGTTTATAAACAAGGAATCCTACAATGCAAACATTTTTCTTGTTGCGGTAGTGATGACGTTAACCACAACAAGGATTTTCATAGATCTCAAATGTTGTCGACCATGCATGCTGACGTCAACTTAAGTGAGCACATTTTAGTGGTTGGGAGAACGCGCTGGAGCTGGACTTGATGGCTTGGTCCACATAGACAGGTTGCCCACCGAACGGAACTGAACATCAACACACCATCCTGGTAGGAACCTCCACAGAGATGTTCTTCCCTGGTCCCTTCTCACCTTTGCATGTGTGTTGAGCAGTTCAAACAGCGCCATGACCAGCTGCTCCACGCCAACGTGTCCATCCCGGTACTCTTCCATGTAGTAGTACATAGTTTGCCTCTCCGACTCAGTCAGAAGGTGGCGTGCTTGCTCCTCTAGCATGGCCCTGGACTGGTTCACCAAGCTGGACAAGGTCACCTGTGATCCGGCAACACCCTTGTAAAAGCCAGGCTGAAAAAGAAACGTTCCTGTTGAGCGATGTTCTGGACAAAGACAAATAATCGCATTATGAAAGCAAAACATGGTTTAAACAACGAGTTTGTAGCACGAGGATAATTCCAGCCAAGCGTGTAGCATGAGGAACAGCAGAACAAGCCTTACAAGTTTTAAAGGAAGATTCTGCAGTTTTGCTAATGTCACGCAGCAACATAAGAACGTTACATTTGAACGTTTGTACCACATTGCGCAATACGAGTGTAAAGGTGACTCTAGGGGTGTTATTTTATGTCTAGAGGGCTCTAAACAAACTTTAAAAGTGCATTTAAAAGGTCTGTGCTCCAAATACAAAAACATTACATTTTCCGTCACGGATACGCAATAATCACTTTCGAGCGACCAATTAACCGCAATAAACGAGGGATTCTCACACACGGTTTTCACGTACATTGGACCTAATATGAACATTACTGTTAGAACAGCGTTAAGCTTCCAATAAGCATCCGGGTCAAGGTATTCTCAAGGCACTGACTCGATCACAGCTGACCTGTTCAGGTTTTCATCTCAGCGGGGTCCATCCGTTCATTGTCAAAGACTGGATAGGACAGCTACAGTCTGAGAGGACGGAGCAAGAGATCAAATGAGCGAGACTCTGTCGTCCACTCGGCTTCGTGTCCAAGCCTCGTCTTAATCGCAGATGCTGGGATGCAGTCCGATTGGGTTACGGTAATGACCCGTTACGGGAAAGGGCAGAGCCTCCAGTTTCAGAAACGGTTGGAATTAAGAATAATGGTATCTTTAAATCAGCATCCTGTTGCGTGGGGCAGCTCCTGTGTTTTATGAAAGGCGAATTTGCCCTTGCCTGTGTAAGCTGCCCTGCTTCACACCGCCCGCACGGGGCTCAAACACGGGACCTTTGTGATGGGAGGCGAGAGCGCCGACCGTTCGGCCAAAAGCCTGGACTGTCAGCCGAGCGTTCGGCGCAGCTCTTACGGCAGAGGGAGTGAGGTTTTACCAACGTACGCTTGCGCAGCCGCACCGGCCGGCATCCGCCACGCCCGGCATCCGCCACGCCTGGCATCCGCCACGCCCGGCATCCGCCACGCCCGGCCTCTACACAACTGAACGGATGCCTCCTTCGGGTTTGCCGGAATCCAGTCCGACCGCACTCACTGTCCCTGCACCGCCCGGCGTGTGTTTGCAAATTCTCTCTGTGCGTGTTACTCACTCAAGGGCGGTGGGGAGCGAACCCTTGGGACCGCAGGAGGCACGCGAACGGCCAGCCGGCCGCTCGCTGTCTTATTATGGAGCAGATTGTCACTTCAAGGGGCTAATAAAAATCGAGTCGTCAATCAACTGGAGTGGAACACCTGCAGTAATGATGCTCTGCTTGGGAGGACATGTTACTGTAAGATCACCACATTGCAGGTAATAGACGTCCTGTAAGCCCACTTCATTGGCTGCACTATCCACCTCCAAGGTCACTCTTGAGCAGGGATCTCTAAATGCCAGATAAGGCGGGTTTGTGGTTTATTGCAGGGTCCATGAAACCCCTAAAGGTCAACCACCGATTGATAAAAGGGCAAATCAGATCAAGCCGACCCAGAAACGACATGTACAGTAAAAGAACAAAAAGAAAGTGTGTATTTAAGTGGGTATGAGACTGGCCCTCTTGAAGCACACTATGACTGGGCTAGAACCCTGCACATTTTTCCACCGCTCACCACAAACAGCTCACCCAACGGATTTTATGCAGAACACCAGGCAAACGGCCGGCAGCGGTGCCCGACCGAAGGGACCCACTTGATCAGGGGTCGGCAACCCGAGGTGTTTGCAAAAAGAATATGAACTATCTGACTCGCCGCCAAGTCAGTGAATGCATCTCGACTGTCTTCTGGCTGCTGATTGGATGAGCAAGGGAGGGGGAGGTAGGTTAGTGTAGCAGTGAGTCTGTGTGGGAGAGAAAAGTGGGTGAGTTTTGAAAGTTTTGAGTTGAGTCTGAAACAAGTTACTGCGCAGTAAAAAAAGAACATCATTAACGGGAGCATAGAAAAATCTTTTATACCGGGAAGTAGCTACAGCATGTGCTCACAGCCCGTGAAGATGTTGACTCCGGGAGAGGCAGGTTATGTGCCGCGGCAGTTGACTGACTGTACTCACAGCTCAGAACAACACTTTTATGTCCGCAAATACACCGACGGGTCATGGGTATAACACCGCCGGATCGCTAGCGTGGCAAAGTTGGACGTTGGATATTCGACTCCGTAGCTACAACGGTAGTCCTCCCTCACCGTGCCCGGACTGCTCTCTCTAACGGTGCGGCGAGCTCGCACAGAAAGTGCTGCTCTAACCACCGGCTGTTTTTCTAGGGACCGTCAATAAATTACTATTTTAGTGAAGAAAAATGCAAATACAGGCCGCACAGTGGATGAGTGGGTTGCATTTGGCCTCACAGTCAGGAGGTCTGGGTTAGAATCTCCGTTCATACAGTACTTGTCATAAATCTAATAGGGTATGTACACTTTGCTTTTCCTTGAAGAAGACTGGCAAGGTAGGAACTATGCCACAGGTCATAAGGCAACACAGAGAATGCCTAATAACGTAATAAACCTGACCAAATAGCTGCCTAATCCAATCAAAGGCGCAGTCAAGACGAGGCCTTTATGAGGTTGTCCACAAAATAAGAAGGTCCGACAAACATGTATTTATGAGAACACAGCCACAAATGTCCACAGCAACAGACATCTGCCTTGACCCTGGGATGGTTCGGATTGAATCAAGTACAAGCGATAAAGCTCCTCCATCAGACGGACTAATGAGAGTGCTTTGAGATGAGAGCGTGGACGTTGAAGGCCCATTCTGTATGCAACCCCATGAAGGAACTTTGTTCTATCTCAGTCTTCAGCGCGACAAAGCGAGAGCAGCGTTGTCCGCTTTTAAGAGGATTTGCATGAGAGATTAGATAAGCGCATGAATAAAAATCAAGTTACTCATGGACAGATAAAGAAATCATTTGAACAATGCTGGCACTACTCGAAAGAAGTCAGGAAATTGAAAGAAGTCAGGAAATGACCAACCCATTCATGGATTAGACACAATTAATCACACATTCTTAATTAGAACTCTACGCCAATCAGGGGTGTGCTTTGGAATTGGATGAAAAGGCACTTAAGGAAGCGGAAGCAAATTGTGAAGTTCGGACAATACATGCTGTTATTTGGATTGTGGCATACCCCCAGGGTCAATACTGAGACCAAAGTTGTTTGTCTTAACCAAGAAAAAGTGTTGTGTTAGCAATTTTTGACTTTCTGGAACAGATTCAATTTGATTTACATTATTTCATGACGGAAAAACAAATTTGTTTACGTTTGTTTTGCTCAGAGCCCCCCCTTCTGGAATGGATTAATGATGCTAATAAAAGGTTCCACTGTACTTTTGTAAGCCCTCAAAAGACTCAAAGGTATTATTTACAGGTGACAACACTGCATGTCAGGGGACATTGAACGGAGCGAATGTAATGGTCAATTGAAAAGGTGATTTGAGAAAAACACGAATTGAGAATCCTGGAACGTTAACTGAAACAATAGTAACGTCCGTAATTGCAGGAAGAATACTCGAGCATACACACAGATGATGTAAACATTGAGAGGGAGCACGCAAACTAATTTCTAAACATGATGGGCTCTAATTTCGTAGACCAGGCGCAGGCGAGGCACGCCTCCGCCAGGCCTCGCCTGCGCCTCGCCAACGGTGCGTATTTTAGGCGCATTTTGCAGGTTTCGTTCCGGGCTGGCGCTTTGCGGAGGACATTGCGGGTTTTGGTGGGGTTGATGTTGGTATTACAGGTAAGGTAAGCATCCCCCCCACTAATAAAGTCACTCGTATTTAGCAACCTATATTTAAAACCCTGTGTAGTATAAATACATAAAAACTATGCATAACGAGGATGAAATCCAAAGCAACTGTACTGCCAAGCTGGTGGTCTGGCCTTTGTCACTTGTGTTTGCATGTGAAAACTTGTACTACCCAATTCATTAGCATCATTTTTGCAACTCTCGGTTACACAATCAAAGATGTCAATACTGTTGATTAATCGTTTATTTAAAATGATCCACATCCATATCAAATCCACTGGCAACCGTGGAGGAGGAGGGCGGCGATCCAGGGACGGAGGAGGTGTGCTGCATGAAAAATGGATGCAAATTCCGGTTGCTTCCATCAGCTGGTAGATATGGTGTTCCTGTGTTGGTGTTGGTGCTGTATGTATTGTTTTGGATTTTTTTAAACCAAATTTATTGTTTTGGTGTCCGTGTGATACTGCTGGCTGTTAAACAAATTGCCCCTCAGGGATAATAAAGTTTAGCTTGATCCTTGATCGATCCGGGGACAGAGGGGGAGGTGGCCAGAAGGAGACAGAGTCGCGACAGAGGCAGACTGAAATAGAAGTCTGCCTGAATAGGTTCACCGATGCAGCTGGACTGACAGCACAGGGGACATCGGCGCCCACCCCGCCCCTCTAAGGTGGCCCTTAAGGCACCAAATTAGAGGGCTCTCCTCACCCAGATCAAACCGGGTCGCAGGCGCGAGAAAAGAGGAAGAGGAAGAGGGAGAGATATTAGGACATGCCGAGTTTGATAACAAGAATAAATAAAAATACATGACTTATAATACATAAAGTATCCATCTATCTATGACCATGTCAAACTAAACAGGAGGAGGAGGTTTGCAATGTCCTGACAGATCTTGCCCACAAATCGCCTCATCCCAAGTGAAGGGTGCCCACTAATGAGGCAGGTGATCGACCTGCTCCTTTGCAGGCCCCATGACGACGACAACAATCTGTTTGGACCAGCCGCAAGGGACACATTTAGCAGAGACATAAATGGTAGGGATGAGCCGGTTACTTGTCTAAAACGAGTATACTTATGCATTCGAAATTCACGCTCCGTGATTGGCTAATCTCCCTAGACAGACTCCCTGCAGCCAGAGAGGGAGGAGCCATGCCTCTCGCTCTTTCACAGACAGACACAATACAGTGACTCTCTGCTGCTCACGCTTCCAGCCATGAAATTGATCCATTTCGGTTTGTATGACATTTAAAGTTTAACTTGTTTTGTAACGAACGCGGTGCAATGACAAGACAGAGCTGTAAACCGCTAGTGTTGCGTCGGCCACTGTGGGGTTTTTTCCCCGTCTCTTTGCTTCTAATTTGGCTGGTGATTAAAAAAAAAAAGTTTTTGCTTTTGAGAAACACACAGTGAACAAGGCTGACAGATTATTTCCCTGTTTGCCATCACGGGATGTTTGCACGAATGGCCAACATTGCACAGATCATGACAAATAATTACGTGACAAAGTCTTCTTTCCAAATAAATAATAAATATAGCACCTTCAGATGCAAGGTTGCATGCGTGTACTACCAAAAGTTGGCACACATCAATAGGATTTTTCAAGTTCTTCTTGGATGGCCAACACAGTTCAACAATGCTGGCACCAATCAAAACAACCAACAGTCCGCCATCAGGGGGGTGGTTTCCAATCAGCGACTTAAAAGCAACTTTAAGGACAGGAAGGAATTTGTGAAGTTGAACGAACACAAACCATCAAGCTTGCATGTGCATACCCCAGAGGTCGATACTGGGACCACAGTGGTTTATCCTTAGTTTTTACAGTAAAAGCTCATTGAGTTTTTCCGTTTGTGTTGAAAATGTATGATATTATTTACTATACTTTAGCTCAGCAGCTTTTTGTTACAGGCTATCATAAATTGTCCCTCCAGAACACTGCCCTTCTCTCTTCGGTCGCCGTTACTCACTCGAGAAACACTCGAGACCCACTTTTGTGTTTAGTAGCACACGCCTGTGGTGCATTCAAGGTCAACCAAAAAAAGTGGAAAATCCCACTGTCTGACAAACAAACATTACCAGGGAAGCATAAAGACAGCAACATGTAGAAATATGTACACGTGTTATCACATATTTATAAGTACCCACTTAGTGTTAATGAGGTGTGCATAAAAAAAGAGCTATTATCGGACAAGAAAAAGTGTAAATATTTATTGGACCAAAGCACGGTGGCTGACTGGGTAGCATTGGTCGCTCTAAATAGTCATAGGTATGTCCATAGGTATGTCCATAGATATGAATGTGACTGGTTGTATGTCTTTGTCTTCATGTGCCCTGCGATTGGCTGGCGACCAGTCCAGGGTGTACCCCGCCTTCCGCCCAAAGCCAGCTGGGATAGGCTCCAGCATCCCCGCGACCCTAATGAGGACAAGCGGCATAGAAAACTAATGAATGAATGTATTGGACCAAAAACCTACAAATTTGATTTCTTGAATATGTCTGTGATGTCTTCAATGGACCGGCCTGGTACACAAAAAGGTACGGAAAGAAAATGATACGTGCTTTGTCTTGCAAAACTAACAAGGCTGTAGTGCCTAATCACTGAAATGACACCCAGGCTCATTACCTAAGGTACAAGTGATTTCAACCCCTCCATTTATTGTGATCTTATTTTCAGTAAATTGCTGTAGCGCAAAGCCCAAATGAGGTCAGAGGAGAATTGACGGAAGAAAATTGCAGCGCGACCCATTTGCAATGAATTAGCGTGTGTGTGTCTCGTTTGACCCGAGGGCTGCGATCACAGAAGGACGTTCTGAAGGAGGAGCGGGCTAGGCGGGAGGAAGGGTGTGCTCTTTGATCGCAGAGGTATGCTGACGGGGCACCTGCTGAGAGGTAGACGCAAGAATCCAGAGTAGAATAAAGAAGAGCAGAAAGCTCACAATCCAAGCATCCTAGTAAAGAACATGCTAAGGACACGTCAACAGTGGCGTTCCAACAGGAAGTGTCGGTAATGAACACGGAGAAAGGGTCGTTATTGCGCAAGTGTCGACATGTGATCCTTTGGCCGCCCGTGGTGCTCAGCACGTGCCAAACGAAGACCAGGACCCACAAAGGCTGCAGGAATGGCCCCGCTGCTACGCATAAACCTGCGCCCTACTTCTCAGAGCGTCCCGTCCTGATGGTCTTTGTCTTGGCTCCTGCTGCGCCCCAAGACATCACTTCCTCAATCATTGCAAATATGTTTTCATTTCTCATGTTACTCTTCGTTCTCCTCTTCTGTACTTCAACACAGGGGTCTCAAACTCAACTCCGCCGGAGGCAGAGTCTGGCCCAATTTAAATGAAAGATTTTTGAAAAATCCAATCATGTCAAATGTCTTTTTTTTCTTTTTTTTTACCACAAAATAAGATAAACAAGGGCATGGGTGTAAAGATGTTGCGTGCAAAACGACTACTAATACTTTCAAAATGATCCATTTTTCCACTCATTGAAAAATGTTTACTGCTTGCATCAAGCCCGGTCGATGTCACACCCCTGAGAGCCATACACCCCACCGCGATTGGTAGGTTTGTCAGTTCCGCACACAACATAGATAGATTGCAACACTCAGATACATCTTAATTTCTGTACCACCTTAATTATTCACTTCTAAAATCCACTTCCATTGTGCCATCAAAGTAAAGTCCAAGCGTAATAGTGACTTCCAGTCTGTCCATAAAGTACACCGAATGCAGAGTATGCGTATCATGCCTCACTGCACTGAGCTCTCAGAGCTCCCGGAAGATACTGCAGAGTACATGTCAGCTATTAGCGGTAGATGAATATGGCGGCGGGTACATTAGCATAAAGTACAACCACAGAGCCACAACGACTGCATAACTGGAATGGATTTATGCCAAGAAGTAAGTGGAAGGTTTTTAATAAAACAACTTATCCAGGAGTAGCTGCGAGGAAGGAGAGGTAGCCTCGTTTGGAGACCTGTATTTCAAAAATAAACAAGATTGGCGGTGTCTTCTATTGTGTATCGTTTTTGATCATTCTTCCATACCGGCACTCGTCTGTCAGTCATATTGCATGCAGGCTCCAATAACATCCCGAGTCGAGTGCACGTGCAGGGCCATATTTGAACTGCCAACTGGTCTTTTGCCCTCCAAGCAAAAGCAAACCATGACACCACCTTCCTGGCGGTGGAAAAAACGCTTGGCGTGAATCAAAGCACGAGCAAGCGTTTGTTTGTAGATGCAGGACGGCAACGACTGATTCCACACATGCAAGTCCAACATGGTGGCCCGTGAACCTTACCTTCCCAGCTTCCGACGCTCCTTGGTCCACAGAAAAGCTGCAGAAGAAGGAAGGAGAATGGAGACCAATCAGTCAATACACAAATATATGTATATATGTATCAAATTTAAAAGGGAACTATTAAGCTTTGCTCTTTTATGGCCTATAAGTGTTGTATTTCCGTGATGAACGATGCCTAGCTGTCAGAAAATGAGTTTTGCACATTTGGAAGCGGGCCCTGAAAGCAGTTCTGGAAGGCTCTGCACGCCGTGTTTGAGAGTTTTTTTTAAACACCGAGTTCCACTGATGTCACGCAACTCGGAACTTCCTTTTACTACGTTGACTCCCAGGAAATGTTTGTTCGGGTGTGAGGGAAAGCTCATTTTGTTTAGCGATACGAAGCCGGACTGTCCGCCAAGCTGTTGCTGAAGTCCTACACACCGGAGTCCGAAGAGCAAGGCTGTAAGCAACGATTGGCCTAACTGTTGATTTTGTGTAAGTAACGCCACAAAAGGGGTTGTTTGTGTAGCATTATAGAGTGTGCATACAGGGAGTGTTTCCTGCATGCATGCAAATTAGCTGTCAAAAGCCGACATTTTAAAAAGACGAATCGCCGTTTCATATCAAGTCCTGTACCGCCAGAATTAGGAAGTGGGGTCCCGAATGTCCTCGGGAGCGCTTGGGAGTGTGACCAATCACAGCGGAGTGATCCACCGGGAGTGGAGTAAGTTACACGGACCGCTTGGGAAAACAGTGCAGGAAAAGACGGAGAGTCCGGAAGATCTAGAAAGCTTTCTATTCGGGTTATCGTGTGTAGCTCCTCCACAGGAGTCCAGAACTCAGAGCCCCTGAATCCGTTTTCTTTATTAGTCAAAAATATTGAAAGACAAGTCAAATGCAGTATTCCAGGCCTAGGCTAGTAACTACTGTAGTAACTAGTCAGCAAATAATAAAAGTGTAAGGAGGGACTATAGGGGTGTTATTTCATGTCTGCAGGGGCTATGGCCATTCCACATATTAATATTTGTGCAACACATGTTGTGGGCCTTCTATCAATCAACGGGCAAATTACGAAGACAACCAGCACAAAAGGGCATGTTTTTCCCTAAATAAAAAAAATGTTTTGATCCAAAATCGAATCAAACTTGCAGGGTTGCGAATGCGAAATTGGAAATATGCGGGTTTCCGGTTACCACAGCAACACCCCCGTCCGGGCGGTCTCCGAAACAAACGTCGTCCGCGGTGCCAAATGAAAAGAACTGGATGGAGAGAAGAGACCAGACATCTCGTCTCTCACAACCACTCAGGGGAGATGCTACTCGTGTCCCTTATCCGGCGAAATCTTAAACATCTCCTCTTCGTGTATTTGCTTGCGAGATGGCAGCAGCTTGCACTACGTGTCTTTTCCCGGCTTAGACGTGACGCTTGCTGAGGTCCCAACTGGTTTTTCTGCAGGAAACACGTGAAAGATCACCTCTAGCGGCGCCTAAGAGAAGGAAGACCTTTTTCTCGGTTACAATGAAAGTTGCGTGAACGTTTACTTTACGCGACTTTGGTCCGGGACATAAGGAGAACGGGTAATAAAAAAGGACCCGTTGACGTCCATTTACTCCATTTGTGAATATTTTTATTTTTCCGTTTTCGTACCGTATTTTATACCAGGCGTCTCAAACTCGAGAGGATATTTTGTGGCCACCACCTTAACATGAAAGCTGAATGTTAGTGCGGCCCTCGGGTTTTATATGAATGGCACTTTTTACAGTGTCGAGTGCAGAGCTGACAAGCCTACCAAATTCAGGGGGGGGTGTATGGCTCTCAGGGGCGTGACCATCGACCGCGCTTGATGCAAGCAGAGAAACATTTTTCAATGAGTGAAAAACACACCATGAGTACTAGTTCTGCACACAACTTCTTTACACCAGTGTTCTCGTTTATCCTATTTTGTGTGTAAAAAAAAAAGACGTTTGGGAAGATTGGATTTTAAAATGTTTTAATTTAAATTGGGCGTGCGTCCAGGCTCAGCCCAGACTTGCAGGGTGTTTTTGCAAACTTTCCTTTGTAATGTCAGTCACAAGTACATTTACTGAGATTGTTTGCCTGAGAGAATGATATTTGATAGCTTATCTACTTGTCGTGCGTTTTTTACTTATAAAGGTGCATTTTGTGTTGAAGTGTTTAAAAAAACACCATGTTTAATCAAAAAATTGCATAACGCAAACATATTATCCTGTCTCATGTTCATTGGTGTTTTTGAAAACCTTTAGATGATGTTTCAAAGGTAGACTAATGATAGATAAAAACTTGCTGCGATTCATTTCCAGTTACCTGTGGACAAAATGCGATCGACAGCGCTAATATAAATACATACAAATGAAAAATAAAAAGGGATAAATGAACATTTATGGTTGCTTTTGCCTTTACTGAGGACGTGACTAAAACCCCCAGTGTCGTAATCGGGCCCACTGGGCATTTCCAAATTAAGTTTTTTTTTAAAAACCTTTAACATCAAAACTGTAGCCGACTATTGTTTATTTTTCATAGTTCATATTGTTGTTGCTGCTGGACTGCCCAGCATGCCTTGCGGGTGCGGCCAATTGGAAACAACCGTTGGTCTCAGTTGTTTATCACCCATGTGGTAGCGGTAGATTTGTGTGATGTGTTGTCTTTCTGTTTTGTTGCACCGTGAGCGAGTGTGTATGTCGTTTTGTTTGATGCCACTCACGTATATGTAGACGGCCCCTCCGCCAAATTTTTGAACCCAATTTGGCCCATGGGTCAAAAAGTTTCCCACGCCTGTATTAGACGCAGAGATACTTTATTTATCACCAAGAGAAAGTTGCGTCTATTTATATCATATATCGATATTATGATATATACAGTAAGTCACACCTGACTATAAGTTGCAGGAAATGAAGACAAAAGTGTGACTTGCAGTTGGGAAAATACGCTAATAGGAGGAACAAGGTGGACCGGGACTTGATGCACTGGTTGACATAGACGAGTTGTTGACAAAAGCAGGCAGCGCTTTCCCCCGCATCACCCTGCTTTCCCCCATTTCTCCCTTTTTGGCTGCACAAGCTGCTGTCAAATCTCAAGCTTCTGGTTGTCTTTCATTACGCTAATGGCTGAAGACCGACGCCTGCTCATTGTTGCCAGTGATAAACTGTTGTGTGGTGCGGGACATCTATATTTTCCACAGGCTCAGCACAATACGAATTGCTATGCTTTCTCTTTTACTACCCACAAAAGACCAGTTTCATGGCCATAAGGCTTGCAGACCTGAAAACCCAACTGGCTATCAAAGGTCCACAATGTATTTAGGATGCAAATTGCGGGAGGCGGCTGGCAAATAGCGAGTATAATAGTCAACTAATTATGTTTTAGAATAGATAGGGGGATATTTATAGGGAATTATTGTTATTATACTGCGGCCAAGAAGGATGGACCAACCAAACGCATGTATGTACTGCATGGATATGTGTATGTGCACAGTATGTGTATGTATGCGTGTACCAGTATGTATGTATGTACGTATATATACATGTGTGTGTGTATAAGTATATATTGATGTATATATATATATATAATTAGTATTATTGTATTTTTTTCCTGTATTTTTGCTCATTTTGCTCTGTGATTGTTCTGGTTGTTGCGGAAATCTTGATTATTACGGTTGTTTATAATATGGTTGAAATATGTTTGTGAGGTTCTTCCGCACCCTTTCCTATATCCCCCACCCCACCCCCCCTTTTCAGGTCCGGTCCGGCATGGAAATGTGGCGCAACAAAATTCATAATAAACGCAGTCAAATGTAAAGGGAGACTCATTTGGATTATGAAGTCTCCCTTGGCAAAGCAATTTTGCTCAGCATTTAAAGGCAGCTTGACTCCCATTCAGCTGTTATGATGCTGGACAAGACAGAAAATATATAAAATATTCCAATTTCTTCAACTTTTCCCATAATTAGAACTTCATTCCTGTAATACTATGACTTCATTCTCCTGATATTGTAACCTTTTCCACAACCTAATTCTCCAAAAATAACAACTTTTTTGATAAGATTACTTATTTCTAATAACTTTGACTCTATTTTTTCTAAAACGACTGCTCATTTTTCAGTTTTTGGTGTCCTTCAAGTTTTTTGTGAAGTTGTATTTGTAGATTGTGCCGCGGGTCAATAAATCAAACTTCGAAAACCCCTGTTGTTAAAGCAAGATGCATATGAAAAAACTAAACTAAAATAAATAAATGTTATGGACTGGTGACCTCCCGCCCAAGGTCAGCTGGGATAGGCTCCAGCATAACCGCGAGCCTAATGAGGAAACGCGGCATAGAAAATGAATGAATGGTGTTTAGACACGTCCGAGAGCCGTATGTGGTCATCAAAAGAGCCACATATGGCTCCCAAGCCATAGCTTCCCTACCCCTGCTATACAGTATGTGTCGTCATGGCAATGTAACCTGCAAGGACCTTCAGAATCTGTAGTGCTGGCCCATGTGACTTAAATACTATTAGAAACTGGGCTGATGTCAGATTTCAGATTGTTGCCAACTAGCGGGCAAAGCACTGACCACGATTTAAAACTTAAAACCTAATATTTGTTTCATGAAATCGTATTCATTTTTTCCCAGCAGTCCATTCTCTCCATTTAGTAGCCTACCTATTGGCTGCACCGCTTCCAGTACGTGTACATGTATGTTTATTTTTTAGCCCAATCAAATTGCACCTTTGATGTGTTGCCATGTCTATGTAATCTGCACACGGCCTTCGGAATCAGAAGTGATGGCCCGTGTCGCTTAAATACTATCTGGGGCGGTTTCTGCCAGACTCACCTCACAGGGTTAGCTAGCAGGCCTGCAGCATTTCTGCCCTCTGATTGGCTGTTGGATGACAGCGATTGCCCAACACTCAAGCGTACCAGTGCACTTTAGCAGCACTTAAATGATCTTGCGTTGACACGACCAAAGCAGACAGAATGTGTTCAACCATAAAGGTTTTTTGCTATAGTAATAATGTTAGTCTTGGTATTGGTAAATTATTGATGGCTTGTTTTTGACCTTAATTGATACAATCCAAAAATAATTTGAATCATCCGTAGAAACTATTAGAAGACCATTCTCGAGGCATGGATGCAATTGCAACTGGACTGTTCCGGTTGTCTTAGAAGACGTTCGGCCTCCCATCCGAGCAGGTTTCATCAGCTCATGCTCAAAGAGGAGTGAGGAACCCATCGATGTTGGCGTTGAGAGGCCATCCCCGGAAAGAGGGCCAGCCCTGGGACGCCACCTTTCTCCCACATACAATGATGTCCTTTCATCCCTTCGTAAAAGACTCAATCCTTGCCACTAGCAAACAAACAAGGAAGGGCCGCCTCGGTTTTAGATGGGTCCCTGGCCATCATTACATCTGAATGGAATGCTAATGAAGGGGATATACCTCAAACGACTACGGTTGGCGGGCAGAGGTCACTACATTTCGCTGTCAACAACTGTCAGTTGACACCAAAAGGAGCAAAATATTCCTTTACGGCCATACCACTTCTTTTATGGGATAAACGCACAGCATCTTGCACCAAGTTCTCAGACAAAAGCTGTCCTCTTTAGTCTGCCGATATTTAGCCCCACCTAGTCTTTGAGCGTGAACTGACGAAGCCTGCTTGGATGACAACCCAAGTTACCTGTAAGTACTGTGACAGTTAGAAGACGTCTGTGTGAAGCTAATCTATTTACAAGAATCCCCCGCAAAGTCCGACAGGCGATCAAAAGTGTGGGAGACTGATAATTCTCTCCGGATGCGACCGCGTCACTCGGCTGCACAGCTGGTTGCACGCGCCGGCCGCCTCCCGTGTGCAGGACTCGCTACGTGTTGGCGACGCGTTTGGCCAATGGCTCCTCCAGAGTTACATGGATGCATTGGCTTATGTTTGCGAACGGTCTAACGCTTGGGTTTATATTGGGTTAATGGTGTATATCAGCCGAATCTCAACCAACTAAGCTTTCCAACGACACATATGTCCATTTTTTTATCGATTTACGAATCCCTTTCTCCCATAGTTAATCAGGGAAATGGAACCACTGCCCATCCCTGGTAGAGATGGTCTATGACACGTGGGGCGTACAACTCACCCTGCCATGCTGCTGTTTGCCGAGCTTTCCGCGATCTGGGAGCTTGCGATCCACTTGGTTTCGCCGATGACTGTCCTGGCATGAGGCAGGCGGCCCACGTCTTTCACCGTCATCATCAGGTGTTGTGACGACTTGAGGACTCGGACGGCTTCATCGTGCGGAATGTTCAAGAAGCTGCGGCCGTTTACTTCCAGGATTTGATCCCCGACCTGTAGGCGTGGCGAGGAACAGAGAGGAGTGGGGAAGGGGCAGGACTGCAAGGTGGGGCGCCAGGCAGACACGCATGGGCACGTACAGCAGATCGAAGGTCAAGAGAGGTAACGTAACAGATGGAGGGAGTAGAGGCAATTAGAAGAATTAGGTTTTGTACGACTGGGTGGTCCAAGGTGAACAGTGTTACCTGGCTCCTAGAGAAACACAACTTAACGCACACTCGTTTTATATACATAGCAACGTTAGCATCATCAAGAAAGCACGCAACTTAGGGAAGCAGGGGTATATTCACGGCACTCGGGTAACAGACAATACCGTAATCCCTCACAATTCCGTGCTTGGAATATCACGGCTTCATAATAAATCGTGCTTTCATGGTTGAAACTTGGTTGAAAAAAAAAATCCAATCTTGTCAAATGTCTTTTTTTTTAATTTTTATACACAAAATAAGATATACAAGGATACTGGTGTAAAGAAGTTGTGTGCAAAACTACTGATAATATTGTCATTGAAAAATGTTTCTCTGCTTGCATCAAGCCCGGTCGATGTCACGCCCCTGAGAGCCATACACCCCACCGGGATTGGTAGGTCCGCCAGCTCCGCACACAACACTGTAAAAGTGCCATTCATATAAAACTCAAGGGCCGCACTAACATTAAACATATTAAGGTGGGATCCACAAAATATCGTGTCACGGGCCGCGAGTTTGAGAACCCTGGTGTAAACACATGTTCTATGCTCTAACTACAAAAATATTCCATTCATACACAAAATTCACTCATCACGGTGGGGTCTCGTACCGAATCACTGCAAGACACGAGTGATTCGTGTCTTCTGAATCCCAAAAGCCGCCATTGTTTTTTGATTTGCCAACATCCTGAGGTGATAATTCAAGGTAGGGTCATGTGATTAGAAATGCAAAAGAGACACAAATTGGTATTTACAGATGCAATCAATCGGTCAGGAGACGCTAACAAGTGACACTGCAGCGAGGACACACACAGCACAGTCGCCGTCCCGGCGGTCAGGTGGAACTGAAGCCTCCGGCATGGGAGGCGGATTTGAAAACACAATTATAGGCTGCGTGCTCCCGATCGGTGTGACCAAAAAGCCACTAAAAAGAGACAAGAACAGGCTTTGCACCCACGGACACACTTAGTGTTGTGTTGGAAGGCCCTGGAGCAAACCCGGAGTGTGTGGTTTTCATATTACTCAGATCCACACCCGGGTCGCACTCCTGGAAAACTGAACACAATTTTTCCTTTACTGGCAACGCGGGCTTTGTCCATTTCCCTTGGGATGCCTCAGAACCCTATTACGCTGACAGTTACAATGTTATTATGATTGTATTAGCAGTGTTATTACAGGATTATAACAGCGACACGTTTGCGAATGCGAGCGTGCCCTCACCACTTTTTGTTTTGCAAAACATACAAATCAAGAAATTATTGCTGTTTTGTGGCTGACATTGTCTCACCAAAAAAAAGCATATTAATAAATGATCTTTGTTTGGCAGTTGAATATGGTCTATTATTAGCAAATACGATATGCATAGACTAAATTAAGCATTTTCAAGCATGAATGGCTAAATAAACAAAAATACAATTATAGGGCTTCGAAAAGGCATGATAGGAAGTATAATACAGTATATGTGACTAGTTGTGGACTGGGAACAGACTTGTAGGACGTCAGCTGGCTAGAGTTGACTGTAGCTGAGTCTTAGTAATATGTTGGGTATGTAGAGAGTGGCTGGTAGCAGCTCCTGTGTGAATGATCACTGCATGTGTTCTTTGTTTGTTAGCAGTAGAGTAGTGTTCTACACTAGTCGCCGGGTGCCATTACCGTTACATTTATGAGACAACAGGCACCAGGAAGTATGCTTGTAATGCTAGCATGTGAGTCTATCTTAACTTATTCATGTCTAAGAAGGCTTCCTTTCTATTAGTACATCTAATATATCGGGTAATACAATTGTAAAGGTTACTATAGGGGTGTTACTTCTTGTCTACAGCTCTCTAATAATGGCCGAAGGCGTTCGAGGAGCTTCCCACGCTCATTAATGTGGAAGGTAGCGATTGTTATAGGATTTCTAAAGCTCCTCTACTTGATCAATGTTAGGTGGGTAGCAGAAACGGTGTCTGCATTTTGTGAGCAGCACATCATGACTCCCACTGCAAATCCTTTGACAGGATGCAATTGCACTTCATAGACCTGTTTGGGTTTTGGTGTTGCCAAACGTTACCCAAGACTGGTTGTACCATCACTACACCTCACAATCACAACCACGGACTTTCCGTTCCGTCCGCGACTAACAAAATATACATCGATTAGCCGCTCCGAAAGATCTCTGCAGGTTTGGAGAATACGACGCAGGATTTTGACCCTGGGTTACTTGTTGTAGTCCTCTTGGCATCAGGATATCTGGGACTCAAACTGTGGGAACAAGCTAAAAATAGACACACTTCCCGCACGCCTTAATATCCGCTGATTGGGTCTGTACTCAACTTGCCTCTTTTATTGCTTTGCCTTGCCTCACTCGCCTCCTTATTCCGTCCTCCACTTCCTCCTCCATGCGTCTATGTGAGAGGAGAACGTTTCATTTTCTCTGGTCAATCTCTGCACCGGATGCTGCCGTCACATTC
This sequence comes from Oostethus manadensis, assembly GCA_024372805.1. Taxonomy (NCBI): domain Eukaryota; kingdom Metazoa; phylum Chordata; class Actinopteri; order Syngnathiformes; family Syngnathidae; genus Oostethus; species Oostethus manadensis. The sequence goes on from QODF01000222.1 coordinate 698,000, forward strand.
GGCAAAAGCCGCTGAATCCCGGTGATACAGCACTCGGGGTACTGGTAATAAAGACACATTCAATACACAGGACCGGCAGCTGGGTACCCTCACCCAAACGCCACATACTGTTGTGTGCAAACGGCCTGTTGTCTGGCCCGAGGATGAGGAGAGAATTCATGTGAAGGGCAATCGAGGTGCTTTTTGTTTTGGCTCATATCCCAGCGGCTGAAATGTATTGCATCTGAATATGTACTCGTGCACTGTATATATGACCTGGGAGACCTGAGCCACGCCAGTATGCACGGCATATGCAAAATGAGACACGTAATGTTAAATGGGAAATGAATGCCCACCAGCAGAGGGAGACATTCTAATTGCCCATTCCTTTTCGATTGCCATAAATGCAGCCGTTAATTGGTTCCAGAACCGACCTTGATAAGTGAATGTCTGCCAAGTTGGATAATCAATTAAATGTCTTGGTAGATGGGCATAGAAAATCAGTTACAACTTTCTAAATACAATTTTTAGCATTATTAGAATCCTGTCGACGTGAAATAACACCCCTACAGTCACCTTTACACTTCTATTATTGTTCTATTATTGCCGCTTTCAATATAGCAAGCTACCGGGCTACCTAGTTAGCCTTTAAATGTGTTAACGAATCCGAATCGCGATGTAGTGAGGGACGATCGTATTGAACAATGGAAAATGTGGCCATTTTTAGAAAAGTCCTGATAACTACCCCACATGTCCTGAATGAGCAGTATCCACAGTAGACAAATGCGGCGACCGAGGACTGAACCATCAACCACTGGGTTGGGTTTGGATATGGTTTGGATTGGATGACCAATCCACCACCTGAGCCATGTCGCCTTGTAGAGTAAGGTGTGAAGTGGAACGGAAAATCTACAATGGTTCTCCACCAATTGGGTGCGCCACAAACATTGCCCATTTATTTGCATTGGCAAACCTGTCGCTGAAAATATGGAAATTGTTTATGTGGAAATGCAGGAAGTAAAAAAATTGTTCGCAATGATGGCCTAAATTAAGCACGGTCACGCAAAGAATGGCCCCATGAATAAAATACAAATACGCATTCAGAAGTCCCGATGGGAAGTGAGATACAGTATTTGTGACTCGCAGGGCCAACAAAGCGACGTGTGTGACGTCAGCTGGATAGAGTGTACTGCAGAGAGTGGCCGACAGCAGCTCCTGTGTGTTGCATGCTCTCTGCTTGGTAATAAAGCCACTGAAGTTCATCGCGAGTATTATCTTGACCACAAGCAGCGTCAGTAGAGTAGTATTGTATTACTGCGTCTACTATATAGGGTGGTACAGGTCTACAGGGGGGGGTGTTAGTTCTTGCCGACAGAGTTCTAATGAGGTCTTCTATGCTCTGACTAAGCAAATATTCCATTTATCAATATTCATATCAATATTGTACAATAACGTCGTACATTTTTGTGTGTTTTTTATTTTTTTGACATTCATTTACTGTTGTCACAAATAGATTTGGTGCTTTTTTTTTATTTTTACGATTGATTCAGGGGTACACATTATAAGGGGACTGTGGTCACAACCCGCGCAGTAGACGGCATCGTAACACCGCCTCTCACTGGTCCAGCATCGTAAGGCACCAGCTCATCCAGAGAGTACCAGAGAGAAAGGCGCACGCCAACCCGTAATCAATATCTAACGTTCTGTTGTTAAATTAAGAACACAGGAAAATGTCGCGCAGGACACAAACCAAAAAAGCTCAATTTTTACCACCCTGTCCTCCGTCACGGCCAATCATGCAAATTAGATGATCAGGTCATTCCGACTAATTGCTTAAATGTTGTGTCTTTTTGCATGCGCATGAAAAAGACACAACATTACTTTACTTTCATACGCTGTATAATGAGAGCATGGATAGTTTTACTTTACTTTCATACGCTGTATAATGAGAGCATGGATAGTATTACTTTACTTTCATACGCTGTATAATGAGAGCATGGATAGTTTTACTTTACTTTCATACGCTGTAGTTTTACTATACAGCCGTTACCTTTAGTGGCCATTTGCTTAGCCCACTCTTGTAAATGCTCGCAGTTCGTGTTTAGTATTACCAAGACTTGGCGGTGGCTCATGATGACACGCATTATAAATCCCAGCAATAACTTCATATTGTTCTGAATAAATGCAAATGGGTCCTAGTAGTCATAGTAATAGTCATTATGCTATTCTAGAAAATGTGTGAAAAGGAGGCACCACAAATAATACATAATAATAGAGTTCTATTATTATATTTTAAGTTTATAAAATTCATATTAAAATGAAGCTTCACAGTGTGCACCATGTGACTGTATTAATGCACACAGGATGAGTCCATGGGTGGCACCGTGTGATAGGATCTTATCATTGAGTCCGTCCTCTGCCCACTGCTTTTCACATTTTGCACAAAAGGAAATGATCAACCTAATTTATACGCTGATTTATATGCAAATTAAATTAACTCATTGGAGATGTTTCATGGAAAATCATATTGCGTCGTTTCACACTCATTACCTCCCAACCCCCAAAGAATCCATGCCTTTATTGGCTTTACGAACCCGTTGTAATCATATCAGAAAATAAACGAATCCTGACACTTAGTCAACGATCCATCGGAAGTTAGGCGGTAGAGCATGTGCAGAAGCAAAGACTGCTTTTAAAAATCTACTAATTAAGAGATCATCCTGTTTCGTGCTTGAATACAGCTACTTAGTCCAAATATATACATATATAAGCACATTTGACATCTTTTTAGTCTAAATAATAACAGCACCTTACCTGATCTCCAGAACAACAGGCGTTTATTGCAGGTTTAAATTATCCAACAACAGGCGCGAAAATACCTATAATGAGCTAAAAACTGTAAAACTAAAAGCATTTATGTCTTAAACGAATAATATTCTGTTATGTCTACTATAGAGATATTGGATGACATAGTATAGTGTCATATAATGAGTGTAAAGGTGACTATAGGGGTGTTATTTGATGTCTAGAGGGCTCTAATAATCTTAAAACCATATTTTGAGGGTTGGAAACCTTTTAGTTTTTTTTGGCCTAACTACAAAAACAGTCGTTCCCCATTTGCCGTTGTAATCTGGTTACAGGCCTGACCGGCAAAATAGGATTCAATATTAATAAGCAGAACATTTTCATAGTTAGAGGACAGAGCACCCGTTTATGAATATGGTTTTTAACATTGTTAGAGCCCTGTAGAAATTAAATAACAACCCTATATTTACCTTTACACTCCAACTATTCTTTGTTTACGTCACATTGTGCATTAATTCATTCATTTTCGAAAAACCGCGATGGAGTGAGGGAGGTTTCCCGGAAATCTATCCAGACTTATCACAGTCGGGTCTGGAACCAATTACCCTGGATAAACGAGGGATTACTGTACCTTTGCATTGAGGAAGAGGGTCTGACAAACCCCATGACCATGCCGAAGATACAACAGGTTCAATTGGGGACGTGCGGAGGGCTGGAAAATGTAACTATGGATCCAAGGTGATTAACGACCAGTGTATCTTTCCGAGAAAAAAATGTATCCTTCCGATTTTCCTGGCATGACAAGGAGATCCCACCTGAGATGATTTCCACATGGCATAGTGGAGGGGGCACCATCATGATCCTTCCACGGATCAATAGGGTTTCAGGTTGCGCAGGGGCGTCAACCAGCAGCTGGCTATGTGGAGATGTTGCAGGGGGCATCGCTAGTGACGAGAGGCCAAGGGACGTTTACAAAAAGGGACATCAGTTCCAGACAGTGGATGCCCTCTGGAAGCCATCTTCATCACCTGGAGCAACATTCCCACCAGCCTCCCAGAAACACCGGCATCAAGCATGCCCAAACCCACTACTCACTCCTGAGTCCTTTTTTGAAATTTGTCTTTCTATTTTACGAGGGTTTCAGAGCTTAAAATTGTGATCGGGAGTGTATAAGCCCGACACACTGATGATGCATGATTTTACACGCATGCTCCAACATTGTAATTTACTCTCAACTCGCCCTGATTGGCGTGGAGAGCCAGGCCATGAACAAAAATCACAATAGCACAATGAATGAACTCTCAGGAGGTCTTCCCCGAAAATGCAGGCGCAGCAAAACAGGCGGCGTAGCATGACGACTCGCAAACAATCTTTTTCAGACTTCAATCTTCATATGGTGCAAAACCAGGTTTGTTATCAATAATGGTCAAAGTGCTTATTTGTCGTTTCGAAGCGCTTTCGGGGCGGGAAGGCAGCCGCTTTCAAGGCAAAAGTAAACAGTCAGTACAACATGACCCCATCTTTTCTGTGTTCATGTTCATACACCTCAGCCGTCCCTCATTTATCGCGGTTTATTTGTGATATTTTTCAAGTTGGAGCGAAGAAAACTTTCTAGATATAGGTTTTAGCATTATTAGAGCCCCGTGGACATGAAATAACACCCCTATAGTCACCTTGACACACCAGGTAAGTTTTCTTAACCTCTTATGTTGACGTTTCTTGACTTCATGTAGGTTAAGTAAGGTAATGTCTCAACAATGTGTGTCATCACTGCCGCCTGGGGAACAGAATACTACATGTCACTTGTATTTCAATGTTCTACCACAAAACAGTAATTTCTGAAAAAAATGCAATGTGGCAGGGAAGCGAGAACTGAACCGCGATATTGCGGGGGATGACAGACTTACACTGACAAAATACTTACAATGTAAGATAATATATGTGTAGTGTATCTTTAAAATATAAGAATTTCACCTTTAAGATAATATATGTGTAGTGTATCTTTAAAATATAAGAATTTCACCTTTAAGATAATATATGTGTAGTGTATCTTTAAAATATAAGAATTTCACCTTTAAGATAATATATGTGTAGTGTATCTTTAAAATATAAGAATTTCACCTTTAAGATAATATATGTGTAGTGTATCTTTAAAATATAAGAATTTCACCTTTAAGATAATATATGTGTAGTGTATCTTTAAAATATAAGAATTTCACCTTTAAGATAATATATGTGTAGTGTATCTTTAAAATATAAGAATTTCACCTTTAAGATAATATATGTGTAGTGTATCTTTAAAATATAAGAATTTCACCTTTAAGATAATATATGTGTAGTGTATCTTTAAAATATAAGAATTTCACCTTTAAGATAATATATGTGTAGTGTATCTTTAAAATATAAGAATTTCACCTTTAAGATAATATATGTGTAGTGTATCTTTAAAATATAAGAATTTCACCTTTAAGATAATATATGTGTAGTGTATCTTTAAAATATAAGAATTTCACCTTTAAGATAATATATGTGTAGTGTATCTTTAAAATATAAGAATTTCACCTTTAAGATAATATATGTGTAGTGTATCTTTAAAATATAAGAATTTCACCTTTAAGATAATATATGTGTAGTGTATCTTTAAAATATAAGAATTTCACCTTTAAGATAATATATGTGTAGTGTATCTTTAAAATATAAGAATTTCACCTTTAAGATAATATATGTGTAGTGTATCTTTAAAATATAAGAATTTCACCTTTAAGATAATATATGTGTAGTGTATCTTTAAAATATAAGAATTTCACCTTTAAGATAATATATGTGTAGTGTATCTTTAAAATATAAGAATTTCACCTTTAAGATAATATATGTGTAGTGTATCTTTAAAATATAAGAATTTCNATGGCTCGGTGCATTGTCTGGTACTGATGGAAAAATACCGGGAGAAGAGGCGGAAAGTAGCGGAGGACCACGGCTTTAGAGGAGGTTACCTTGGTAACTGTCTAGGAGCAAACCCAGTTACTTCAACTGGAATAGCATCTTTCTTGCATCTCCTTAGACTTGACCCCGACACCAAACCTGACGAAGCGGCGGTGATTACGCCACAACTCAGAGTTTGTACTGCACTATTTGTCAAGGACGGCAAGAAAAGACAACATTTAAAAGAGCGGGACCTCCTGGGGTTTCCCATCAACTGTCTGCAGCTACCTCGTGATGGGAACACTGGGGCACAGGTGCTTAGCTCTGCTGCCTCAAGCAGTTGGTCCGTTTGAGGCCGAGTAAATTTAGTATTCTTCTTCCTGGAAGTCACTCAAATGTCACACTTGATCCCGCGACTTCGGGCGGGGGGTGCACCCTGGACTGGTGCGCATACAAGCATACGTGCAAACAAGCATTCACACTCACTGGCATTACTGGAATATTTAGAGTCGCCAATTAACCTAACACCCGTGTTTTTGGAATGTGGGAGGAAAACCCACACTCCCACGTTTTTCAGAAGCCCGGCTGGGATAGGCTCCAGCATACCCCCAGGATGGATGGATTGCTCCCTTGGAGTTATTACAAACACGGGGATATGCCAACTCCTATGCCAACCACTGACACAAAGTCAAGTCCTTAGGGACTTGCGCAAACATGACAACCAAACATGCTTTTTTGGAAAACGTGAGGAATTCTCCCCGTTCGATTAAGTCGGAAAAGCGTACGACAAAAATGCAAAGTCACCATCCCTGGGACTGGCTGAGGTAGTCGACATAAGCGACACGACCAAAACTAGCCTCAGGTGGCACGTCGGTTTTTATCGATTTGATTTTGATAATGAATAATCATAAACACAATGACATACATCACCATAAACAGACCAATTATTCGCAGACCCCTCTGGGTATCAAATTTTACAGAATAGGTTGACCGGGTCCCGTATGTGGCCTGCTCAAGCAAGCACTTGGACCAGGATTTGTCAACCAAAAGCACGGATATTATTGTTTGTTGAGGATTTTGTAGCAAAGAAAAATCAGTGACGTTTCTGAAATACCGGCCACAATTGTCCAACAAAGTACAGAATGAATCAATTTCAGCAGAAAAAGTAAAAAATCAATTTAAAAGAGTTTAGGAAAAAAAAAAAAATAATAGAACGGACTTCATAGGGCCCCAATCATACCAATATTTTTGATCACATTAAAAACCAGCTCAGATAACTGTTTAAAAAAGTGAGATTATCTGGGCTGTCCTGCGTGTGACATTAACGGCCTGTCGTAACTTCCCCTCAGCTCGCTTGGAAACAAACATGTGGCGCCAAATGTGCTGTGCAAAGAGGAAAAAACCCATCAAGCTTTAACACATCAAACCTAATCACCCACCTGAAACGCCAGTATTTCTACAATGCCCGGGGCTTGTTCCCATTGCCGCGGCGTTAGAAAAGTGCAAAGATGTATGCCAGAGGCGACCCGTGATTTGTGGTTTCATCATGGAAGTGAAGGAGGACCAGCCTTGTACCATTGTTGAAGATAGTAAACTCTTTTTAGCCCCAGCTTGTACTTCGGAGCTGCCGTTATTTTTTTAAATCCAATTATGTTTTAGTCCTTGTCACTTAAAGGTGTGCACAGTTAAATCTAAATTGAAAAAAAAGATACATGTAAAAAGATACCAGTTATCGGTACCAACCTTGAGAAGCAGGAAGTTGAAAAAAATATATTTTGTGCATCTCGAGTAAAATTGACGTGAATCTTTAGACATTTTTGTGGCAGAAATTCCTGTGCAGGCATGCAAACAAATCAAACGACCCAAAAGATACGTTGCCAGTAAACCAGAACAATAAGATCATACGTGATACCTTCAGTCCTCCACACTCTGCTGCCGAGCCAGGATCCACCCCAGTGATGTAAATACCCAAAGTGTATTCTGCTCCGCCTCGGATCATAAGGCCCAGAGAGCGGCCGTCGTCCAGAACCAGGTTGACCTGTCAATGATAGAGAGGTTGCTAAACAAGGCCGAGCGAGCTTGGGGAGAAATGATCTGTTTCGGAGTGGAATATTCGGACTTCTTTCACAAGAATCCATGTTGGGAGTTTCCGTCTCGTTGCGGACTTTATGGGCGTTTAGTAGCCGACTTCGTTCACCTCTTACTACCATCAATAATATACAAAAAAAAAATGTGTGGCATTACGGGGAGAGGGAAAGGCATGCCGTGGAGGAAAATCTATTTGACTAAACCCAGTTAAGCCTTTATCTTCAAACGGCGATGCGCCCGGCTGACATTTCTGCCAGCAGTTTGGTGCGCTATGCAACTTACACCGCCCATCAGTGGTCTGCAAATCTGACGACGAGCCCAACGTAACAAGCGTCGGACTATGCCCAACGTCTGAAGCTGCAAGCATCAACACTTTCGAAAAAGGACATCAAAGTAGGGCTAAAACTGTGGGGATGGGTGACAGCCATCCTCCCGTCCAGATCAAACAGGTTTGCTCTGATCGACCAATCAGAGGGAGAAAAATTGCTGACGTCATTGTGGGCCAGCTAGCTGGCTCTGTGTGGCGAAGCTGAAATGTGATTGGTTAAAGGAACAGCCTCAAAGCCAAAATTTGATTGGACAATAAAATCTCATGCGTACATTCACTACCGGAAGCGGTAGACACGCTACCAAAAATCATAACGAACTGTTTAGAACAAATGACAACGACTTTCATGTACCAAATAGTAGAAGTTATGGCAGCGCTTCTGATTGTGTTTCCTGGCATCCAATTTCCGACTGATGCCAAATTTAAATGTACACATGGACAGATTCCCTGGAGGCTCAGCTTAGCCTGACACTAAATGGGGACTGTGAAAATCACTTAGTCTGATTCCGACCGGGCTACATGTAAATACATCTCCATGACGTAACATTTGTCCGTCCCAAAGCGCTTTTACGTCTGTTGGTGTCACCCCGATACAGACCCCCCCAACATGGTATTATCTCCAACCTAATTGGCAGAAAGCCAACAACCGCTGCCAAGTGGGAAAATGGAGGAAAAGATGTTCTTTGTCACGTTTATCCCGGCTACGGAGAATGGCTAAGATTATTTGAGTCCTCCTCCTCTTGGCAACAAACAGCAGCTCTTACGTGATCCCTGGCATCCGTTGGTATTGTGGAATTACCGCGACATGCGCGCCCACTCCAACAGGTCCCTAAAGTCAAATGCCCTTTTAGAAAAACAGGGAGGAGCATCTTAATCTGAGAACATTATCAGGAAGCATCTGTGACAAAAACACCAGAAGCTTTCCTTTTCTATTTTCTCCACGCTACAAAATCCGATTTTCCATTGAACTAAATTAAACAGAGGAAGGTCGATTAGCTGGACCTGCCATTTTAGACCTCTAAGTGGCCTGAGACAACTGAATTTGGAAAAGAGGCAAAAATGTGTAATCATGAATAATGAACTATCATCCATCTTATCACCCAGTGTCCCACTGGGATCAATCCTCAGCCCACTTCTTTTTACGTTACGTATAAATCATCTACCGATTCCAAAAGTATGCAGATGAAATTCAGTGGACATACAACGGCATTTAGAAGCTGCCCTTGTGGAATGCAGGTCTCCATAAAGCATTCCTGTTACCAGATTGGATCTGAAAGTAAGGGGTCAAAACGTCCGCAGATGCAAAAGGATTCGAGTGTTTGCCAGTTCATGCTGCAAATGTTTCTCCGCATGCCATGAGATTCTCATGAGATCTGAGAAAGCTGTTTCTGACTTTCTAAATATAATCTTTACCCCGAGCCTCGTGGAAAGGAAATAACACCCCTGCGGTGAGCTTCCCCTTCCTATTATTCTTTGTTTACACCACATTACTCATCGGCAACGTGCAGGCTGCAGGATCACGTCAGGGCCACAGGAGACGGCCACGGCTGACTTCATGCAGTGTTCAAGTAACCTAATGAGAAGTCTCAATAATATTGCGCCAGAATATTGCATTTAACTTTGTGTTTCAATACTTTTGGACTAATAATACTTGTTTAATAATGCAAATATTATTTTTTAATTGCAATAGAGCAAGAGAACTTTAAGGGAACTTACTAACCGAACTTAGTTTTGAACATTTGATAAAATTCTTAAGTCCCTTTGAGGAAAGCAGTCGGCTTTTTCGGTCCACGGCACCGACCTGTGGAATTCCTTTAGTCCTAAACGCAAAGTGGATTCAGATTGAGGTCATTGTAGATAGAAAATGAGGGATTATTTTAAAACAAAGCGCTAAATCACTGTGACACGTGACGTCTTAGTCATGTATGTTCACCTGTTGTCATTGCGTAAGTCGAAGGTGTAGTATGTAGTGTGACACGTAAACTGGACAGGTACATACAAATCAATGACAACACTTTGCAGCTGCGGAAAAGGGAAACAGCACAAATTAAACCTGACCTTTGACTACGGACTTCGGAAAAATACTCCACATTGTCCGCATGGCCAAAACCGGTGGGGGGGCTGCGGTTGTGACTGACCTTCTCTGACTTTGTCCCATCTCCTCTCAGGATCTCTGGTACTCAGCCAGAATTCAAATAGGGTTCTTGTTCACTTACATCACATAGGCGCTCCTCTCCCGGTGTATTAGTTTGGCTCCGGGAAGATTTCTAAATGTCCCAAACAGCTGGCAGTGAAGAACGCCAGAAGCTGGGAGTCTACCAAGTGTTTTTGTAACAATCTTCATTTCCATTCATCTTTTGGGTTATGCCATTATATATTTTGTCAGCGATCATATGTAGGTGTGTCTTTGCGAAGGGTCACTGACTGACTGACGGATTGTACAAATATCTCACAGAAGCATAACTCTCAGTTCATGTTTGGCCCTCATGTCCGATCTACAGAGCCTGGCCAAAAACAATTAAAAAAGGTCATACACTCTAATTTTTCATTGGAGCGCCTTTACGCATGCGCTGTGGCATTGTTTCCATAAGCTTCTGCAATGTCACAAGATTTGATTCCATCCAGTGTTGCATTCATGTTTCACCGAGATCTTGCACTGATGATAACAAGACGTTCCCAGGCCAGTGTAAGACCTGAGACGTAGTCCCAGTGTGTCCTAAGTCAACCTAAACTGGCTCCTCTCGATGTGGAGGAGAACCGAGCTGTTCCACTGTCTCTAAAGCAGTGGTTATCTTCTGTCACCCCCTTCTAAAGTGACAAACGTTCTGTACTATGCTCAATGTGACAGAACTAGTCTTTTCTTGGTGAGTCATCTGCATATGTTTTAAAGATTAATGTCCATTGCAGATGGAAGATCTTCCTTGTTCCCTTTCAGGGAAGAGGACAGAATTTTGAGGTTGGATAAATGAGGTACTTTAGACTAGAGGATTTCCTCGTGCCTTTTTGCAAGCATTAATATTATAGTTTTCCGGCTCATGGAGCTTTTGGAGAAGGTTGATGTTTCAAGAAGTTTAACACGATTGAAAGGCATGATGGCATTACATTTTTGTCGAGCAAAAACGTTTAAAAATTCATCCGCTATTAATTTGAGCAGGCATGCAGTGCTGAGTCTTTCCTTTGAGTACAGTAAACGAGAGCTTTATTTTGTTTCGTTTTATTCTGTTTTTGTTTGCATAAACAGTATTTACTGTGCACAGATTAACAGATAGACTAGACTTCTTCAGAGATGAATGTCACACTACGCAAAAGAGTAACGCGTGAAAGAAAAGGAGAAAATGCGTACCTGGAGAGCATCAAAACATACAGTGGTGTGAAAAAGTTGTTTGGCTTGTTTGTCACACGTAAATGTTTCAGATCATCAAACCAATTGAAATATTAGTCAATGATAACACAACTGAACACAAAATGCAGTTTTTAAATCCACACTCTTGCAGCGCGGCGGAGGAATTTTGGCCCACTCATCTTTGCAGAATTGTTGTAATTCAGCCAAGACTGGAGGCTTTTCCAGCATGAAGAGCCTTCATGACTGACTAGGCCACTCCAAAGTGGGCATTTTGTTTTTCTTCCATTCAGAACTGGACTTCCTGGTGTGTTTTGGATCATTGTCCTGCTGCAGAACCCAAGCTGGGTTCAACTTGAGGTCACCAAAAATGTCTGGACATGCTCCTTCAGAATTTTTTTAGTAGACAGCCAAATTCATGGTTCTATTTATCTTCCAGTCTACCATCATACTCCCACCACCAGTGGCGTTATTTTTATGCCAGACATAATGACACACACCTTCCAAAATGTTCAACTTCGAAGTCTTGGTGATCATCAAGATGTTCTCTGGCGTAATTCAGATCAGCCTTGATATTTTTTGGTTTCTTGGAACTCTGCCATGCATGCTGTTTGTCCTTCTTATGGTAGAGTCATAAAAACCGGACTTAACAGGGGGAAGTGAGGCCTGCAGTTCTTGGGATGGTATTGTGGGTTCTTTTGTGACTTCTTGGAGCAATTTTGGTTGGCCGGCCACTCCAGGGCCATGTAGGTTTGGATTTCCCTCCCTGAATATTAAAAAGTTGAATTTGAAAACTGGTCTTTTCTTTCAGTTGTGTTGCCATTGACTAATATTTCAGTTTGTTTGACGATCTGAAACATTTAAGTGTGACGAGCATGCAAACAAATCAGGAAGGGGGCAAACACAAAGTCTATTCAAGGGACAAAATGTGTACATGTTGGCAGGTCTGCACTTATAAACTTATAAACCAATTATGGGAAATTTAGAGACACCTGCCCCCTTAATCCTCACATTACTGACCACATATAACGAAAGTTCCAACGTTCTGTTGAGCGAAAATGGAATCCCTTCAAACCAAAAAATGAAACCTCATGTGATACCAAAATGTGCATTTCTGGGCTTTAACGCTTACCTTCTTCTCGTCTCCCTCCTGCAGGAGCTGCATGTTGCTGCGTCGCTGGCTCTCACTTCTTCTGAGGGTGGCACTGTGATGTTCTGGTAGGTCCGGCGGAGGGGACACACTATGGCCCAGCGGGTCAACCCAGGTATAAACATGGTTGGTGACGTAGCCACCTGGAATCCGCCCCACTGAGCGAACTGAGAGGCAAAGCTTTTTACTGCCCTTCAGCACCTACAGAAAAGAAAGGGGTAAGTTACAAAGTGTGTACCTCTCAGAACGCCAAGAGCGCCATGTCAAAGGGCAACAAATGCTAACAGTGTAAGCATTTTTTAGCAAAAACATTTTTCTCTCATTTATAACCTGCAAAGCATGCTGGGAAGCCCAGGCACAATTCCCCAATAGGAAGTACCAGGGTGTCTGAGAAAGGAACCCCCGTGAATAGCGGCTCTACCGTACGCCATTGACACAAAGCGTACACATTTTGGTAAGGATCTGCTATTGACCATCTTGCAGGAGTTTCACAAGGACATGTCGCCTGTGCCGTGGTTGGAGGTATTCCTTCTGAGCCCTTTGAGGTCAGCATGGGTGTAAACCATCACCTACCGTCTTTAAGACCTACCTGGTCGCTACTTGCCTTGCCACCTTGTAACGCCTTATCGTCGAGTGACGGTGTGGACTTCGGCCTTTTTAGGGGAAGACACCATCTCTGAGCTTCAGTAAGTCAGAGATGCAGCCTTCATCTCACACTCATAATACAGTCCTCATGACCTCTGTGAGTACAGTCTGCGCTCGAGCTGGCAAAGTCATAAACTGGAACAAAACCGGAATAGTGTGCCAAGGTTGCCAAGGTAACGCTCCTCCGGTCTCACGTACTCAAACACGGTAGCCCTCGGACTTGTCTGCAAGGTGGTGTTGCGTTTTCTTCTTTATCCGGGTGGCGGGAGTCGAGTGGCAACCAGCCTTGAGGCGCATTTACCGCACCCATCATGTTGGCCTGTGGCCCAGAATCACGGCGACCGTGTCGGCCCAATCTCGTGGCGGAAGTCGATCTTTTCCCATCTTCAAAGGACAGCTCATCGGCAGCCAATGCCAATCCTCGGATCGGGACATCCCTCTGCCTCTTTTTGCTTGCGTGTTTCAAAACTGCTAGAAAAGTTTGTGGGTCTAACATGGGAAGACAGAGAACCTCATACTGAGATACTACGCTCTACCGGCTGCCTCAGCATTGACCGTCTAACCTTCAAGCATCTCCTCACACAAAAAGTTCTGTAAGGTGAACTTTGCGGAGGATGGAGAAGTCGTGGTGGACAAAACCAAGACAACCTTGAACCTCTTGTGGCTGACAGAACAAAGTCAAAGTGCGCTCACGGCGTAGATGCCTGTGAAACAAGCCGCACTCAACCGAACCAGCGCCAATACCAACAACGAAGACTGGGGATTGGAGTTTACTGTTCTGTCTGAGGAAAGTATCACGGTCTGTTTGGTAGCTTGCGTGACAGTTTGGTTTAGGGTCTCTGTTATGCCTTAGTTCCTGTTTGGAGACTCTTGTTCCGGAGTCACTTCCTGTTCTGTTTCCCTTCGACTCTTGTTCTATCACACCTGCTTCTGGTTTGTGTTTGATTATGTAGTTCAGCTGGGTGCCTCTGCAGGTTGGATGCCTGACCTGAAACTGAGTCCTGCTCTCTGCATCCTAGGGCTCGTCGCCATCAACTGAAGCCGAGACGTAACAGAAAGCTTTGTGCCTCAGTTTGGGCTACAGAACCACGGGAGATCCCACGCCTCCAGGAACAGCTCTTGTGTCAGACCTCATTGTCAAACGACGGACCTCCCAAAGAAGTATGTGCAACTCTTTGGTAGGTTCATGAGTTCCTATGTGCCCGGTGAACGGTGAATTAGACCAAAAGGCCCAGTTAAGTAAACACCCATTGGCCCTAATGGTTCTGAATGGTTCTGATTTGACTTGGCTCCACGGTATTATTGGTGATTTATTTAGCAATACTCTTTGAGAGCAGAGTTTGCATGATGAATGTCCTCGTTCTGCTTGCACGGGTTCTCTCCTGGTACTCTGGCTTCCTCCCAAAGTCTTACACACAAAGTGCGCATAAGGTGTGAGTGCCATGACTCATGCAAGGTAACGGGCAGGTGAGGCAGTATGGCTGACAACAGGAGTCATAAAATGCGCCTGCTTACGAATAAACAGTTTAATAGCCACGCAAATCTATGGCGCAGTATTTCTGCCGTGTCACCTCTGGAGGAAAACTGCTGAGTGTGAGATGTAGAAGCATGGCCTTGCTGGCAAGAAAAGCATTACTGAGGAAATATGAAAAGGCCAAATTGCTGGTGATGGAATACAAACTGCTTTTGGATGAAACGCAACGGACAAAAAAAACAAACTCCCACAGGAGCTCAGGCAATCGGTTCTACAGACAGAAGCTGACTGCTCAAAGCCGGGCTATGGAAGCCACAGTCACATGCTGTCCGACAAAGGTCATCACCTTCATTTTGGTTTTTCTGCGAGGGTCGGATGCTAACGTACAAGAAATTCATATTGCATCCCAAGTAATATGGGGGGGGGTGCCCGCATGTTGTTGATTCAGCATTTCATTCGACCATTTATAGTGGAAAGAACCTCATTCCCCCTACACTGGTAAAGCTTGGCTTTCACAAACAGTGGTGAGAGCCAAACCTCCACTTGTCTAAAAAAAAATATATATATATATATAATAATGATAATTTATAACCTCCACGACATCCTGCGTAGCCAACTTCCCCAACACAAAGTTCCCTGGGATGCTCCAATCCTGGGAATCCGGGAAGACCTAGGACACACTGGAGGGACTATGTCTCACAGCTGGCCTGGGAACGTCTTGGTGTCCTCCCGGTGGAGCTGGAAGAGGTTGCTGGGGACCGGGAAAGTCTGGACTTCCCTGCTGAAGCTGCTGCCCCCGCGACCCGGACCCGGATAAGCGGAGGAATCAGGTGCCCCTTATATACACTCAACGGCCACACTATTATGAGGTATACAGGTATGAAAAGTTGTGCCATATTGAAGATCATAACCTTGATAGAAGTATTAATTTAACAATATGTTCCCTCTCATGTACGTAAATGTCAAAGGGTCAAGCTAATTTCATTTCTTTATACAGCTCCAGACCACAACAGACGCCACTTTAGGATGCCCTTCCTGGAGAACCTTCAGCTGTTATTAGATGATTTTATGACAAACTCAATAACCATATGTTCTTCCTCTCATTTGCACAATACAGTAAAGTCTGCGCAGGCTGCACATTCCCCATCCACTCTGCGACGGAGGAAGTAGCAGTCATTACTTGATTATCTCAATGTATTAATCAATTAGTGAGCATGTCGCAGCGTTTTGACTTTTTGGATTAGCTGAAGAGGCCGAAACGCGCGTCACTGTCACGCCGATCCGTGCCGAGGTGCCTTCATGCACCCCAAGTTTTAACTGCTGTTTAACTACTGCTTGAGGCACCTACCGTTGTAATGGCTGTTGTAATTCTTTGACCAGACTCGGCTCCAGGGCCCTCTCTCTTTAATTGCCATTGTTCACGAGTAACGGAAGCTAACAAGCTCAATGCACAATACAGGTTTAAGGCCTAAATATGCCTCATGCATTTACTAAACACATTTTCTACTAATAAAAAATCTGTGGACACCCTGATGAAATGAAAGGTTCGAATAATTACAATAGCAACTAAGCATTTCCCCTGGGAGGGTTGAAATAATGAATCGTGCAAACTGCATGCTTCTAAATGTTTGACTAAATGTTTCCATACTGCCCTGGAGATGATCAAGTAAAAAACACGCAGGGACAAGGTGCAATTCTGCGCCAGTCAATCGCAGGGCAGACAAAAGCATTCACACTCACATTCATAATTGTTTTCACACTTTGGACAATTTAGAGTCGCCAATGAAGCTAGCACGCATGTTCATGGAATGTGGGAGGAAACCCGAGCATGGGAGAGCACGCAAACTCCACACAGAGATGCCCAACGGAGATTCGACCCACAATCTCCTGACTGTGTGGCCAACATGCCGACCAGCGGGCCTGTATTGCTTTTCCGTGAAGGAAAAATATCGCGTGATGAAATCAGCTCATTCGTTTGGAAAAAACGTGTTTTTAATTGTATGGCTGTCTTTGGGTATCAAGCCATTCCAGATGTAGGAACATGCACACTGATTGGTTGCAGAAAATCTGTTTGGGCCCCCAAATGAAGTAAACAATTATAAGGATTAATGAGCAACTGACAAAGCTGCCAACACGGAGACGCCTTGCAGCCCAGGCGTCAATCACTGGGATTAGGAAAACATCCACAATCCTCATGTCCTCTAATCCTCAAAATGTTCCCAATCCATCACTCTCACGGTTCCTCTCATTAGTTTGATTGAAAGTGCTGCACACCTGTGCACACATCTGCACACATCAGCACAGGAGAGAAGACACGCATGCACAAAACAAGGAAAACGAAGGGTAATTGAAATGTGACACGGACAAATCTAACATGTGAATATGCAGTTTTGCTCGTCAAACGGTCAGTTATTAATGTTGAGCATTGTAAGAATAGTGTCTTGATTAAAAATACACCCCCTTGTACAAACTCTGTTAGTAGCTTTTACAGGCCTGTACATGTTAAAAGCCTGACATGTATTAACAATGAGAAATGGGGGGACTGGGATGAAACCATGTGGTGGATTTGTAGGGGTGTCAAGTGACCAGATCTCACAGCAGTGAAACTGATTTGTATTGCCCGAAGCCAGTCAAGACTGAACTACGGCATCGCTGCTAGGAATGATAAGAAAGGTTGTATGAAAGCGGCAGCGAGCAAGGCATTACTGCAATCCAACCGACACGGCGAGTGTGGCGTTAAACAGCTGCTTGCTGCTTCGTAACGTCCGAGCAGAAGATGGAGCAATCCTACGTCCGATCGACTTTACTTCAAGACTTGTCAGATCAACCCAAGTAGGCGTTGGGTTAACACCGCCATGGACGAGATCCGTGTTGACAGTTTTGCAAGATTGTGGCCGCATTACGCGAGCAAGGGTGCTTCCTCTGTCATGCATTTCTATGGTCATTCAAGACAAGCCTACGTACATACGTGCAATGCCTACAAACGAGCATCAGCATAGCAGGCGAGCGGGAGTGAGTGAAATGCTCCAAGGAGGAAAAAATATGTGATTTGCTGACAGCGCAACGACTTAACCTACCCCAAACGTGTTCCATTACACCAGTACATCCATCAAACTGGCTCTGCATTGCAAAGAACAGCTGTGCTTTCCTGGACGCACATTCACTGCAATTCCCTCTGACAGGAAGTAGAACAGAGAAAAGAACCCCTCACTTCTTCCTTCAACCCCCCGTGCGTCTTTGCAAGATAGAAACATCTGATTCACGCTGTGCAACGTGGAGTCATTTATAGACCCCACTCCGTGTATGCGATCATTCCAAGGGTATCTGTTGGAGATGCTAGGGCATTTTTCCACATCATACTCATCCCCGTGTCCTTTGTGGCCAGCGGGTGAAACATCGCCATTCAACGGGATGGCGATGTTTCACCCGAATGGGTTCCAGTGCACAACTGGCGTATAATTATGGTGGAACTACCGAGTGCTAAAATAATGATCTAGGATGACACTGGTGTTTACATGTCGTCTGCTCGTTAAGCGCTTACTACGCAATGTGTGTGAGGTCCCCAAAGGCAGGTGAGGTCATTAAAGCATGAAGGTACCAAAGGCTGCTGCAGCTGTATCCACAATATTCAGGGTTTGTAAACATTTTGAGCAATGGCCACTTAAAACAAGGGTGGAACCGAATGACTGCTAACGCGCCAACAATGCGCACACTTCAGGTTGTTGTTAACCATCGCGCGCTACATACCTATGCTGTTAGACTGGACTGCGGCCTGGAAGCAAACATACGGAGAAGGTGTTTAAGTCAGTCCCGCTTATGTCAACAGCTTGTTGGACCAGCAACTCATTAAGTCCTGGTGACATGACAACAGCACCGTAAACTGTCTAGCTACACAACATTACATTTTGGACACAGTTCTGTGCAAAGTAAGCACACCTGGATAAAAAGAAACTGCTGAAGGTTCAAATATGTATTCTTTATTATTGCCCATTCTTTGTATGCCTCTTATGCGAGCAATGGCTATTTTCGATTTTGGACGGGTTGGCAATCGCTTACGTCAATGTAAGTCAGCCGGTCGGGGGGGGTGTTCACATAAACGGGTTCCACTGTATCCGTACTGTTGGCTGTATAAAGGAGACATTTGGTTGTATTCTGTCCATCGAACCTCTCCTACAAGAGGTGCAATGCGTTTGTTGTCCTGGTCTACAGTCTTGCAAGGGTACTGAAGGGTGCCCGGCCAGCCTACATGTGCTTTGTGGACTTGGAAAGGCATTCGTCTGTGTCCCTTGTGGTGTCCTGTGGATAGTCCTCTTGGAGTATGGGATTGGTTGTACGCTACTATGTGCCATTGGGCCCTGGTACAACAAGAACCGGAACCTGGTTTATTGATCTCCAAAAATAAACCAAATCACATAATAAAACAACCAGGGCCAGAAAGTTAGTAAACTGTAAGTCAAGCTTGCTCCTTGTGAACTTTGTCTTTTGTCCTCTGCACAGCCGACGTGTCAAGGTGGTCCAGTTTGGGGGTCTTAGGATCTTGTCTGAGCTATTGGCAGATGATGTGGTCCTGATTGCCTCATCAGGCTGTGGAATTTACTGGGGCGGTTTGCAGCTTAGTGTGAAACTTCTGGGATGAGACTCAGTTCTTGCCCCAGGTGGAGGAGTTCAAGTATCTCAGAGTCTTGTCACGGGTGAAGGAAGATTGGAGTGTGAGATCGGTAGACGGTTAAGCGCGACGTCTGCAGTATACCGTTGTGAAGCAAGGCTCTCAATTTACAGGTCAATTTATGGTCCCACCTTCACCTATGGGCATGGGCTATGAGTCACGACCGAAAGAACAAAATTGTGGATACAAGCGGCAGAAATGCGTTTCCTCTGTAGGGTGGTTGGACTCACCCTAAGAGAAGGTCTAGGCCATCATCTGGGAGGAGCTCAGAGTAGAGCTGCTGATCCTTCACAATGAGAAGAGCCAGTTGGGTTAGCCTAGACTGGGTGCCTACTGGACGCCTCCCTGGTGAGGTGTTCCAGGCATTCCGGAGGAGGCCCCGGGGCAGAGCTAAGATACGCTGGAGGTATCATGTCTGACATCTGGCCTCGGAAACCCCTTGGTGTCCTTCCAGTGGAACTGGAAGAGGTGGCAGGAGACCGGGACGATTGGACTGCGGACCCAATAAGTGGAGGAAAATGAATGGAGGCTTGTATTCCATACCGGCATGGCCGAAACCATTGCCTTTTTTGGCATTCCTGTATTTGCGTATAAAATTGGGCTTAGGGTAGCTGCGATATATTGTCCGATTTTCCAACACTATCGGAACGTTTAGTGGGAGAGGTCTTCTGCAGTCGATTGAGTTGCAGTTTGCAGTTGATTACCAACAAAATGTGTCGGTAAGATTGGCTTCCAGCTATTTGTCTCTGTTTTATGTAGGTTTAGATAACACAGCATGTTTTTTCTTTGTGGGAAATTGCATTGATGTCCATACAAATCTGCATGACTGGAAGGTTAATATCTCATATTCCCACCTGGGTGGTGTCCCGGGCTGTCATTGGACAAACAACAATCGCATGGAAGGGAAGACAAACACAAACCACACGCATTCAAGGCTTCAACGCGGCATGTTGCGAAATGCCACTGATCCTTGTCAGCGGGTGGCCTTAGACGCTGAAAGACCACCTCGCAGCCTACAAAGTCCTTCCACTGGAAAACCGACTCATCTCCTGAAGAGACACTTGTGCTTTATGAAAACAGCAACTGGATGGAAAAAGTGCCCGTCTGAGTGGGGTGCAAGGTATACTGTGAGAGCTAAATGAGGAGCACTTACTGTATGTCTACCTGCATGTTTCTGTGTGGGAGGTCCAAAATGTATAAAATGCCGAACCTGAGCTTTTCATCCCAGAGAGGTGTGCGGATTCGGCATCGCTGCCAAGTCAGGAGGCTAATATACTTTGGTTCCGTATTTAGCTACTCACATGCAGTGTCGGGCCGCACGGTGGATGAGTGGGTAGCATGTTGGCCTCAGGAGGTTCAGGGTTCAAATCTCTGTGTGGAGTTTGCATGTTCTCTCCGTGGCTTTTCTCCGGGTACTCCAGTTTCCTCCCACATTCCAAAAATGTTAGGTTAATTGGCGACTCCATATCGTCCATCGGTATGAGTGTGAGTGTGATTGATTGTTTGTCTATATGTGCCCTGCGATTGGCTGGCGACCAGTCCAGGGTGTACCCCGCCTCCCGCCCAAAGTCAGCTGGGATAGGCTCCAGCATCCCCGCGACCCTAACGAGGATAAGCGGTATAGAAAATGAATGGATGGACATCCAGTGTCGTTTGCACGCTTTGAATTTGAGGACACCACTGCAGTTGTGAGGGGAATTTTAGGAGCAGCTTTCACAGTTTGCTCCCAAACGCTGTGTTGTTACAAACCTCTCCAAACCACAAACCTTTACCAAAGGACATATTGAAACACATATTTTCACACTTTTGCCCACAAACGACTCTGCGATCAGCCCCCGACAGAATATTAGAGGTATTTTCCAGACTATAAGGCTGAATACCAATTCCACCCCCGACCCAACGGTTCACCAACGGTTGTGCGTGTTCACGAGAATCAAGTGGTGCCCCAAATCTCCTTAAATCAGTGGTTCCCAACTTTTTTTTGCAGAACCCCTTTTTGGAGATAAAATGATTTTCAGCAACCCCCCGAAAAGCACAGTAATAAAGAATAGTGTTTGTGGTAGACCCACACAGAAACCCCCCAGTCTTTGCCTTAAACCAAAGGGTAAATTCCATGGGGTTACAGCCCTAGAAACGGGGACCAGACTTGAAACTTAGGGGTGTGGGAGAAGCTTCCTCGAACACCCGCTCACAAGACGAAAGAAAAAATGTATGTAATTTAGAACAATTAGCCATTTTCATAGCAACATAGTCATGTTTTATTAGATATGCAAGCCTTTGCTACTCCACGTTAATAATAATTTCGCTGCAATCTTATGCATCAGACAATGATTAGATAGCGAGCACAATAGCCTGAGACGTTGGCATTTTCTATTATCTAACCACGCAAGTGACGCAACGCATTGCAGTGGAGCCACCCTGGTCCGCCAACAGCTGTCATGGTGGGATATGTTTATTGTATTCAGCATACAGTATGGATTTTGGAATGTAATGTTCAGCCCAAGATCTCCGAGATCCTTAAACGCAAAGCTTTGTGTTATTAGCAGTTGTTGGTGTCAGCATTTCAGATTTTTCTCATTATGCCTTTCCTTCCATTTTTACTGTTTCTTAAATGTTTCTTTTGTTTCTGCAGTGATGCAATGGCAGATGAGCCACGGTTCCCAGATGGCCACCGGGCTGCACTTTGGACACCCTTACTTTATGGACCTTGGTCTATTTTTGGCTTGTTGGCATGGGCGAGCGATGGTGGTTGAGAAGGCTGGGAGAGCTGTTATTATGCCCACTGGCACGGATACCAGGTGTTGTTGACCCCAGAGGAGAGATAATTCAATAATCACAAAAGTCCCTCACACGGGAAGAAAAAGAAGGAGCAAAATAGACGCCGGTGCCTTTCGGAGTAAGAAGCATACTCAGGGTTGGTTTTGGTCATCATACCAATATTTTTTTCTTTTTGCAGTCTAACGGGCTATCTGTTCATCTCCTTGATGTATGTACTAACTGTATGACCATTTATGTTATGTAATATGATCCTTAAATCACAGTACCACCTTCTCGCAGCAGACCTCCAAAATCTTGTCTCTTTTGATGCACAGCATAGGACACATACAATAACATCCCTAGATTAGGGCAAGCAAGTGGAGACTCGGTTAGAGGAGATCATCCATCTCCCCGCAACAGACCTCCAAAATCTTGTCTCTTTTGATGCACAGCATATGGCACTTGGCCAGAAGCGGTGGTGTTGTCCCTCCCTGGAAAGAGTTCCAAAAGGTCTTGGCTTCTCTTAATGCGTGCTACCCAAACTAATTATTATTACCATCAACACTGATTACCATTATATCTTCTAATCCAATTTCTCTTGTATGCATAATTTATACACTGTAAATATATTTACTGTATAGTAACTCCATAAATTTGCTATAATACATGATTGATGTGTTGATATTTGATGAGGGTATAATAACGAGTAATGTCACAAGCCGTACAAGATATACTACATTAATAATCATGTATATTGTACGCGTGTTTGTAGTAATTTGCAACAGTGTTTCAGATGATGAGCCATGAGGATCATGCAACCTCCGCATGATTCCGCATTAACGCCGCATCATCCACCACACTCGCTGCCAGATGGGGGGCATTTTTCAGCTGTTGCATGAAACCTGCATGGTAAGTCCATGGCAGGAAACACACATTGAGTTTTCAACAATACAGGTACATTGAGTCCATTGATTACGTATACAATAGACATAGACCTGAACCCCCTCTTCCATCCAAATGTCCAACCTGAAAGGTTCCTGTGGCCCACGTGCTTTGCGTTTGCATAAAACCCATTCTCAGAACAACACAATTGGCAAAGACCATTGCTAGCGTGCTGTTTGCGTAGCTTTATGTAGCTAGTGTACCATCCATCCTCATTCATTGCAGTAATTACAGATAAAAGACGCAGAAATTGTTTCCACGGCATGCACAAGAGACAGAGCAGCGGTGTGGGTGCCACGTTCCCCGGAAAAGGAGAGGGGCGGCTCAAACCAAAACAACAATCAGGTTACAAAGAGAGGAAAGGCAGGAAGGAAAGGAAAGGAAATGACAGATGGTGTCAAAAGAAAAAAAATAGACATGTTGTAATGTTTGCACTGTCAAGCGGAGATGGCATTCCGAAAAAGTAGACCATCCACGCTGCAGCACATTACCGGAAACATATTTTGGCAACTATTTATGGTCCAGTTTTAGGCTACTATCATCACTTGTCATGATTTGTATTTATAAGTGCAGATGTGCTCGGTCACGCAGTACTTCATCCGCTGTGCAGGGGGCGACAGCGAGCCATGCAAGCCACAATGAAACAGAAGTAGAAGAAGACCGCTCGCAAATATGCTGCTATCATATACAGCTGGGGTGTCAACCTCGTATTCGTTGAGGGGCCGCATTGAAGTTATGACTGACCTCAGAGGGCCACTTGTCAGTATGAATGAATATGAATATTCAGGGGCCGCACGGTGGTTGAGTGGGTAGCACATTGGCCTCACAGTCAGGAGGTTCAGGGTTCGAATCTCCATTGGGCATCTCTGTGTGGAGTTTGCATGTTCTCCCCGTGGGTGCGTCCGGGTACTCCGGTTTCCTCCCACATTCCAAAAACATGCATGTTAGCTTCATTGGCCGCTCTAAATTGTCCATTAGAGTGTGAATGTGAGTGGTTAAATGATAGCCCTGCAATTGACTGGCGACCAGTCCAGGGTGTACCCCGCCTCCTGGCCAAAGTCAGCTGGGATAGGCTCCAGCGTACCCGCGACCCTAATGAGGTTAAGCGGCGTAGAAAATGGATGAATGAATGAATATCCAGTCCATCTCTCGCCCAAAGACATCTTGGATAGGCTCCAGCATAGCAAGTGTGGTGGAAGATGGATAAATACAAATATAACCTCATGATTTTACTACAAAACGGCTCGTGCATTTGGTTATTAGAACGATGGATAGCTTGCCTAGAAATGAGGAGTGAAGTTAAGGTCAAGGTGACCTTGACACACCACGCATTTAAGTATTTATTGTTGATAAAAATGCTCTCAATATCTTGTTCGGCTCACGTAATATTAAAGTTCAGAAAATATATCTGTCAAAATGAAAGAACAAAAACACTGAGAAAGAAAAAGCTGAATTGCATTATTGACGCATTATTCTCAGGCCTTGTGGGCCACATCAGGCCCCCGGACCTTGCGTTTGCCACCTGCGATATACAGTAATATGATTCTCTAGTACGGGGGTTCACAGTTATTTTCTGTCAACCCTCATGAATGGTAATGTCATATGATCGATAGAACAGATGGAACCTGAGTTGCAGTGGAGAGCTTATTCTGGACCCGAGTTTCACTTTTGCGTCTCACAGCAAACAAGGGTGCGTTCAAGGACCACTGACGAAAGTCCGGAATCTGAACGCCTGACGGGAAACATTAACATTACAAATTGTGGGATACAGCGGCACGTGTATGCTGTACACTTTACACAAACTATCGATTGACGGGTTTTCTTTGGAACAAACAGCATTTTCGGTTTGACCACAAATACGGTAGATTTGCGGGGCCGTGAAGTTTGAATCGCAAATGTGCGGGCATCCGCAGTACACCCTTGAAAATCTCTTCGTGATTTACTGGCGACCAAAAAATGCTGCCGTTAACTTCTCATCGATAAGAGCAGAAGAGAACATGGACGGACGATTGAGTGGATGACCAAAAAAGCGCTTGGTCAGGATGCCCCCCAAGGGAGGTTTTCAGGGCACGTCCGACCAGTAGGAGGCCTTGGGGAAGACCCCAGCACACGTTGGAGAGACCATGTCACTCAACCAGCCTGGGAACGCCTCGGGATCCACATGAAGGAGCTGGATGAAGTAGTCTGGAAGAAAGAGGTCTGGGCTTGCCTACTGAGACAGGTCCGACTT
The DNA here is from genome assembly GCA_024372805.1 of Oostethus manadensis. NCBI lineage: Eukaryota > Metazoa > Chordata > Actinopteri > Syngnathiformes > Syngnathidae > Oostethus > Oostethus manadensis. The sequence continues at coordinate 723,326 of QODF01000222.1, forward strand.
CGGCTGAGCGGAAGACGATGGATGGATGAATGGATCGATACGGAATTGTGTAGAGAGTGTGTGTGTGTGTGTTTGTCTGCTGCTCTTCTCTGGCTCCGCTCCTCACTGCCTACGCAAGCCGATTTGGTGTGCAAAAAGAAAACCTGGGTTCAATTATCTGGTGATCGTTTGGAGTGAAAAGGTCAGATGAGCAGCAGAACGGTTTAATTGCAGAGAACGCTGCAAAGCTTGCATCCAAAAGCGGAGGCAAAGTGAATCTCTCTGGCAACCTTATTTTATGAAAGTATTGGACCTTCTTGTATCTTTGCTCTGTAATTGCACTTCAGCATTCTTTTGTTGCACAGACCAAAAAACCCCACACCTAACCCTAACTCCTAACCTCAAACCCTAACACTAAACCTTACCCCTAACTCCTAGCCCCGATCCCTAACCCTTAACCCTACCTCCTAACCCCAAACCCTAACACTAACCCTTACCCCTAACACTAAGCCTTACCCCTAACTCCTAACCTCAAACCCTAACCCTAATCCTAACCGTAACACCAATCCCTAACCCTTAACCCTAACTCCTAACCCCAAACCCTAACACTAACCCTAACCCCAACCCTAGCCCCAATCCCTAGCCCTTAACCCTACATCCTAACCCCAAGCCCTAACCCTAATCCTAACCGTAACACCAATCCCTAACCCTTAACCCTAACTCCTAACCCCAAACCCTAACACTAAGCCTTAGCCCTAACCCTAATCCTAACCGTAACCCCAAGCCTAACCCTAATCCTACCCATAGCCCCAATCCCTAACCCTTCTTCCAGTACCACTTTGCCATTTATTAGCAACAAAGTAAGCAAACAAGTGAACTAGCTGACCGGCATCATCATCTCTCACCAAGTCAACGGTTCCCAAACCTTTTTTTGCAGCCCCCCCTGTCGGAAAAGTGTTAGTGGTAGCCCCATGCCCCCCCCCGTCATAACTCCGTGTCCCCCCTAGGGGGCGCACTCCACAGTTTGAAAACCACTGCACCACGTGAGCTCACCAGAAAACACTGCCCCCCAGCAGTTTGGCGGAGAATTACCCGGCCCACGTTCAACCCTGACGCAGAACTTTGAAAGGCTCATAATGGCTACACGGAAACATAACCCAGCTGGGGCCGTAGCAGAACGATAAAATAGCCGCTCTGGGCTCTGGAGTCGTGGCTTGCAGACCCCTGGGGGTGAGGCCCTAGACGGCCAAAATCAATATGCACCAACACACTGTTAGTGGTCTGGTCCGGATGAAAAAATATCCTGTTTTGCCTAAAAAAAAAACCCAGATACTAAGTTTGCTTTCATGGATGACTAAGCAAATTAAAAAATACGCACATCTTAGAGGCTGAAATCAGAGGATGTTTACGTTTGTAAATCAAAAAACTATTAGCTGAACCTCAAAGTAGCTGTTGATGGATTGGACATCTGACTGATCGATATCAGTATCAGAAAGGGGCACCCTTTGGGGAGAGGCCGGGTACCCCTTAGGCAGGTCGCCATAGTATGAGTATGCAATTATTAAAAAATCCAGGTTTTGGTGAAACCGAATGGCCGAATTACCCCCGCTGAGCCATTTAACATTCACCCCGCGTGCTGTGTCGCAACTTCAGCGCAGGCAGCACCGCAGCAGCCTCCTCGGGGCGGCCAGATCCTGTCAAACCATGTTTCCAGCAGCATGCTGTGGCTTAGCCGCCGCTATCGCACCGCAACACACCTCCGTTCTTCGTGTTTCCGAAGGTTAGTGGGGCGGAAAATTAACTCCAGTGGCAAAAAGAAACACGTCAGCAGAGGCAAATTTAAATGCCTTTGTTCATGTCGCTCCATTTCTCTTTTTTTCACTTCCTGCAGACAAAGTAAACAAGCATGGTAGGCTAGCTCCAAGTCCATCGCGGTCTCCGAGAAGAAATTGTGCTCCTTTGGATCTTTCACGGTACATCATGCTAGCATGCAGACCTTTCATCTAAATCCCTCGGAAGACTTTTTGCATATCATCCGCCCGTTTATTTTCTGTACAGCAGAACCTCAAAAGCTGAGCAAAATCCTTTTCCGGAATGATCCGTTCCAGGTCCAAATTGTCACCATGTGTAAAAATACATGAACCATAAACTTAAAACACTGCTCAAAAACATTAGAGGCCTCCCCAGACCATCACGGACCCACCACCAAAGCGGTCATGCTGAATGATGTTGCAGGCAGCATAACGTTCTCCACGGCATCTCCAGACCCTTTCACGTCCGTCGTATGTGCTCAGGTTGAACTTGCTCTCATCGGGGAAGAGCACAGGGCACCAGTGGCGTAGTTGCCATATATTGGTGCTACATGGCAAATGCCAATCAAGCTCTACGGTGCTGAGCAGTGAGCGCAGGGCCCACTACAGGACGTCGGGCCCTCAGGCCACCGTCATGGAGCCCGTTTCTGATTGTTTGGTCCGAAACATTCAAACCAGTGGCCTGCTGGAGGTCATTTTGTAGGGCTCTGGCAGGGCTCATCCTGTTCCTCCTTGCACAAAGGAGCAGATACTGATCTTGCTGAGGGTTTAAGGACCTTCTACGGCCCTGTCCAGCTCTCCTGGAGTAACTACCTCCTGGAATCTCTTCCATGCTCTTGAGACTGTGCTGGGAGACAGAGAAACCTTCTTACAAGGGTAAGTATTGATGTGCCATCCTGGAGTTGGACTGCTTGTGCAAGCTCTGTGGCGTCCAGGTACCGCGCGCATCATGCTATCAACAGCGATGTTGATCCAAACCAAATAAAAAACTACAGCAGTAGAAAGTCATTCAGTAAAAAATCAGCCAAAAGAGATGAGGAGTCAACCTGGAAAAGCATTCCTGTTTTGGGGTGTGTCTCGTTGTTGCCCCCCTGATGCACAACCCCCTCTGCTACTTAACTGACCACATCATTATCCCAGAGGTTTGACTGATAGGCAACGATAGTGTGATTCAAAAGTGTTGCTCTCATTTTTTTGAGCAGTGTATAGCAATTAAAAAGACAGGTCTATCTTTTTAAAATTAGGGTTGTAAAATTATTTTAACGTTCTCCCAGCCTTACTTTGCAAAAACAACATACAGTATTGACTTTTTGTTTCATTTGTTTACATTTAAAATTACATTTTAAAAAATCTTGCATACTGTAACGCTATGCTACTAAAATGATATTTTTATTACCATCCTTTGAGTCTGTTCTTGTAAAATTGTTTAAATACTTTAATACATTAAAAAAACAGTCATTCATTCATAAGCTATATTGCTTATCCTCATTAGGGTCAAAAATTGTACATTTTCTTCTAGTGATATTCTTTATTTTTGTAATATTATAACTTTCTCCCAACCTAATTTTTCAAAAACAACAACTTTAATCTTTGTTTCCCATAATCTAATCTAATGATACATTTAAAAATAAACATCTGTTTTTCCTAATATTTCTTCTTTATGCTACAAAAATGATATGATTTTTTCTTCATATTACTACTTTATTCTCATGAAATCCTCTGCCCAAGTCACAAAGAATAAATAATGCAATATTGAAATCATGAAGTGACGATGCACGGAGATTCCAAAGGACATGATCATTTTTCCCGGTGCTTTAAGTACTTTCCGTTTGTCTTTTTCATGTGCCATCCACAGGTTACCGTGCTTGTGGTAGCTCCCACCCGGCTTAGTTTCAAGGGAAACCATCAGCAAGCCGGCTAAGTGTCTAGCACTGATTTCGGAGCACTGGGACGGATCCAATACCTCAGCGCCAGGCTTTTCCGGTGCGGAATAATGCAACAGCAGCGAGGCAAAACAATGCAATGAAAAAAAATTGGAATTTCACAGCTTCACTCATACTCATTGAAAACCATGCTGTTTTATGGTTGAATACAGTCTATTTTGGGAACTAAATACGCATATTTAAGCCAATTAGATGCCGTTTTAGTAGCATCCCAAGGAAAAATACGTGCTTTGTAATGCCATAAAGTAATAAGAAACTAAACAACAAACTATGCAGAGACAACAGACTTGGCGCTTTTATGCTGTAATCTTAAAACGTCCTTGCAACCAAGCCCAGCCAGGAAAGGAACTAGGTAGGAAGGTGCGACCTCGGTCTCATTCTGGTCTCTCCGCCACCCATTCCGTTCCTCAAAATTGAAGTATTGTTTCCTGACCCTGCGGCTCGGTCCCAAAACTCTGACGTACAATTGAGGAGTGTACATGTAAACACGGCGAAATCAACGCGGCATTAAGGAAATCGATCCGCAACGAAAGCAAGTTGAGGCTGATCGGGCAGGGGAAAAAACTGGCAGGACCACGGAAGCTGAACTAACCATGGTCCTTTGTTTGCCCAAATCAGTAACGGTAATTTGTAAAGCCCAACAACAGACACTGTTATATTGGAAGGTGTCCTTTCCGTGTTCCGGCCTCTGTGTGACTATGTGAGCAATTGTCAGTATTGATGATTGCCCCCCGGTTGGGGTGAGGCGGTGACGACTTTATGGAGGACACCGCTGCATCCGATCCATTGCTCACTGTGCTGGTGGATCCTAATGGGCCATCGCGAGGCTGTTACTGTGGAGGGGATGACTGCAGATATTGACTGCATCGACTGGCTGTGGCCTGCGAGCCTGGCCTACTTCTCTAGGGGGCATTTAGTGAGATGGCACACAGCTCAGAGGGCAAGATTACCAACACAAAGCATGTGACCGGCCCCGCTGATCGAAAACAAGCCTGAGATCAATGCACGCGCGCACGCATTTACATGCAAGTGCGTTATTCATGGACGTGCATAGACTTGAAGCTTGTACCTCAGCAGTGCTTGACTGTTTGCCAAGAAGTAAACCGCAAAAACACAACTTGCTGGAGAACTGGTTCTGTGTGAAAATGAACGTCACAAGAAGCTCACAGGAGATAAAAGACAAGTTTTCCCGCCCAACCCCTCAACTGTTACTATCGATTGCTAGCATTAAGGATAAAGATGACTGAATGCTCAACTGGGGTCATGGATTCTGTGTGCTGCTACAAGGAGATCCGGGAAGACTAGCTCGGGGCCAATATTTGACGTCATCGGTCATCCCGTGTAGTTGTGGAATTGACTTTTACGGCAATTTGTGCTGTCTGTCAACCGTTTGCAGCATTTCTTGAAATGCCAGCGTTGCACATTATACGTGTATTTAAAGACAAACGTTTGTTTTTATTAGTCGATTTAGTATCAACATGTTTACAGTACCTTTTGTTCTATTTTTCCACTTTTGCTGTGTTTTGTTTTTTTCTGCAATGAGCCACGTTCCACAGATGGCCCCTGGGCCACACTTTTGACACCGATGTGGGTTTGCCAGGAAGGCGAGGTGGTGCCAGCCGACGGACGAGCGTGTCCAAGCTCTGTCCTCTTCGCTACTCAGGGGTTGGGTTGTACGATGGAGGGATTCTTGGATCTTTCAGAATCGGAACCCTGCTCACCTGCGTGGCGCATGCTTCACCTTTGCTAATCGTACTCAATGAATAAATAAATGCATGACCCGAGAAACACATCCTGTCTTTCACTTCAATGCGCAACTCGACTCGCTAAATATAGCGACCCCGTCGCTAAAATGTCAACACGAATACTTTGAGGTATGTTATGAAGCGGAGTTAAGGTCGCCTCACTACTGAAGCGGGACACCCACCTAACCATCATCACTGATTTGCCTGACTTTCATTTCTGCTACTAACCAGGCAGGCTGGAAGTGAAGTTCTCTTTGGGTGTGACCAGGATGGACAGGATCATGAAGGAGTACATCAGAGGGACAGCACATGTTCGAGGTTTCGGAGATAAAGTCAGAGAGGCCAGACTGAGATGGTTGGGACATGTCCAGAGGAGAGATAGGGAATATGTTGGTAGAAGGATGCTGAGTTTGGAACTGCCAGGCAGGAGACCAAAGAGGAGGTTTATGGATGTAGTGAAAGAGGACATGAAGGTAGTTGGTGTGAGAGAAGACAGGGTTAGATGGAGGCGACTGATTCGGCGTGGAGACCCCTGAAGGGACAAGCCCAAAGGCAAAGAAAACGATGACTAAGGAACATCGGTAACTTCTTCCACCAGTGATTGGCGGCACTTGTAATGTTCGGGGATTAAAGCTGCAACGTGTTTTGACATGAGAACTCTTAAGTGACTTTGATCAAATGTAGAATTATTACATCTTTTAGTCAACTCAGATGGAAAAAAACATCGACGCTGGGAACACCAAGGTAGGGGGATGTACGGTTCCGATGACGCCTCGCGCGGTGGATTGTCATTCATGGTAGTTCCCGGTCTGACTGGTTTCTGGCTGCCCGGCTTTTGTACGAATAAGAAATCTTCGTTTTAATATTGCGAGATCTTCTGACACCCCTGATGTATACAGTACACAGTTGAATGAGGTTCATAGTAGTACAAAAAACCAAACAGGGTTACAGATCGGTCATATCGGTGGTTTCTGCCGGTAATGACATCTGCGCTTGAGCGCCGTGAGTCCTCCAAACCGACCCCATCGCTGGCGTCCTCAGCAGAAAGTAACGCCGGCGCTTGAGCGCCGTGAGTCCTGCTAACCGACCCCATCGCTGGCGTCCTCAGCAGAAAGTAACGCCGTAGCGATTGCGAGGTCGGATCGTTTGAGGAGGCATTTTATGTAGTACTCTATTCTTGTTTTGAGGTGACGCATTTTTTTCATTTAATACTCAAATACGAAGCGGGGGAAAGTCGCCGATGATGGGGATGTCATTCAGCTTCATGTCAAATAACCAAAACTGCCCCTTTAACGTCGATGTTGGGGATGACATGGAGTGGGGCATCTTCTTGCTTTCTGTTGTGACATTTTCTAAAAAGGCTGTGTCAACACACACACGCACACACACACACACACACACACACACACACACACACACTTATTATCGCCTGGAGGCGTGTGACACCTCTGGGAGGAAAAGAGGTCAAAACGAGAGGACATGATGTTAAGTTCCAGCCAGACAGTTCTTGTTGGCTCTCCTTAATAATTTTTGGATGAGCGGAACTTTTGCCTACACGGGGCAGTACCTTTATCACGTTCTGCACGACAAACTGCGCCGTCCCATGTCTGCCTACCTTTAAAGTCTCGGTAAGCACGCCAAAACAAAAGCATGGCATACACGTCCCGTTTCTATCCACATACCAATGAGACCCGAGCCGCGTTGGAAAAATATCTTGTGCCGTTCACACAGGCATGAAAAAAATAAAAATCATACCTGACTTGCAGGGCGAACATAGCCTGAATAAAACTGTTTGGGTTTTTCAAAGTGTCTGCTTTGGAGTCCAATAGAATAATTGGCAAACCGAGCCGTTCCATTTAAGACGGAAACAAACCAAATTTGAACAAAAGACCACAGAATGACATGGAAAGTATTTCATTGCGCCAAAACGAGGCCAAATAAATGTACCGTATTTACAGGTGTTGGCAAACAATCCCCGTACGGCAGAAATGGCGGCAAACGGCGGGTGTCCCTGTCACCATGGTGGAGGTTTCGCATGCCGTTTCGGAAGCCGTTTTGGCACACAGCGCATTGGTAAAAGCAAAGATTTACCGTGCTAAAGAGAATTACAATGTGCAAAAGGTAAATGTTGATGTCCGTGTACCAAAATACGTGTGTGTGTGTGTGTGTGTGTGTGTGTGTGTGCATTCATTGCTACTATTATTGTTCTTTTCAATCAGACGCCTTTTGACTCATGCATTATTAATCTACCGAGTCAGCAAATCCGTTGCCAATACTGCACGCAGGTCGATATTCCAAAACGGGTTGCTGCGGGGGTAAAGGGGTAACCTGTCAAAACTGGAGCAAAGACCAACAAAAGGGGTTTGAACACCACGCCTGCCAGCTTATGCCCAGTCCAGAGGGGCTGATTAGTGGTGGAGCGTGTGGAGATAGTGAAGAGCAAAACGTCAGTGTCTCTGACTCGTACCGTTATCATCATTGAGCGGCACCACGTACGGTATTTGTCGCACGTGGGACAATCCTCTTCATTACAAACCCGGCCACTGTATCTATTGAATGTCCGGTTGGAAAACCTTCGAAGCCCTTCATTGAGTTGGAATAGCCGTAACAGTTACGCAACCAAAAGAACATCAGCAAACACGGACTTCTCTTCATCGCACGTAACTTTGCTACATTAGCATTGTTGCTGATTTGACGTGAGCCCGAAACCCACTCCTCGCAGCGACGCCAAAACGTCGTGTGGTGTTTGCTGATGCTCTTTTGGCTGCGTTTGCTGACGTTCTTCTAGCTACGTCTGCCTGCCAACATGGATCGGAAGGCGTAGCGCAAATCATGAAAGTACCTCACTGACAAAACCTTCCCCTAATTATGACTGCTTGTTTATTAGCTTAGGTAGGCCTCTGAGAGGAACTGGACTTCAGAGAGGCGTTGTGCAAAAACGACAGGGCTGTGAGGTAGGATGGAAAATATAGAAATACAGAAATCAGCAGTACTACCCAGAAAATCACAGGTTGTTGTATTTCTGCAATTCACTTAAGAGGTGAGTTTGACATCTTATATAATGGAAAAATATGCAAATCAATACATTTCAAGCTTTTTGTCTTTGGATTTTGCTGCTCAGGTCTTGCAAAACAATCAAATTCCTGAGATTGTGGTTTTTATAAGCGGAAAATCTTTAGGAGCTGCTTGAGATATGTGGATTGGCGTGTGATGGCTTAAAACAACTTTGACTTGATAGCCTCATTTTTCGGGCAGTACCGTGCCGTCAAAAGCCATGGACAATCCTATATATGCGCTAGCAATTCCATCCACCCATCCATTTCCTGTGCTGCTTTTCCTCGTTAGGGGATGCTGGAGCCTATCCCAGCCGACTCTGGGCGGGAGGCGGGGCACACCCTGGACTGCTCGCCAGCCAATCGCAGGCCAGACAAACACTCACATTCACACCGAAGGACAATTTAGAGCGGCCAATGAAGCTAACATGCATGTTTTTGGAATGTGGGAGGAAAGCGGAGCACCCGGAGAAAACCCACACACGCACGGGGAGAACATGCAAACTCCACACGGGGATGCCCAATGGAGATTCGAACCCTGAACCTCCCGATTGTGTGGCCAACATGCTACCCACTCAATTAGCAAACGCAATTTTACATACGATTTCAAACCAAATACAGTAGATGCACAACTTTACTGGCATTACTGACTCTCTAAGGCTCAACAAGAAACAGGACTGGCACATCCAACATGGTGATGGCAGTAGACTGCTGGGAAACATTCCATGAACGCAGGGTTCAAGTAGCACCGCGGTGTCGCCACAAAGAGTATTTTCTCCACCGCTGAGCCGCTGCTTCAGAGATTATATCACCAGAGGACGCACAGAGGACGCAACTGGCCAGTTGTGATGGTGGGATTTTGGCCGAGCATGTGAAAAGATTGAACCCAATCCCTTCCCTTACGACGCTCCTGCTCTCATTTCACTTGTCCGCTCCGTGGCTACGATCCGGTAATGCCATCCGATCTCGAGCAGAAACAATCCAACCGTTGAAAGGCTCACTCGCGTCCTTTCAACCTTCGGACAATTCTGTGTCCGCATCTGGTTTTAGCTCTTAAAGCAGACCACCTTGTCCTGGCCTCTAATCCCAACACAACCGGGAGCTTATCTTCCGCCCACGCCCTCAAATTCCTGCTGCCCCCAATCAGCAGAGCTTTGACGACTGACTGATGTTGGAGGATATCGGCTGCGGCGTCACCGCATACGCCGTGGGCCGGGGGAGGGTGACTGATGCGATGCCTTCCATGCCGTCTTTCAGTGTTCGATCTTCCAAAGAGCCCGGAGTCATCCTCTTCTCACCGCCTCAGTACGGCAGGGCGGGCGGGCATCGTCGGCAAAAGCCATGATTTGAAAGGCGGGTAAAATGTGGATTTTCAAGTGACGCATCTGAGATGGATGTTCATCAACGTTACGTAACTTTGGATTCACTTTAACAATTTACAATTACACCCAGTCCAATTACGTAGGAGCGATATATCCGGGTCTGCCCGCTCTGCTGCAAACGATACCAACACATGAAACACGAGGCCCGGCAAATGCTTCTCATCAATTTGGCAAGAACACAAACTGTTACGGAGACATTCTTCAACTCAAGAGCCCCTAAATTGTCATCTGAAAATATGTCTCCCAGCACCACACTAGGCAATGCGCAGCAGGGAAGAGGTGCTTTCCTAGGGCCCGGCCCGCTTCCGTAGCAAAGTGACCACGTCATGCAGATCGACCGTAACAACACTCACACATGTACAGTAAGCCCGTGTTATTAGTACCAGACCCGACCGTGATAAGTTAATTTCCTCAGTAGTGTTTATTTATTTGTAGTTGGAGCATTAAAAACTGTTCTAAATACAGTTTTTACTGTTACTAGAGCTCTCTAGACATGAAATAACACCCCTACAGTCACCTTTACACTCATATCACCCAAGAGGGTAGACATAATATTGACTTACACATTATAGCATTGAGAGACGGTTTTTTTGTTCCTTTTTTACTTCCTATTTTTGTACAGTACTTCCTGTAGTGGCTATTGTAACGTAATATTCATTCCTTCCATCCAATTTCCACGCCGCTTATCCTCATTAGGGTCGCGGGGGTATGCTGGAGCCTATCCCAGCTGACATTGGGCAAGAAGCAGAATACACTGGACTGGTTGCCAGTCAAACCCAGGTAATATGTAATAAATGTAATATTACTCACACCTAGTGACCAGTGTAGAATACTACATATGATCACAGCACACACATACTGCATACCCCTAGCCAACAATTCCGTCATAATCACTAATACGCCTGACTTACATGACTGCTAGCACCTTCGAGCTAGTGACTAATTCCCACCGGTGACTGGCGGTAGGTACAACGGTACTTATAAAGTTGGTGCTCTGCCAAATGTGACGAGCATAAATAGAACGGCTCGGTGACTAAGGGGTCACACAACTCCAAACATCTGCACTGCTAACTTTCACGAGGCAGTTTACAATCAAAAAACATGACAAAATGCTAAAAACATGAAGATGCTGAGGTTCTTTTTGGGTGTGACCAGGATGGACAGGATCAGGAATGAGCACATCAGAGGGACAGCACATGTTAGATGTTTTGGAGATGAAGTCAGAGAGGCCAGACTGGGATGGTTGGGACATGTCCAGAGGAGAGATAGGGAATATGTTGGTAGAAGGATGCTGAGTTTTGAACTGCCAGGCAGGAGGCCTAGAGGAAGAGCAAAGAGGAGGTTTATGGATGTAGTGAAGGAGGACATGAAGGTAGTTGGTGCGAGAGAAGACAGAGTTAGATGGAGGGAATTGATTGGCCGTGGCGACCCCTGAAGGGATAAGCTGAAAGGAAAAGAAGAAGAACGTAATGGAACAAATATTGAAGTTTCAAATGTAGGTCAGCACTTCTGGTAACGGTTAGAGCAGAAGAGAAGGCCTTGCTGGCCCTGACAGCACAAAATACACGCTGGAAGGTATTTGTCTTTTAATAGGGGAATAGAGTATGCCTTCTGAATGCTTGATATGTGTATTTGAATTCTTTTCACCATTTCATACTTGAGAATACTTCAAAAGTACATCCAATGCATTTTCTACTAATAATAGGCCACAGTCAAGCACTAACCAGTGATAACGTTTTAATTATAGAGATCAAAAATAGTGGTAAGTCTTTAATTTATTTCATTAATTAGGTAAAACACACCTTGTGGGTCACACAAAGTCTGATGCTCTTTTCTAACTTTATTCTGACACATCAACAGCAGTGCAATTCCCACACTTCCTCATTGTCAATAGACACGTTGCAGGATGCATTCATGGACACGCCAAACGTCTTTCTTATGCGTGTATGTGCGGCCCAAACAAACAGAACTGCAAAGAAAAACAATACGTTTGTATTCTTATCACTGGCTTTGGAACTCTTAACGTGGAAGTACACTTTGCTGCATTGAAGTATGCTCAAAACTCGTGAATCCAGTTGAAATGACGGGATGTCTCCGAACGCGACTCCTCGTTGCTCATAATCAAATATTCTGCTATTAAAGAAACCGGTGTTTCTGGCTTTTTTGATGGAAATCACGGTTAATACAAACAAACATATGATCCTTCCCCGTCGTTTATCTTTGCTTAAATCAAATACAGTAAAAATACACATATTTTAAACATAGTGTGATATTGTTGCTGATTAACTCATTTGAAAACCGTGATTAATCTGATTAAAACTTTTAATCGTTTGACGGCCGAGATGGAAATATTGACGTCGAAGTGCAAAGTGCCGAAGGGACGACTAATGAGCAAGTATTTTTATGAACGCTGTGGGACAGACAAAAAGTGAGCAAAAACACATAAAAAACAAGAAAAGCAAAACAAATGTTAGGCATGGTCTCCTTTTGTGTTTGACTGGACTGTGCAAATAGCTGCGATATCAAGCGCCCGTGTAGCACAATCAATATCGTGGTGACTGATCCAATGGACCGTTGCCCGTCTGGTCCGGCTGGCCTGGGGTGTCAGTTGACACTTACACCACCAAGTCATGCGTGTTCTGATTCTGTCGCCTCGCATCTGCTCTGACACTTCACTTTCTCTTCTTGCCCACTCTGTAGCTGACTCTCTGCAAATTCAGGCTCAAAAAGATAAGGTTCTGGATCTTGGCGGCGCTCGCGACATCTGCCAAGATCGGGAGTTGCAAGCAGATATGTACTTTCAGATGCTGCTGTGGTTAATGGACGTAGCCTCGTTCCTATGATTACAGCGATGAATACTCAAAATACGGCAAAATACTTTCAAGTATTACATGTTATCATGGATGTACCTGTTACTGCACAGTTACAGCTTGCATATAAAACGATAAAACATTCAAAATAGTGCAGCGTTAGCTCCCTCGTGCAAACGGAAAGACACATGTGTTCACGTTTCACATACGATGTATGGATGATGGGCAAAATTTTCAAAATAAAGTGCGGGGTACGGGCTTTCACGAGTCTCGAATTTGTTGTTTGAGTGTCCATGCATTTGTTGCTATTGACTTTTTGGAAAAGTCTAAATATTTACTAAACCCAGCGATAAATTGCTAACACTAAGCATATATCCATGTTGCTGTGCACAAAAACGTGCGTGCGCAAAGGTTGGTATTCGTGGAAAGCTCGTTTGTGGAAACTTTGAATTTTTAGTGTCTTCCAACTCAAGCCTCATCATGGCTGTCAAAGTGCAACAGACCAGACCCATAAAACAATGAACCTCCCGTATCGTCATTAATATTCAAACCATACCGCCTTCCAGTCTCATAATCCTGTGACATTTGGATGGTTCCAAAAATACCCAACAAGCACAATTTCGGACATAAATTGGTTTGGAAGTCAGGGCTAGTCCCTTCCATCAGTCTTCATACCCTTTCATTGAAAATAAGACATATTGCCAATATAACAACGTCATGTTGTTTCCCAAGGGTCATTTTTTACTGTCCATACATACAGGGGTGTGAAAAACTATTTGCCCCCTCCCTGACTTTTTGTCAAATGTTTGTGCTCATAAAAAAGAGTTAACTATTAGTCAAAGATAACATAATTTAACACAAAATGCTGACTGCCAAGACTTTTGGGAAAAGATCTTGTGGACTGACGAGACAAAAGTAGAACTTTTTGGAAGGTGCGTGTCCCGTTACATCTGGCGTAAAAGCAACACAGCATTTCATAGCAACAGTCAAATATGGTGGTGGTAGTGTGATGGTCTGGGCTTGTTTGGAAGGCTTGCTGGGATAGATGGAAGCATGAATTCTACTGTCTAGCAAAAAATCCTGAAGGAGAAGGTCCGGCCATCTGTTGGTCAACTCAAGCTAAAGCCATCTTGGGTGCTGCAGCAGGACAATGACCCAAAACACACCAGCAAATCCACCTCTGAATGGCTGAAGAAAAACCAAATGAAGACGTCGGAGTGGCCTAGTCCAAGTCCTGACCTGAATCCCATGGAGATGCTGTGGCATGACCTTAAGAAGGCGCTTCATGCTAGAAAAGCCTCAAATAAAGCTGAATGACAACAATTCTGCAAAAATTCCTCCAGAGCGTGTAAAAGACTTGTTGCAAGTTATGGCAAACGTTTGATTGCAGTTATTGCTGCTAAGGGTGCCCAAGCAGTTATTAGGTGCAGGGGCAATGACTTTTTCACACAGGATTTTTTTCTCCCTAAATAATAAAAACATTCCTTTAAAAAATGCATATTGTGTTTACTTGTGTTATCTTTGACTAATATTCAAATGGGTTTGATGAGCAGAAACATTTTGTGTGACAAACATGCAAAAGAATAAAAAGCCAGGAGGGGGCAAATAGTTTTTCACACCACTGTAATTAGGACTCAAACCCTCAAAGGTGAAGGCCAAAGAAAGTCACTTCAAACAAAGTCAAGGTCTGGAGTGGCGAATGGCTCCTGTAGTATCTCTCCCTAAGAATATACCTGACATGAAGGTATCCTATAGTTCTGGCGTTATTAACTATCCGTGCAGTTCTTGGTTAACTTACGGGTTAATTCATGGAATGGGTTCTGTTTACCTTCAAGAGATTTTTTTTACCATCAGCATTAAACAAACGGTTGTCGTTTTACCGTAAATTGTAAACAATGCAGAAGAATCGCCAATGACAATTTAACACTCGGCTAACTGCATGATCCTGAAAGCCAAACTCGGGACCATCGAGCAACAGCTGATGTGGACCTACAGCAGGTAATCCTGCAACAAAGTACTGTTTAAAGAGCAGTTTTAAACAGCTCAACCCAAAACAACTATGCTGCGCGTTGCTACGATACAAAAGTTAGATTTGTTCGGGGGGGGCGCGTCGCCTGACGCCGTCCGGGTTGTAGGGGGAGGCGCGAGCTGGCATCGCAGAAGCGTAAACCGACCTTGGGGGAATGTGTTTCATAGTTCTCACACGCTCCGTCTGCACGGTTTCCTGACTCTGCAGGTCATGCAAGCTTTAGGGCATGTGGACGGTTGTGGTCTTCAGCTCAGTGACCCTTCGTCAGAGTGATGTAAGGCTATTGAGGAGAGAAGCAGCTACGCATCTGCCCTATAAACCAAATCCTTTGGCATTGCTTTTACAACAAATGAGAAGATATTGCATTTGAAAAGTGATTCGGGGAGTAAATGATAAAAACGGACAATGGCTTTCTTACCAACACATACCAGACTGTACAGAGGTACAGTTCAGCACTTCATTACCAAGACAGTTATCAAGCAATACTACAGTACTATTGGCAGTAGCTACTCAAACTGATGTCACATCTCAAGTAAAACCTCTGCTCCGCCGCGCTTAGCATGTTTTCCGGTTAACGACAAACATTTAAGTCAAAATGTTGCCCGCGCTTTACGTACGGTACATTTCCCGGTTAGTGTCTTGTTTTGTTATTAATGCGCTGCAGGGTTTCCACTAGGATCCTTTGAAGCTGTGGTGGGGGGCCGCATGGCAGGATGGACTACGTCTGCATTTTTTGCCCCATGACAAATAGCAATTTTTTCCACCTTATTTAACTTTTTTCAACAACCAACAGAAGATGAACTAAGAACTTTGCGAGTCCAACTGTGTATTTCACGTATTGTTATCGCAAATGTCCTGTTAGCATCCCAGGCTTGCAAACAAAATGGCACCGGAAGTCGGCTTTGTCGCCAGCCTGTGACGTCATCAGCAGTTGAGTCTCCAAAATATTACCGCAAAACATTGTATAGTTTCACAATAACAGTTTTACATGCAAAAAACTGTTGGAAATGCATATAAATGAAAGGATACATGAACATTTAAGGTGTTTTTACCGTGATTGTTTCCAAAAACACAATGTGGTACCAAGATCAGCACCTTCCCCTTCTTGGACTCTCATGAGTTATTTCTTGAATACAGAATTGTTCCTTAGCTTCTCCATGGCTGTGAATATTGTCACTCATCCATGTTCTTCTCAGGCCATTAAACGGATCGCAGCAAATGGGACTCAAATGCGGAACGGTCACGTCAAGAATCACGTCTTCATTGGAGGTAAAAGTAACCCGAAACGTTCATTCATCCCAGCCCCCCACACAGAGATGCCCAACGGAGATTCGAACCCAGATCTCCTGACTGTAAGGCCAACATGCTAACCACTCATCCACCGTGCAGCCTGGACTAATAGAGTTTTTCTTTTAAACCACTATTAGTATTATATGTTAGTGGTGTTCTTGCTTTTTTGGGGGCGTTGAAAAAAGAGCCAAAGAGGGACAGCTCCTTCAAGGGACCAAGGGTCCAGTATCAGGGGAAAGCCAGGACAATTCCCAAAAAGTGGTGCCCAGTGGGATTTTGTTTTTATGTGGCGCAAAATTCATGGCGTCGCCCCACGAGGGAAACCTTGTTTTTTGCTGTGACCATGGAAAAAACGGTGATGTTTTTACAGTTAATACAAAACGAAAATTTTACTTCCTCCTGTAGAATCTGGTTTTCCCCCCCCCAAAGTCCAATCTATTTTTTTTTTCCAAATTCTGTTTTTTCTCTTTTAATTTTTTAGAATTCTGTTTTTTACACTTTACACATATTTTTACCAGCATGGTAGTTTTGCTAATTAAATGCAAAAGCCCCTTAATTTTACTGCTGCAATCCATCAACGGACAATGTAGCCCAGTAAGTGAGAATTTGGTGTAGCTTGGCTAACTTTTCTAACAGGGATGCACACGGTGCTATAAAAGCTACAAAAACTATAGCGTGAAAAAAAAACGGAGCGTGAATGGAAGCTAACGTAGGCGAAGCTAAGAGGAGGTTCCGCCAACGTTCGCCGTCATTTCAACATTGGGAAGGGCGGGTTTGTGTTTGTAATGAGATTTCGCCACAATTTATACGTCAGCCGGGTATATAAATCCCCAGAGGAACTTTCCTTCTCCTCACAATGACAGCGTTGCATTCACATGATGTCAATTTCCGCAAGATTCCACGTTCAACAGCAAACCCCATTTTTATTGGCCGATTCCGTTTCCCGTTAAAAAATTAGAATCTTTGTTTATTCCTTGGCTGGATGGTCTACTGAAGGAATGGGATGCTAGAGGGGGGTAAAACCCGAAAAACTGATCTGATCTGTCTGATTTTCAGACAGATCCAAAATCAATGTCACTCTCGTATCAAAAAGACCAAAGCTGAAGAAAGAAATAACATCCCGGAGAAATGTTGGAATGAAATCAAAGGTGCATCTGAACAGTCAGATTCCATTATGACAGATTCACTGACTGCGACGGGCACGTCGGCCGATCTGAAGTGCACCATCTCTGCCCTTACTGGACTGCAGTAATCAATGCATAAAAAAGTCCAGACTGCCCATCATTGTGCCGTTTGTTTCATCACTGGCCTAGCAAATAGAAGCCATCGTTGCACTCTCTATTCCCCCGTGGGTCACTCCTGGGATACGTGGGGAAGCTGTTCTTAGGCTGCTTTGTTCAACTGGAACAAGCTCTTCGCTCGCATTGCACCTTGCAGATGCGAGCGGTTAGGTCAGAACTTGTTGCTGTGCATCTCCGGTCTCTGGGACTCGATCTTTTTAAAGACCGGAACCGATCACTCGTGGGGAATTCAAGTCAAATTAAAAAGGGACAGAGAACAACTCTTGCTGTTTGACCGTTTCTGTATTGGACTGCCCTCCTTGTCATGTAACTTCACGGTTACCTGGTAAATAAAGGATACATCCAAAATAGCAACTTTAGAGGCGGATTGGAATGAATAGGAACATGAACAGCTTGATGATTACGCCGGTCTGTGCTACCGGCCAATTAACATTTCATGCAAAACTGTGCCAGAGACGCCACACACAATCACTCGCTACAAGGATGTCCATCTGCTGCTGCTTGTAAAATAAAGTCCCCTACCATAAGCCAACTTACTTTCAAAGACTTTGGCAGTATATGATATGGGATTAGCGCAGAACAACCACATTTTGTATCTTCACTGATTGCCTCAGATCACACAAAGATTGTGCTGGCCTGGCTGCAGAGTAAGCCAATTTTCCTGATACAGGCTCTAACCAGACAGCCAGTCTGCTAAACAAAAGGGTTCTGTTAGATAACAGCTTAGTCAGGGTTTCTAATATTTTCATTAATGTGTGTTGTCCCGCCAATTTCAATTTGGACCACAATCTGCTCGCCCTCATTCACAGTCTCATTATAGTAGGACTGTCTGAGTGGCTGGTTATTACAACTCTGTCCAGTAGAGGGCACCTGAGTTCTGCATCGGCAGGCACTTCAGCTTGCTGAAGGAAGGTGCTTTTCCATTTGCAAGCGACAGACAACAACCCGGCTTGATATCCCGTGCAAACAGACGGCCATCAAACAAACGGCACGTGAGCCGTACGTTGGGTGAGCAACTTTAAGCAAAAATCACATTAAATCTGTTTGAACAATAAGAGGCAAGAGTATTCAACCACAAAACAGCATCCATCCATTTTCTATACCGCTTATCCTCATTAGGGTCACGGGGATGCTGGAGCCTATCCCAGCTGACTTTGGGCGGGCGGCGGGGCACACCCTGGACTGGTCGCCAGTCAATCGCAGGGCAGACAAACAAATATTCATACCGATGGACAATTTGCATGTTTTTGGAATGTGGGAGGTTTGAAACCCGAGTACCCGGAGAAAACCCACGCACGCACGGGGAGAACATGCAAACTCCACACAGAGATGCCCAACGGAGATTCCAACCCTGTGAACCTCCTGACTGTGAGGCCAACGTGCTACCCAGTCAGCCACCGTGCGGCCCACAAAACAGCATGAATTATTAACTCATATTTTTTGGAAAAGAGGGAAGCTATGAAACTCGAGGCGCAAAGTTTGCAAGGAACGGCTGTGCATGATCTTTAACACCAGCACACCATTCATAAAGCCCAGGGATGTTTCTTTTACCGGCCGTGCATTAAGTTATAGAGCACAGGCCTGCACAAATACTGTACACCGCATATAGAAGTTTTGGCATTATTGCCAATTATGAAAAAAAAAAACAATGATGACACCCCCCAACCTCACCCACAACCCAGTCCCCACAGATATCTGTTGCTTCTTCCCTCGAGTTTTCTTTCCCGTTGTTTATTCTCCATATAGCCAGCCAAACATCAAACCAGCACTCCATCTTGTCAGCCCTGAGCTGCGATTAAACGCCTGACAGACCAAAATAGTTCCTTTCCGCCTACCCATACTGACTAAAGAGCTTTTTTGAAAATGTTTGTCTTTGAGCAAAGAAAGGAAAGAAAGTGGTCTTCAGGACTGAATTACTGAGGACAAAGAAAGAGGAACTGCACTGACCAGCAACAAGATGACATAACACAATCTAATGCGGTCTAATAAAACGGCTCTCTCAAAGACAATGTCTCTCCTACCAATATGCCTCCCAGCCCAACGCCACCTCCTGACCAGAAGACGACCACGTTGATTTCATAAAGAAGCAGAACAGAAGCCGTGTAAGGATCCATTCCCACGTATCAAGCAAAAGTCTCTCTGGGCTCGTATCCGAGACTGGCACTAAAAGTCGAAGCACCACTTAGCTTTTTAGCAGCCAAAAATTTATTATGACAAGAACAAGAACACTTGTTTTTTGGGGTTTTTTTTAGAAGTTGTTTGGCCATTGAGCGCTGTTAACTGTCTGTCGCTACGGTGTCGCGTCGACAGTTCCACGTGTCCCAAAGGAGTAGGAAGAAGCAAAGCTTAATTAATCCTAGCCCCGTGAGATTTCTCTCACACATTTCTTTATTTTTATTTAAAATACAAAAGTAAGGTAATGTGCCAGTGTGTAACATAGTAGTCGGTGTCATCAATCAAAGGTCATGGTGAATGATAATTGGACTCAATAATAATAAGTTGAACTAGACCTGTGCAATTTCGGTAGAAATTGCGTGTGAATGCTGGCAATGCTGACACCGAACGTCAATGCTGCTGCATGCTAACACCCAGCATAATAACATAAATGTATCTTCCTCTGAAAACAGGCCACAAAATATGGTCTCGCGGGTCGCAGATGGCCCGTGGTCTATACATTTTAGAACCCTGTTTGTTTTAGTTCTTTACTCAATTCTTTCCATATTTTAATTGCACATACCAAAGTACTAAAGGTTTTCATCATTGTTTAATTTTTCCCTGAGATTATATTTCTCTTCTCTTGGTAAAAAAAAATGGTATAGCATTCTTGGGTAACTGGTTGTTGTTTGCTTTATGCATCATTGTAGCGGTTAGAAAATTTGCCAGATCAACAAATTTTAATAATTGTGATTTTTGAAATAGTGGATTTGTGTGTTCTCTACCGGCGGCATTATAAAATAACCAGATTGGGGTTTTTTTGCAGTGCATTAAGCGAGTGAAGTGTACTTTTGTAGTTATTTCCTCATATCTCCACACAATAAGTTAGATATGGTAACACCACAGAGCAACAGAGTTTGGAGTGATTTTCGGTCCGGGACAAATTTTATTTAATATTTTTGGCATTTCTTGCTACTTTATGTTTGATTAGTTTGTATTTTCTCCCAAGTATCTCTTCTGCTATTACCAAAAAGCTTTTACTTAGGTTCAAATATAATCTGTTTTTGTCAAACCATCTTTTTAGTATAATCATTTCCTCTGAGACTTTTCTTATTTGTTCGTACGTGCTTTCTCCAGAACAAAAAGCAGTGTTATCGTCTGCAAATAGTACTAGCTTTAGGTGTTTTGTCACGTTGCAGATGTCGTTAATGTATAGGTTAAACATTTTTGGTCCCAGTTTAGAACCTGGTGGTACGCCTATAAAATAACACCCCTGTGGTCACATTTACACTTTTATTATTCAAACTGTGCCCAAACAAAGCAACTTACACGTTGCTGACTGTCCGTGCAGGTTTTATTGAGTGCGCTTGCTAAATAACCACCATGGGATGGATACTGCATCGTGTCGGATATTCACTGTTACTAATCCAGCACATAAAGTGGATTATTCACCCTAAATTGATGGTCAATTTGTGGCAATATCAGAGGTGTAAACAACATCTGTCAACATCTCATCATGTGCAGGTTGGCAAAAGAGTGGCTAGCACGTTCTGTAGTTCAGACATCTGAACTGGAGATAATAGGAAATGGTAAGGTGAGGTTCTTCCACAGATTCACTAGATTATTTTGGTGTGTGGTATGCATGCGACCAAGCGTCCAAACACTTCACAGGTACAGATTTATCCAATAACATCATTTGGCCAGATTTTCCACGGATGCCAGCCCAAAAAAATAAACCCGTGGCCCATTAAGGGTCTGCAGAACTGCTCTGAAGCACTCAGTTGTTCATTGCACAGCCTTGGGACAAAGTCCTTGCATGCCAAAGCGGCTGGCTGGCTAAAGATATAGAAATATTTAACCCTCCCTGAGGAGAAGGCTCCTTAAATGTTTGTGCAGACCGCTTTAAGAATGAGACAAAAGCTTTGGACCCAAAGATCTAGAGGTTTAAATGAGTCCACGCAGTAAACAATGCTCTTTAATAAGGTCACGGTAGCTTCTTGTGGCTAACTTAGTGACTCTGCTCCATCTTTCGGTCTCCCGCTCTCCATCAGAACAATCCGATTGAAAGGGATGTCTGAGGGCCACGCAGACATCTGAAGATAGTAGTGTTTGTCTATTTATGCTCACCTCACATCTGCTCTCAGGACGCTCTAACGGACTGAAAAGTCAGAAGAGACGGAGAGGATAATACTGCTCTTAGCCCTGTACTTGTCCCCCGTGTAACGCAACAATCCACCGCTTTCATAGCTCATCGCTTCAATCGTCCTGTCACAGGAGTTATCAAAAGCAGTCTAAGCGGTAAAGACGGGGCTGATCCGAGCCATTTATTATGACAATTTTGTTTTCATGCACAATCTGTCCATATTTGGGGCCAGAATTTTTCCTCCAATAACCAAACAATATTATTTTCGAATCTGGTGACATCTCCTATACTTTGAAAACTACTTACAATCATTTCATTACTGTTCCGCTTGTGGGTCAGTGAGGAAACGGTAGCTCCTCCTTTGGCAGGAGCCAATCACAAGCTACGAGGGAACTCACGACGAGTTTGTCGACTCATCGGAAATCGCCGGATTCGCAGGATCAACGGAACGGTCCGACCCACGGTGTCATGGAAGAAAGAACACTAAAATCATCGCACAGCAACTTAACACCCAATTTGTGGCCAGTGCCACACATAGACAGCAGTCCTGTGGGAGACACTGAAAGGATCTTGACAAATTAACATTAGCAGTGAAGCCTAACAACATAAACATGTCAAATCTAACTGTGGTATGTGAATGCTGTACAGTTTATAACGTAAAAAAATGGCATACTTTACATGAAATCTGCAAATTTGTGAGGCTGTGAATGCTGAATCTGAAATTCAATGTGTCACAATGACAACATTCTTGTTCAAAATCATGAAGGACTTGATCATCGTCACACAAGAAGTGACGGGTAAACATTTAGACATTTATAAATACGCCATTTCAATCAGAAATGCCCCCCAGGAAGATTTGGTCTTGTCAGACAAACACCAGGAGTGGGAAAACAAACGTTGCATACCTTGCAGCCAAACATTTGTTGTGTGCCTTGGAGCAACAGGAAGAATAGGAGTCCAGACGTGGCTTTGGTGAGAAATCCGTTGTCTGGGTGCAAACACCGAAGACAAATATTCGCTCTCAGACAGTGCAAGGTGTGGTTGGCAATATGTGGGGGTTAGATGACGGCATAATCGGTAAGAAACAGCAAGACAGGGTCTTTTATAAAAATGCGTAGTAGGATTTCTTTTTTGTATTTAATGTTGTGCAGTTTTTGTGCGCGAGAGAGCATGAAAAGTGCGCTGACCCACGCAGTATGAAATCAAGTTCACCACGGCAGCCATGGCTCACACCCAGCTAAATGAAGTCATCGCGATACTTAAAATACTAATCATCTTCCGTTTGCGTGCGGCCGCTTTGTCACGCCTGCAAGCTGTGCCGGAAAGAACACAATCTTTCCAAGCTGCCCTGGCTGAAAAGTCCAAACGAGACAGCTTTGAGGTGTTCCACGTAATTCCCTTTCAGTGACAAACAAAACAATCCCTATTCCTTTTATTTTGGTGACATTTTCTCCGTGTCGGTGTGTGCAAGTGTGAGCCGGGCCTCCCCGGGTTCCCCACAGCATAAAAGCCGTCCAATCTTGTAGGCTCTTCTCCTTCCGAGAGCAGGCACTTACCGAGGTGACATTTCACAAGACACACAACCCAGGCAAGACAGCACGATCGTCTGCGGTTTTTTCCCCCCGTCCTTCAAATCGGCACCTTTGCGTGACAGATCTCAGGAACTGATCCGATGGAATTAGTCCCAAAACGACATCTCACGTATGAATCTTTGTTCATCTGCCTGTGGCAGCAACGCGCCATGACAGACAACAATTCCGTGCTCCTCCACTGGATAAGAGAGTGCTCCATAATTAACCTCCCCTACGTTCGTGTGGGCGACCACAAAAGGGATTTTTTTGGACCTGTTTGCTCACAAACACATTATAACGGGACTGTCCGTGGAGCTTGTCGTTAAAGCCATTCTGAAGTGGTTTTGGCTGAGAGTTTTTGGTCGTTGTCCTGTCCTGGACGGGACACTGGGCAGCCCATTTGGCTCCAGAATGCCTGCGTGGCCCTGAGATTGCATTTTCCCCGGCACAGATTAAAACCGCCCACTGTCAAATGCTTCCTCCATGTTTGATGGTGTTCTCTGTGTGCTAGAAACACAATCAGCTTTGTAGTTTGGCAAATTAAAATCTTTTTTTTTTTACATATTTTCTTTTGTCAGTTATTTGTGTGACCATTGTGGGGTTTTCTTTCTTCCACATCCAAACCTGTCGGCGTAAAGGCAGCGTTCTTCATAGAGTACATCCGTTTATTGGCGGATGTCTGATATCGGACATCGTCCTGCTCTTCATTTCCCATCACATATCTAACATATACCGTATGGACGTTCAAAACATGGAAACGTTATCGTTACTCGTCTTCCCAACTCCGTACAGTGACTGGGATTGAAAGTCTGATTCTTAACACACACGAGCCGCACCTGCTTGGCCAGAGAATAAGATGTAGCAGGAGGGTATTCAGGGTTGCCAGCATAGCGACTAGTGACAATTCTAGCAACTTTTTTGGACACTTTTGGAGACGAACATTAAAAAAGGTATCGCTCTTTGGACCATGGCTGCCCCAATTGCATCGCATATGTTCATTTAAAAATGACGCTGCTTTGTAGTCGAACACGACCGCTAATATTGTGTGGTTGTTTTTTTGGGGGGGCCAAAATTAAGCTTTTTCAAGCATTAAAATGACGACATAAACTAAAATACAAATATAAGAGTCACGTCTTGGCACAATGCTCTGGTGGTGACCTGAGAGTGCAGATGTTGGACCCAAAAACAGGTGAAAAGTCTTTTAATAAGAACAACGATCACTTCCATGCAGTGGCAGGGAAGTACACCAAGATAGGCCGGCAATGCTCCGGAAAACCAAAGGGCGCCCGAACAAGATGGAAGAGTGAAGGGAACAAGAAGCAGGCAGGAAAACAGGGCAAGGCGGCGACCGGACACAAAGTAAGAGTCTCTAAACAGGGAGTGTGCCCTGCGATTGGCTGGCGACCAGTCCAGGGTGTACCCCGCCTCCCGCCCCAAGCCAGCTGGGATAGGCTCCAGCCTCCCCGCCACCCTAATGAGGATAAGCGGCATAGAAAATGAATGAATGAATAAACAGGAAGTGATGCACACAAAGTGAAACCAAACAAGCTCTCACATCGCCAACAACACGGAGCGTGACAACGAGACGCAAAGTGTAACTGTAGTATTGTACATTGGTCACTAGGTGTCAGTAACTGCCACTAAGCTTGATCACAGGAACAACCGGCTTTCTTGTCGTTGTCATCCCAATAACAATAATATGATCATATACTCATACTCTGAACCCGACCTCGCATCCTGTGCTCCACACAAAACACATTTTCTGCAACACACACGAGCACGACTTTTGTTTACGTCCTAAATGGCTTACTTTGTCTGATTATATCGGGTAAGACAAGCGCAAAGGTGACTATAGGGGTGTTATTTCATGTGTAGAGGGCTCTAACGATGTTAAAAATCCCACGGGACCAAAGAATCCTAATAGATGAGGGGTTACTGTAGTGAGAGATCAGATGGACGGCTGCGTTATTAAATATCTACAGGAAAGGAAATGCACAACACTCGCAATTAAGCCCGGCTAATTATGCAAATGAACCCAAGGCGGTAAATTGCAGTGCTCCGGGAAACACGTAAAGCAGGACCTTCACAAAATCAATAATCACTGAAGCATTTGTCAAAAGACAGCAAGTAGAGAAGCCCAGGAGATGCCTTTCCAGCAGGACAGTCCAGTTCTCCCGAGGCCAAGGTCCTGACATTGTCTCCGTTTAAATCAATCCACGCTGAACACAAATCAGTCACACTCTTTTTTTATCCCCTCATTTGCTAATGGGCTTTTCTTCACGCTCATGAAGACTCAGTGAGTGACACCAGCACAGAAGAGCTTTGGGTCGAGTGTTTGAGGGCTTCAGCCCAACAAACACTCCCGCAGTAGGTCACAGCACCGTCCCATGGGCCCGTTTGGTTACCTTATGGGAACAACGATTCCCCTTGAAGGGCTCCCCTTGTGGCAACACGTACCTTAACTGCTTCTGCGTGGGAGACTTTGTCGAAGACTTTGTCGTTGACCTTCATGATCTGGTCACCGATCCGGAGCCCCTCCTTCTCCGCCAGGCTTCCCGGCTCCACCAGGGACACGTAGATCCCGACCCCGTGCTCCGAACCACCGCGGAT
The DNA here is from genome assembly GCA_024372805.1 of Oostethus manadensis. Classification (NCBI taxonomy): domain Eukaryota; kingdom Metazoa; phylum Chordata; class Actinopteri; order Syngnathiformes; family Syngnathidae; genus Oostethus; species Oostethus manadensis. Next base: position 749,147 of record QODF01000222.1, read on the forward strand.
GCTGAAGCCCAGGCCCTCGTTGCTCTTGTGCCGCTTCATGGTGACCTGCCGGAGCTCGGCTGCCGACTCGTGGAGGAACTTCCTGCCGAGGAGCGGCGCCAAGGGAGCTGTCCCGTCGCTGCTGGTGCTGAAGCTGTCCGGCGAGCCGCGCGGCGCCAGCTGGAAGTCGGACGGGTTGTCCGGCACCAAGTGCGCCGGCGGCGTGGGGCCGGAGACGGCGTTGCCGTTGTCGGACTTGAGGTAAAGGCCCTCCGAGGTGTACTGCTCGAAGAGCAGCTGATCAGACCGGGGGATGACGAGCCGCAGCATGGGGAGAAGCTGCCGCTTGCTCGGCGCGTTGAGGATGACGTGGAGGGTCTGCACCAAGTCGTAGACGTTGCGCTTGGAGTGGTAGACGTTAAGGCAGTGGATGAACTGCTCCCTCTCCAAGTCGCTGAGGAGCAGGTTGAGCGCGTTGTGAAGCTTCCTCACGTTGGCCGACAGCGTCCGCGCGCTGGAGGCCACCGAGTTGGCGGAGGAGCTGAGCGACGAGCGCTCCGGGTCGGCGGAGCTCATGCCGGCGGCGTGACGGAGACGAGGCGCCGCGCCAGAGCGGAAGCGTTCTCCGGGGATTAGGGCATTGCGCAGGGACTCGGAGCAACTTCGACAAGTACGACCCGGAAGAGCCAAGAACTTATTGGCCGAGCGAGCGACGAAGTTAGCCCGACTGGGAGTTATTTACATCCTTACGTGCTTTCCGCGGCGACACGCGTAGCTTAGCCTCATTAGCCGCCGGGGGTCAGGCGGCCGCCGCGCGGCTTCTCCGGTGTCCGCCTCGACAGGGCTGCTGAATTCACGACCGACGGCTCTGGAACTAAAGTTCCAGCTGGGCTGTGTTCCCCCACGTCAGGTTGCTCCAAAGCAGCCTCCGTTCGCGGCCAGAGAGCGCGGCGCGCGTGGGCTTCGTCGGCTCTCCGCGTGCTGCTTCCCACGCGTTACTACAGCGACCTGCCGGAGAGCCGAGCACAGCCGAGCACAGCCGAGCACAGCCGAGCACAGCCGAGCACAGCCGAGCCGAGCCGTCCAAGCGCCGATGACCGGAAGTGACATCACACCCGGGAGCCTGGATTTGTAGTCGGGCCGGGCGATACTGCCACGTTTTGGTATCGAGCCAGGTAAATATGACCGATACCGAAGAATTGTATTATTATATATTATATTCTCATGTATGTATTTTCCATAATTCCACAACAACATAATCCATAATAGTAAATCTATTATATTCATTTTATATATTATGTTTGTATACTGTATATACAATCTAAAACTGTATATGAATATACCCCTTTTAATATTTAAATACGTATCTAATATTTTTAATAACACCATGAGCGAATATAATAATATACTAATATGAGACAAAAATAATACAGCGATTGGCCTATTCGCAGTCTGAATTTTGCCAAATAAGTGAATTCCTAAATGATGTCTGTTTTGTGGTTGACTCCCGCCTATGATTGGTAACAAAAAAAAAAGCATATTTAAGCACATTTTATGTATTACCGGCCTAAATGAAGCATAAAAATGGAAGGCATTCAAAAGTGGCATTTAAGGCCGCGATATGCAGTATTCTACACTGGCCACTAGGTGTCGGATACATGATACATGTATATGTTACACGGATGGCCGCAACAGGAAGTACGCTGGCCAGAAAAACCAACACCAGAACCCTCCCAGTGCAAGCGTGTGAGTCCTCTTGTGTGTCTGTTCCTGTACAGGGGAATGGGAGTGACTAAAAGGGGTTCAAAACGGTATTTGGATGATGGTAAACTGGTGCTTTTCCATGCTCTAACTAGCAAAATGTTCCGTTTATCAAGGAGAGTCCTACTTGGCGCACACTCGGAGCCAATTAACACTCGGAGCCAATTAACCACAATAAAGGAGCAAAACCAGTAAACCAAAGCGTTTCTCTGGTCCCCAGTAGGGCCACGGGGGTATTCTGGTCTCGAGGTCCCAGCTGAGCTCGGGCGAGGGGCGGACTACCTCTACGTGTTTTACTTTAAACGTGTTGCAAGAGGTCTGGGAGGCATATCAGAGGAGAATGTGAGCATCGGGCCAGCAGGAGGGCTGGAGCGGGTGGGCCGCCGCGTGTCGATTACCCGCAGCAGGGATGATGTTCTAGCACAGGGGTCGGGAACCTTTTGGGCTAAGAGAACCGGGAAAGACACACATTTTCTAATGTATTTCCGGGTGAGCCATATCCTGTTTTTTTTTAAGTGCTTACATCTAAAAGTGTGCATTTCTAAGCAGGTAATGACTTTAATAATTAGTCTCCGAATTGGACGGCTGAAAGTGCTGGCGAGGTTTTATACTGGGAATGCTTTTTCTAACACTGATTCCTGTCAGCTTTTCATTCAAAATGTAGGCGAAAAACAACATTATACATTGGAAAAGAAAAATTATACATTTCACGGTAATATTATTATGTTTATTGGACACTTTTGGAGACTAACATTACAAAATGTTAAACATTTTTTTCCAACCTAATATTACAAAAATATGTAAAAAATAACAATGAACTCAATGCTACTAAAATGACTCATAACAAATTCATTCTCATAAAACTGTGACTTTTTTTTCTTAACGCTTTGACTTTCTGCTCCTAAAATTACAGCAATTTTTTTCCATTTCTGAAGGCTTTTTTTTGAATTTTTCTCGTAATTCCGACTTCATTCCTGTAATATTAAGACTTGATTCCCCTGATATTACAACCTTTTCCGCAACCTAATTTTACAAAACTAGATAGATTACAACTTTTCTCTCCTGACATTTTGACTTTATTTTCCTAAAATTGCCTCACTGGTGTAAAGCAGGGCATGTTGCATACATTTAGCAAAACAATTCCTTAAAATGTTTAAAGGTTATGGTGCCATTCGTGGTCATCAAAAGAGCCACATCTGGCTCCCCAGCCACAGCTTCCCTACCCCTGCTCTAGCATACCACCGTCGCTTGGGTTGAACAGTCCGGATAATAAAAGCCTTATCAATATAATCATATCGATGGTAATATAAGTCATGGATCAATAATAGCAGAAAGGGATTGATATTTGTTAGTTCCCTTCTAGTTTATCATGATGACCGTCATTGGTTCCAAAAGTCAAACCCACATCATTTTCATGTGTGTAATAAAGACGTGCCCTTCAATGAGATTGCCGCTGCCCTCCAAATATAAGCAATGGCTGAGGTATGGAGAAAGTTTGCTTTGCTTTGGTTAGTGTACGTTTTTCCGGTTAGCATACACCTTGTTATTTACTTGCTGTGCGAGTCCTGCTGTGCTCTCCATTTCTTTTTTCACAAAATGTCCTTGTTAGCATCTTGCTAATACATGGAAACAGGAACCGGAAGTCAGCTCTGTCGCCCGTCTATGATGTCATCAGCGGTTGACTCTGTAGTTCTTTGCTAACTACCACAGATATGCCTTTGCTTTTCTTTTGATCCCAGCCTCAAAATCAACCACGATGGAATTTAAGAAAGTTGCCAGCGTTTCGATACAGAAGGTGAGAAACGTTGAATTCAAGAAATCACGGCAAAACACGAAGCTGTTAATCTCGCTGCCATATTGTGTCTTTGGCAGCAACCGCACAGGATTGTTTTCTCCATAAAAAGCTACAAAATGTGTTTTGTGGTAACATTATCGAGTTAATTGGCTGATAACAAGGACATTTTTTGATTTAAAAATGATATCCCCGAGCACTGGAACACATTTAAAGAAACACACGAGTAGGTGGCTTATCCTCATCTTAAATGGCTTATTTACGCGTTGTCTACTCTGTCGGGTAATACAAGTGTAATTTTGGTTTATTATGACATTTTTGGAGAGATGCTCCAAAAGTGAATTTCTCTTGGAGTTGAATGAAGTCTATCTATCTTATCCATGTAGGTAAAGATGACTCTAGGGGTGTTATTTCCTGTCTAGAGTGCTCTAACCAAGTTAACAAACCACATTTAGAAGGTGATAAACGAGTTTTCTGTGCTCCAAGTATAAAAATATTCCATTTATAAATAAATTCACTTATCACCGTCGGGTCTGAACCCAATCAACCGCGATAAACGAGGGACTACTGTCATTTCAAGTAAGATATGGATATGTCTATCGCGTGGCTATATCGTTTTAAAATGAGATTTTAACACATTCTTTAACATCGCCGCATATCGCCCATTCCACATCCATCTCTATAATTTGTTTCCGGCAAATTTTGTTTTACCGAATGGAATTCGGTACTCAAACGCAACCCCTGAGGAATACGGGGATCTGATGTATTTGTGAAATCGTACGGTATCAGTCCGGTGATGATACCAGTCGACATTTGGATCGATCGGCCTCGCCGCTAGTAAATGGACCACTGAACGGGTGGGCGGTTAGATTCCTGGTCTTCCTACCGCAAAAGCTTTCTTGGGCGTTAACTCCGCTACAGCGCTTTAGCCTCTCTTAGCGCGTGACTTTTTCTTGACCCATCCATCATCAAGCCAGCGGCTTGCGTTTCATCACGACACTTTGTCAATGTTTTTATGAAGTAATATGCTTTCTAAGAATAGCCCTGATGGCTGTCATTGATCATTTCTTCCTGCTGGCGCTCGCAGTGTGCAGAGATGAGCTGGAGCCCACTGATGGCCGCCACAACACGCTTCCCCTCAATCCTCACCCCCAGACACTCGTATGTCGTCTACGGCGCCATCTTCGCAAGCGGCTGCATAATCTCTGGGGATAAACTGGACATCGACCATAAATCACCCTGTGTGTTCCAAAGTATACAGCACCCGAGGCTGCAGAACACCCTGCTATCTTCACCGCCTGCAACCCAAGCAGGAGGTCTGGTCGGGGGCCGACCCCAAAAGTGTTCTAAGATTGACGTTTTGTGGCTTGACTGTATGCATGATTCACACTTTTATTTGCTTAATATAAGCTATTTTGCCGAGGTATGGAGAAAGCTTGCTTTGCTTTGGTTAGTGTACGTTTTTCCGGTTAGCGTACACCTTGTTGTTGTTTACTGGCTGCGTTCTCAACGTAGTTCTTTCATCACAAAATGTCCTAGTTAGCAGCTTGCTAATACAGGAACCGGAAGTCAGCTCTGTCGCCCGTCTATGATGTCATCAGCGGTTGACTCTGTAGTTGTTTGCTAACTACCGCGTTTATGCCTCTGCCTTTCTTTTGATCCCAGCCTCAAAATCAACCACAATGCAGTCAGAGAAAGTGGGTGGGATACACGGAGGTGGGATACCGTGTTAATCACACTGCCGTATTGTGTCATTGGCAGCGACCGCACCTTTAACGAAGGTCAACACAACCATGAAATGTTCCTTCAACATTTATAGGCATGTAAGATTGTCTTCCGCACGTCAAACCATAAAAATGTGTGCTATTCTATTCGTTTTAGACGGGCATCCGCGTGAAACGAATACAGCTCGTCTCGTCATTATCGGTAAATGGATGGCATGCTCGTGTTGGCCGGGAGAAGCCGCCTGCCGTGGCCGGGCGAGGCGCATTCATGTCGGACACGCTATGCGGGAACCGCTTAAAGTCACGTAGTAATCTTGTTTTGTACGCGGTGTGTTGGACCAAACAGAAGCGTAAACTTCTCGTGTTGCGACTGTCACCGCCTGTGTTGGTTTTGTTGTCGGTCTGCTTGCTTCTAATTTGGCTGGTGAAGTAGTCAGTTGGAAAACTTTGCTCGTAGTACTGAACACGGGGCTTTTGAGACAATTACAAGCCTGTTTGCCTGTCGAAACGTGACATTAACCAAATTCTTTGACTAGTTCCAGCTCTAGACTAGTTTGACTAGTTCTAGACTAATACATTTGTACTGATCACAGATCTATTAGTGATTAACAGCTAACTATCTAGCTATTTTATTTGTCATAACAGTGGCCACCAAAGAGTTTGCAAATGGTTTTTTTCTTCCCTGACTCCCAGTAACAATGGTTTCTCGAACCACAGCAATTTACTTTACCAGGGAAGGTAGTGTGTGTTGCCATGGTTACAGTAATACCCACAGCGTTTGTGCTGGACTCTGATCGTTTGGAATCAACGGCTTTATTTGCAGTCGTAAGAAGAACAAAGGTGATCTCCAAGCCATTTGTTTTCCGTAAAATATGTTTTTACAGGATTTGATTCAAGTTGGAATAATTAGCAACGACCAAAACGGTTGCCAACATGGAGCCGAGGTTGCAGGCAAACGCAATAATTCCACATTTCTTTAGTGTCCAGACTCCGGGGACACCCCGAATTCACGGTGACATGGCAGTCAGCACTACTGCTGCATTGCCATGTTGGCATCTCCAGCGGAACATCTCCGTGTGGACCAAAAGCATGCATGTCGGTTCGCTGGGGACTCCAAATTCTCCATAGATGTGAACGGTTGTTTGCGCACACACACAATATGTGCCCTCGGAATGACTGGTGACCAGTCCAAGGCGTCCCTCCCCAACTGGGATAGGCTTGAAACGCAGCAGTGAAAATCTACCACTAGCTCTCAAAGCAATGCATGATGGGAAGCAGTTTATTATTCTGTTATTATTGATTTGTTGCGGGTTAGGTGGCTGTGTCGTGATTTTAGTGGTCTGGGTTTCCTCCGTAGGGTGGCGGGACTCACCCTAAGAGATAGGGTGAGGAGCTCGGCCATCCGGGAGGAGCTCAGAGTAGAGCCGCTGCTCCTTCACATGGAGAGGAGCCAGTTGAGGTGGCTCGGGCATCTAGTCCGGATGCCTCCCCGGTGAGGTGTTTCGGGGAAGACCTAGGACACGCTGGAGGGACTATGTCTCACAGCTGGCCTGGGAACGCCTCGGTGTCTTCCCGGTGGAGCTGGAAGAGGTCGCCGAGGACCGGGAAATCTGGACTTCCCTACTGAGACTGCTGCCCCCGCGACCCGGACCCGGATAAGCGGAGGAAAATGGAATGGAAAATACGCACAACTGCAGAGTTCCGGAAGAAAACCGCCCCCACACAAGCCTCCCCTGGGAAACAAAACGTGTTTTTTTGCTTCCATTTGTTGGACAGGTGCTGCTTTCAGCCTCAAGCAAATCTGCCAACTAAACCACAGAGCCCAGTAAGGCAGAAGGATGGTGCATTCCATCACACGCTATCAGCAACGTCATCAATTATTCATCAGGTGAGCACAATTATTTTCTATTCATTTCAAGCGCACCCAAACTTAGAAGAATATGAGGATGGATGAAATATTGACATTTATATTCTACATTTATAACTACGACAGCCCGACATTTCCTTTACCAAAAATAAAATCATCCCACAGTTTTTGCTGGGAGCCTGCACTCTCTCAACGCTGGGGGTGATTCCCAGCATGCTTTGCGGCACTTTTTTTTTTTTCCAAGTAAAAAGTGGTTGCAGTTACGTGGTTCATTTCTTAATACTAGTAGTACCGTCATTTCCAAACTACAGAAGGCCCCGGTAGCTAAAGCGCATCCACTACATTTTGAGAGGGAAACAGATGTGTTTGTAGATAAGCTGCGCCACACGTCTTGGTGAATGAGCTTGCGACGACCCTGCGAGGTGCACTGTGCTCGGACACACTCTCCAAGCAGCCAGGGAACCGGGCTAGAGAGCGGGTGGAGCCCCCAGGCGCGGCCCAGCAAGGTGCAGATATAACCACATCTACTGGTCATGTTTGGTATTACAGTTGATTGATTATAACTCTAAAAATGACGCTCGGACTACATGAAGCACTTTCACACGTACAAAATGGCAAAACTACAAATAAAAAAGCAAGCAGAAGAGGCTAGAATGATAGGTAGTACTCTACATTGGCCACCAGGTGTCAGTAATGTTACTGTAATGTACAATGAGACACACAAGCACCGCGCTTTTGTTGCATGCCCCCCCCCAAATATTTCGCCTTAAATAATCTTGGTAAATTTTCTTCTTTTCATATTCTGACTTTATTCTTATAATAACTTTCTCCACCAGCTCATTTTCCAAAAATGACAAATGTTTCTCGTAATTTCTCATCAAATTTTTACAAAATGCAACCAAAATTACATAATTTTTTACACATATTACCACAAGTTTATTCTCATAACATTTTTCTTACTAAAATACTTTTTTCTCTTAATATTTTTACTTTATTCCCCTAAAATTACAACAGTTTTTTTTTTCCATTTTTGAGTTTTTTTCCACCAAACCTTTTTAACTTCCTTCTTGTAAATTTTCTTTTCCTAATTAAGACATTATTTCCATAATATACTGACTTTATTTTTTATGGGTTTTTTTTTGCGGTTTTTCATAATATTGGGACTTTTCCAACTCTGTGCTACTAAAATGACATTAAATTTCCTCATAATATTACAACACTACTGTCGCAAAATTCGGATTTTTCTTGTTAGATTGTAACTTTTTCCTCGTAATATTTGACCTACTGTTGCATTTTCCATATTTTCCGTATTAATTGTCTTAAACTGTGCTGTGGGCCACACCCCTGATATCGACTGAGTGACTATATGGGTGTTATTTCATGCCTTAAGTTCTCTAATGTAAAAAAATATATATATATTTAAAAGGTCATAAAACAAGTTTTGGATGCTTTTAGATATGAAAATATGCCATTCATAAGTATCAAATACTAACAGGGCTACATTGCCATCATTTCTGGTAAGTGTGCGACAACACTGTTAAAATTTGCACACTCAGGAACTACTGTTGATATTACTCTTGATATTAACTGCTCATTTTCTTGCAATATTTGAAGGAAAGAAAACTGACATTTTTTATTATCACCTCTTTGCTGGCCATGTACAGGACATAGAGGGTTATATGCATCTATGGAAGCATGCAGCATATTAATTGTGGCCTAATGAGAAAAATCTATAAATTAAACTGATTTAGGATTAGAACATTCATTTGCTAATTTAGTTCCCATCCCTGTGACACTGTGATGTGGAGATCTCTCTTTAAATGCTTCTCCTTGAGGGCATTTGGCTGTTAGTAAAGTGCAGTACAATTAAAGGGGGAAACAGTGCCACCTGGTGGACATGTGGCGCCAATGCAGTCACCCCTGCCACATCTACTGTTTTAAAGGCTGAGTTAACAAGCTTTCTGATCTAAAAATGTAAAGAAATGTCTAAATGAATGTTTTAGTGCAAAACAACACGAGAAGAACTGCAGATTGAGTTGGACAGAACCACAGAATTATTGATTAATATAGTTTTATGGAGGTGTGTGGTGTTCTGGTCCTGTTAGACCCAGGCCTCCTCCTGGAGGGGAGTGAGAGGCAAAGTTTGTGACCTGGTCTTGGACAATCTTACCTGCATACCTCAAGAGTCCAGGAGGCATACTGGTCCTGGATGGAAGGCGGATTGCGGAGCGGATGAGGAGCGGCGGCGAAGCAGATGGTGATGGAGGAGGAGAGGATGGACTCAATGATGGAAGCGTAAAAAGTGCGCCATCATCGTCATTGGCAGGCTGAAAAGTGAACATCTGCTGCAGGAAGGACATCCTCTGCTGGGCTTTTTTGAGGAGGGAGGCAACGTTCAAGCCCCCACTTAAGGTCCTGGGTCATGATGTTTCCTAGTAACTTCTACAGGGACCACCGAATAGTCTGTCAGGAGCTCGTCCTGTAGGAGATGATTTGCAGAAAAGCAAGAGCTGACATCCACAAACAGAATCCTGGAGAATGAGGTGTCATCTACAGACCTGTTGTCTGCAGGGGGGGTCCAGGCGTGGGTCAGTAATGTTTCTGGTGTGCGACACTCGGATGTCTCCATGACCACAGAGGTCAGGTTTTGTTGTCCTCGGCTTCTTGGGAACGTGGTCATCTCCGGCTGAGACACCGGCCCACTAGCCTCGCAGGGGCTCCGACTCCTGAACAGGTCGTTTCCATCCTTCTCTTGGATGGAGAAAACCTTCTAAATACAGGTTTTAAAATTAGAGCCCTGTAGACATGAAATATGCCCCGAGGCGTTCAGGTAAACGGCGGATAATCGCACTTCCACAATCCCATCTCATACCTGATACAGGACAAACGACAGCATACATGCACCAATACCACAAACCCCAGCATTTGTTTTTACATCTTCATTGATAATGTCTTCTCATCCAGCGTTCACATTTCTGACTTTATTTGGCGGTCCTTGAACGCACCATGCTAAGCTGCAATCACTGTGACTCTTACATTGTCATCTACCCATTACCGGTGAGTACCTACATTACAATTTATACATTACATTTGGACTTAACCCGGCTTGTGGATCGTGCCCGATGCCGGTGAACAATGGCAATTAAAGAGAGAGTTCTAGCATTAATTCCAAGTCACTTTTTCAACAAATGTTGATCAGAAATCACAGATGAACATCAACGTCAAGGCGGCAGGAGGGTTCTGGAAAATGCTTTTTTCCTCTGCAGGGGCTCTGCCGTCACCGATACAGTGACGTTTTATGTGACTGAGTTTAGGATATACTCTATGTACGTATCACAGTCACCTCAATCGGAAATCCTCCACCAATTGCAATGCATCGGACTGGACAACGCAGTCTTGTATGTTCACGTTAAGCACATTTCATTTGACGGCACAGACGAGCTTTCACCACAAACCAGCTTCGGAGGCGAGGCCAAGCAACGTCGCAAGCCATTCAGCTGTTTTGGACCCCTTAAATCTTGAAATCTCCATTTGACTTGGGCGTTTGTCTTAATTCTGTGCTTCAAACTATGCAGTCCAGCAGAACTCGATTGTCCAAAGAGGAGGCATGGCTGGGTGATTGTGGTGTGCGAGAACTTAAGTGCCTTGACCTCAACCCTTCAAATGCTTTTGTACTTAACGGGCAACGAGGAAAAAGAGGCCAAACAAATAAACAGTCTATTTTTATGCCGGGTTTATTTTAACAAAAGGCTCATAATTACAAATGCAACAATCAGATCAATTGAAGATTAATCAATTATCCAATTAATCGACAAATATTTTAATTTCAGATTAAAAACATGTAAATATCTTCTGATTTCAGCCTCTCAAATGTGAATATTTTTTTCATTTCTTAAGTCATCCATGAAAACAGACCATAATATTCACACAAACGACCTTAAGATGTCAGAAAACAGTGAGGAACATTTTTGCATATTTTCTGATATGTAGACCAAACTGTTTGGCTGACGTTGATTTTGTCAGACTAGTGATTACCAAACGTTTAGAGCCCGCGATCCCTTGTCTCAGCTGTGAACCATGGCAAGATCTACCACCACTCCCCAGGAGCAGAGGGCACTGACGTGAAGATGCTTTTATTTCTTTGGTCCCAAACATGGACGGGTTCATCTGGAAGTTCTGAGGTTAATCTGAAGTTGGTGACCGCTGATCTCAGGCCTAACCAGTTATCTACTAAGGAAATAATAGTGAGTTGAAGCCCTACTCAATTTTTTTTTTATATTTGTATGGGAAATAAATATTTCATCGCTGGCAAGAATTCTGACATGATTAGTTGACAAAGTACCCCTAAGATCCAGACGTCGTGTAGATAAGGGACACCTGGAATTTCTTTACCACCTTGGGCAAGACCAAAGAGTTGTCAAAAGAACCTCAAGGACGATAAATGAGCTTTTGGCGTCAATTTAACGTGTTTGGAGGCAAAGAAATGCTGAATATGGACCCAATATGGTGACGGAAACTGTGCTGTCTGTCTGCTAAGAGTACTTGAAAACTTCACCGCATCGGCCGATGAACAGGCCCATGTACTGTACAGCAGCGCAGGGCCCATGTACTGTACAGCAGCGCAGGGCCCAAGTACGGTAGAACAGCGCAGGGCCCAAGTACTGTACAACAGCGCAGGGCCCATGTACTGTACAACAGCGCAGGGCCCAAGTACTGTAGCACAGTGGGCATCAACCTCAACAATGGATTTTTAAACTTTTTCCCCGCCTAGGAATTGATGTTGATATTCTAGAAAATATCTTTGTAACGGGATAAACTTAAGCATTAAGCAATGATGATCCCCCCCACTATAGGTCCATTGTTGGTCCTGGAACCTTCACACAGCTTTACTGACACCAAGGATCATCCGGTTCTTACACGCCATTGGCAAGGCACCAGTTAAGGTAGCCGATTCTTTGCGCAATTGTGTTAGTCCCAGCACCCCCAGTCCTACTTACAGCAGAGACCAGCTCAGACCTTTTTTTTTGTACCCAATTCCCTTTCCACTTGAAAGCGTGAAAGAAAAAAAAAAATCTCCTCGGGCAAAATACAGACCTGATCTAAATCTTAAGACCAGTTGAATGGACCTCTTGCACGTTTGGATCCTAATGCGGTTTGAAGTAGAGCTACAATATGCGAAAGCAAGAAGGAGGAGTGTGACAAAAAGCACTTTGAAAAGTAGTTAATTGAAAACAACAATTTCAATGTTTTCCACCTTTCAATGTCCCATGTTTGATGCTCCCTGGAAAAGTGTACATGGTCTTAAGATTATCAGGTCTGTACACCAAAGTCCAAGATGGCCAGCACAGACCTGTGGTGCTGTCCATCACTGCAGTCCAGTAGTAGCGATGGTTGCTCAGACCTGGCTGAGAAACATCTTAAAAAAAAAAAAGACCCCTTTGCGCACATTTCCTGTAAGGTGCAGTCACTTGGGTGGGGATGGCCATATAGGGAGCGGGTGGGCCTCAGTGTTGAACACGTATTTATCCAGACTGAGAAGGTCCATTTCATCAGAGAAGAGCAGGTAAAAGTACTTCAGTGTCTCGCCCAGAAAGAAACTTTCCATCTTGTCCCTGGGGTCTGGGTTCTCGGGGTTACGGACATTGTTAATAGACGAGTAGCCTCCGCCTGAGACCTGCACACAATAGGACATCAACGACAAAATCGTTTCAATCTTTTTCTTTTCCTTCCGGGTGATGAAAATAGTTTTCATCGCTAACAGCCACAGCTTTAGGCCTCTGGACATGTCCGAACCATCTCAGTCTGGCCTCTCTGACTTTATCTCCACTACCTCTAACATGTGCTGTCCCTCTGATGTACTCATTCCTGATCCTGTCCATCCTGGTCACACCCCAAGAGAACCTCCACATCGTCATCACCACTACCTCCAGCTCTGCCTCCTGTCTTTTCCTCAGCGACACTGTCTCTTAACCAGAGGTTCTCAGTTATTTTCTGTCACACACACCCCCAGCGGCCTGAAATGCTGTTGCGCCCCCATTTAAAATACTACAACTGAAAAAACCTATCTGTACAATCTGAATTTGAGGAAAAAGCAACAAAATGAGAAGCTGCGAAGAATATTCAAGAGTCAAACGGCATGTGAGTGGAATACATTTGGACATATTGGCAGGTTTACACTGATATTGAAAGTACTCCCTGTGCTAACATTGAAGACGTCCACGAATTTTACCTTGGTATATTTGTTGAAATTCTGCATAATTTCCCACCCCCATTCTCTGTACTTGGGGTCTTTTGTAAACCTGTACATGTAGAAAAGACTTTCCACCGTTTCTGGTCTCAGCAGGTTGTGTGTGTCTGCAGGCTGAGAGAGAAAAAGAACACTGACAGGTCACAGAACGTTCTTGCAGAGATCTTTGTTGCGAAATTGGACCTCTCACCTTGACAATAATGTCATGTCCCTGAGTGTCATGCAGGTTGAAGTGTGCAATCTCTGGGCTTAGTCCAGTCTCCATCTGTGTGTACATCTGGTGACAGGTCTCCATCAAGGATGTCGCCAAATCCATGTGGTCCCCTGGAAGATCATTGTGGAATCCCAGCGCCAAAGTTCCTGGCAGAAAGCACACCAAGTGGTCCTGGAAAACAAAACAAAAAACGCTTCTTCATCAAATTCATATTTCATATAGCGACTGTGCCACAAATTATTCATCATCACATACAGTTGAATCGGTTCTCAGTGGTTTACGACATTAGAGAGAGCATCTGTACCATTTTGGGACTGAAGTGATTATGGGAGAGCTCGCCAACAAACGTCAATTTGTGGACGCCCGTCTGTCTCACAAGGTGCTTTTTAACTCCATTGATTGCTTCCATGTAGTCCTCCAGCAGCCTGGAAGAATGGAAACATACATGCAAATGGACACACACGCTTGAACTGAATATTAAGATGGGGGGAAATCACGGGTACATTAAAAGTTGTTATGTAGACGCCCTTCTAACTGGCTAGCAAAAGCAGTTGTCGGCATAAGCGAACCGAAAACCCGAAACGACTTATACAGTACATATCCTCCATTTGTGCGTACAATAGGTGTCAAAACCTCACATTTCTGCAAATATTTTGTTGTCTCTTTTCATTGAACAACACTAAAGAAATGACACTCGTATACAATGTAAAGTAGTCAGTGTGAATCTATTGTCCCCTCAAAATAATATACTAACAGATGTGAATACACCCCTCACAAAAATGTACAGATTGTGTCCCAAGTGTGAATATTTAGAGCTGTCTGAACTTTTTCAGACATGAAGTATACTAGAACATCACAGGAATCCTGTTTCAGGCCGCCATGAGGACGACGTGGATCTGGTGGATATTAAGACACGCTGCACTCCTGCATGTCCCACAGATGCTTAACAGGGTTTAGGTCCGTCACCTTTACCCTCGGCTTCTTTGGCAAGGCAGTGGTCACCTTGGAGGTGTGTTTACGGTCCTTATCATGTTTGACTACTGCTCTGCAGCTGGGTTTCCGCAGGGAGGGCATCGTGCTCGCTACGTAACAGTGCATGTAGGCAAGACACACTTTGTCTTTGTACTGTTTGTACTGTCCTGCTAAAGCCCTGTGTGCTCTTGGGCAGTGTGTCACAGCTCAGTTGCAGGGGGGTGGCTGAGACAAATGTTCCCTGTCGTTTCATATCATCCGGACAACAAAAGTCAGTAACCTGTGGCGCAGCGGCCCCAAATCCCAACAGTGGTGTTACATTCTACTTGCGGAGAATTAGACACGTATGAAAGAGGCAGTACTCATGCTATGACAAAAAGAATCTGTGGTAAAAGTTCTGAGGTGCCATGTTGAACGTCCAGCGATAACGCCAAAGGTAAAACGCCTGCCCCACATTCCCACCAAACCTTGTAACACCAACGAGTCACATGGCACCAGGGTAGAAAAATGGCTAATTGTGCCCACTTAGTTAACCATGCGGGGTGTACTCACTTGGAATTTACCAGTGTCGCTTTTACTTATTGACCCCAAAAGGTTTGACATACTCATCTTCCTTCTTGCCTCCCTGGATCCACTGTTTGAGCAGGTATTCATAGTAGCTGTCCACCCGAGCGCCCAGCGTGTAGGTGCCTCTGTGGGAAAACTGCCCACTGTTGGTGTTGATAAACATGGGTATCAGACCGTCGTGTTTGCCCGGCAGCTTGTGGACCTTCTTCGTCACCTCGTCTACAACGTCCTGGAAGGGTTACATATTAGAGAGGAGGTGTCTTGGATGAGCTGCAAAGATAAATTTGCCTTGATCCACATTTCCACCCTGCCTTACTATCAAGCTACAGTTTGCTATGGTGTCCCTTGGTATTCTATATGCATTGGGCTTGGAAGGCAATACTGTCACGGTCACATACAATACATAGTGGCCTACCTGAACTTCAGATGTCTTAACACATAAATAAGACATCACTTAGACTCAGACGTTAGCACTGACAGCAGACTTGGTGGCTATTTTGTCATCGACGCTCCTGACACTTCGTGGCTAGTGTATTTGACTACTACTGTACTGCACTAGCACAGAGATCACATATATGGTTCACACAGGAGCTGCTGTCAGCCGCAACTCACGCCCGTCATTGGCTCTCCGCTCTCCACACTGCTAACCATGCATGCATGACCCTTCCCAGGTCCCTCCTACAGGCGCACACAACATCACAGATATTACACAACATCTAAACATCTTCTAAATGCCTTAGATTTGTATTTTTGTTCATTTAGCCATTTGCTAAAACGCTTGGGTCAAGAATGCGTACAAGTTGCTTACATGATGTGGAAGAGCAGAAGTGTTAGACCAGCATTGAGGATCGATAGGTAGCTGTGCTGGTGTGTTAAAACCAGTAGGTCTCCTGATATCAGTAAAAGGTCAATCGTACTTTTCTCGAATGGTCTTTTATACTCAAAGTTTGGTGTCATCACGTGGACTTTTGGGCAGTTCATGAGAGTGTTTGCAGGAAGACGTCCACAACAATGTGTATGCTGGGACTAATAATAAGCTCTATTCAATCACAAAACAGCGGCCATTTGTGAATGTATTTTGGGAAAAAACCGACAAAGTGGGAGCGCAGTGTTTGAACTGCGATCTAGCGAGGGACAATGGTACTGTAATTTTCCACCCTCCGCAACAGGAAACAAAACTATGGTTCAACAAACGCATGTCTTAATGGCCAAGGATGTAAATAGTGAGGGGCAACGCTTACGCATTTGGGGAAAGTGGCAGAAAAACGTATTTCTGACTGAGAGCACTGGTCACAACTAGCGCTTTCATCTGACCAAGACCAACACCCGAGTGGAGTTTGTCCTGTTAAGGCGCCGTATGGTCTCGGCCATGGTGCTGCAGACCTTTTTCAAGTCTTCTTAGGCAAAGTGTTTGAACTGTGTTGTCGCATGGACAACTGCATATGCACTTCAAAGGGTTTTCTGCTTGTAGAACTATAACTGTAAAACAATAAAAACGTGACTTGGTGTTTGTGGGGGAAAATGTATTTGGTTAGAGTAGGTTTTGGTTTGAACAAATGATCCCAACCAAAGTTCTAAGCCGAGTAATTGTCATCTAATGTACATTCTCCCACACATTTTACTTCCTAACCTTGTACACGGGATCCTGTGTGAGGCGACTCAGCTCCCTAAATTCCAGCTGAATGCTTGTGACCTCAGCCATGGAGCTGTCAGATGTCCATCGAGGAGGGTGGGCTGTTCCTTTCCCAATGTTGACGTCAGAGAACGGGATTTTTGAGGGGGTCTTGAAGGCAGGCATCAACCTGGACCCGATATCTTTCTGTGTCGACATCAAAGTGAACGACTTGAACAAAACTTGAACCCAAATGTACACCTCAATACAATTTGGAATTTGTTTTCAAAGAGGAATAAGGAGCTGCCTGTGTGACGACTCACAGCTTTATCAAGGAACAGCTGGTCTCCAGATAGGTGGTATGTGCTCAGCAGCCCCCCAAGGACACGTATGGTTGTCTCAAAGAGATTCACATCCACATTTTGGTTGAAGGAGAGCTCCTTCTCTACCCACTGCTTTGCCTCTGCAAATTCTGTGGCAATAAACACAACATGCTGTAATCCAAGAGTGGAGCGTTAAGGATTATAGCAATACAGTTGCACTTAGAAGAAGAGAAAAGACGACAGAGGGGGAGGGGACGGGGACACAAACGAGAGAGACTACAACACCAGCAACAACAATAACAAAACAGCAGAGACCAATCAGACTACTCAGCAAATGTCTGTGACGGTCGTAAAACCCTGAATGGAAATAACAAAAGGTGTAGCCAAAAAACAACGACCACCCTACCTGAATTTAAAAGCAGCGGAGTAAGTTAAATGATCTCACTGAGTGCACACAAGCGGTAGGCAGGGCTTGCGCGCTAAGCCGGGAAACCTCATCCTAAGATTTTTGCCCCATTTTTCATCAGGAAGCTCTGGCTCACCCGCGTCCCCTGAGCCTCCCCCCATCACTGCCCGCTTCCCTGTGTCCTCCGCGCATCTCAATACAGCATTGGTCTGCATGAAAAGTCGTTTCTACGTCTCGCTGTCATTTCTACAGGAATACTGAGTGGAATGTGGCCCTGTAAGATGACCTGCTAGTACCTCAAAGCGCCCGCTCTGCTGAAATCAGAGATATATTGCATCTCGCGCAGCCAACTCCGTAAACTACACACCCAGTAACTCCACTCTGCGCCACTGCCTGTCAATCGGCGGAGAACAGACTGATCAAGTCTTTGACGGTGTCTAGCCACAGCGCCAGTTGGAAACACTGGTTTGCAGAACTGCTCCTAGCGGAAATGCTGATTTCATTAGCTGGTAGCATCGTGTGGGGTGCTGTGCCAGCTAAAAGCAAAGCGCTCTGTTGGCCAGAAGATAAGGTGACAGCAGACATCCAAGCGCATAACTTGTAAACCGGTTGCATTTGCTCGCAAAGCAGGGGGGAGAGGATAAATCCTTTTCCATTTGAACTTACCCATTTCCAGGACACTCTTTCTCATTTTCCATGACTGAAAAAATTGGTCAATCATTTTCCAGAACACGTGGGAACCCTGCTAAGCCTTCGTCTAATGCCGACTGAATAAAAGCTGAGAAACACTAGACATACTGCACCTTCTTTCAAACCCATGATCCACATGGTGTCCAAAGAATCAATGATGGTCAAGCCCAGTCCAAACCATTCGCCAAAAGACTTTGAGATGGGCTTAAGCTCGTCATGACCCCAGGCATACTCCTTGTAGCCCTTCCACGCATGTCTGAAGGCATCACGCACAGCTTCCAGTCTATATGTTCCAGTTTCACCTAAAACAAGAACCAGAAGCCCACAAGAAATCGCAAACATGAAAAATGTCTCTTTAGTGTGTCTCCTACAGTACAGGTTTGTATAAATACATTTATAGATGTGCCGTGTGAGAATATGTTTTACATAGAAGAACATGCTGCATCTTGGTACTGCTGGCCGGGCTGTCTTGCAGGGACTGCACCGGTTAAGAACTCCCACAAAGTTGACATTTAGTACTGACCAGGGAGCCTGGGACCTGGAACATGTGGTACCAGCGGCGCTGCGTTGTCCTCATTCGCAGAGGGTAGGGGCTCGGTGACCTGATCGGCTTCAATCATCGCACCTCGCCAGCTGAACAGCAAGCAGGTGTGTGAGGAATACAAGTTATCATTATGAGGAAAAAAATCTGGAACAACAACAACAACAAAAAACCTACCTGACCATCTGTTTTGGTTTTCCCCCATCCTGCCCCTCTTCATCTTCTTGTCTTGCCACAACGACCGTGTCTGAAACGTTCCCGTTCTTCTGAAGGCTTGGTGGCCCCCTCTTGTTTGGAAATTTCTTCTGTACATATAAAAAGCACGGATAAACAGTTTGACTGACTGTATTGGTATCAGCTGAGACCAGCCCACGCTGCATACAATGTGAGACACTAAAGCATTCTTTAACACAATCCCTTCATTTCAAAAGCAATTGGACAAATTAAGCAACCTAATTCACTGAGTAAATCCTAGGGGTGTCACGGTACACCAAATTTCGGTTCGGGTTCTTGAAGTGCCCGGTTTGGTTAATTTGGGGTACAAAAAAGGGCAGAAAAAATGACTTCAAATGCTTTTGTTTTTTAAAAATGCAAACAATATATATTTTTTTAATCAATAAAAGTGATATTTGGGTCACTCAGCATTCTTTCTCCTCCAAACACAACAAATTGAGTTTTTACCAAAAAGTTCTATTTATGGTTTCATCTGACCATATGACATTCTCCCAATCCTCTTTTG
This sequence comes from Oostethus manadensis, assembly GCA_024372805.1. Classification (NCBI taxonomy): domain Eukaryota; kingdom Metazoa; phylum Chordata; class Actinopteri; order Syngnathiformes; family Syngnathidae; genus Oostethus; species Oostethus manadensis. The sequence continues at coordinate 768,581 of QODF01000222.1, forward strand.
GATCATCCAAAGGCTCTCTAGCAAGCTTCAGCCAGGCCTGGACATGTATTGGCTTAAGCAGGGGGAAACGATCTGGCACTGCAGGATTTAAATCCCTGGCGGAGTAGTGCGTTACTGATGGTAGCCATTGTTACTTTGGTCTGAGCTCTATGTCGCTCAATTTCTAGGTCCCACCGTGTAGTTCTGGGATTTTTGCTCGCCGTTCTTGTGATCATTTTGACCCCGTGGGGTGAGCTCTCGCGTGAAGCCTCAGATCGAGGGAGATTCTCAGTGGTCTCGTATGTCTTCCGTGTTCTCATAATTGCTCCTACAGTTGATTTCTTCACCCAAGCTGCTCACCTATTGCAGAGTCAGTCTTCCCAGCTCGGTGCAGGTCTACTATTTTGTTTCTGGTGTCCTTTGACAGCTCTTTGGTTTGGGCCATGGTGGAGTTGGGACTCTGACTGAGGTTGTGGACATGTGTCTTGTATACTGATAATGAGTGATAATAAACAGGTGCCGTTATTACAGGCAACAAGTGGAGGACAGAGGAGCCTCTTAAAGGTGACCTAATACTTCTTTTCCAGCATGATTTGCAAATAAATTCTTTAAAAAGCAGACAATGTGATTTTCTGGATTTTTTTTCTTATTTGGTCTCTCACAGTGGATGTGTACCTATGATGAAAATGACTTATCTTTTTAAGTGGGAGAACTTGCACAACTGGTAGCTGACGAAACATTTTTTTGCCCCACTTGTACATTCCATTCTCCTTAGAAAAGGATATCACATCCTGCTTATTATACTAAGTAGGGCTGTAACAATTCATCCACTACATCGACGTGCCCATTTACAGTGAGAGAACACCCTGCTATTTTGCAAGTTCTCCCACTTAGAAATCGTGTAGTGGTCTGAAATTTTCGGCGTAGGTGCATGTCCACTGTGGGACAAGAAAAATGCAGAAATCAATGCATGATTTTTTAAGCATTTATTTGTGTGATACAGCAAAAAATAGGTATTTGAACACCTGCCTATCAGCTAGAATTCTGACCCTCAAAGACCCGTTAGTCCACCCTTAAAAAAATCCACCTCCACTCCATTTATTATCCTAAATTAGATGAACCTGTTTGAGATTGTTAGCTGCATAAAGACACCTAAAGTCCACCCCGTGCAATCCGTAGGACTCCAACTTCTACCATGGCCAAGACGAAAGAGCTGTCCAAAGGACACCAGAGAGAAAATTTCTCACCTCCACAATGATGGGAAGGGCTATGAGGAAATTGCCAAGCAGCTTGGTGAAAAAAGGTCCACTGTTGGAGCAGTCATTAGAAAACGGAAGAAGATAAACATGACTGTCAATCTCCCTTCGACTGGGGCTCCACGCGAGATCTCACCTAATGGGGTCTCAATGATCCTAAGAAAGGTGAGGATTCAGCCCAGAACTACATGGGAGGAGCTGGTCAATGACCTGAAAAGAGCAGGAACCACCGTTACCAAGGTTTGAAATCCTGCATGGCACGGAAGGTTCCCCTGCTTAAACCAGCACATGTCCAGGTCCGTCCTAAGTTTGCCAATGACCATTTGGATGATCCGGAGGAGTCATGGGAGAAAGTCATGTGGTCAGATGAGACCAAAATAGAACTCTTTTGTCATAATTTCACTAAGCGTGTTTAGAGAAAGAAGAATGATGAGTCCCAACTGTCAAGAATGGGGGAGGTAGCATCATCTGCACACTGTATTAAGGAGAGGAAGACCGGGCCATGTAGTGCAAGATTTTGGGGAACAACCTCCTTCCCTCAGTTAGAGCATTGAAGATGGGTCAAGGCTGGGTCTTCCAACATGACAATGACCTGCAGCACACAGCCAGGATAACAAAGGAGTGGCTTTGTAAGAAGCATATCAAGGTTCTGGCGTGACCTAGCCAGTCTCCAGACCTAAACCCAATTGAAAACCTCTGGAGGGAGCTCAAACTCCATGTGTCTAAGTGAAAGCCCAGAAACCTCAATGATCTGGAGAAGATCTGTGTGGAGGAGTGGGCCAAAATCCCTCCTGCAGTGTGTGCAAACTTGATGGAAAAACTACAGGAAGCGTTTGACCTCCGCAATCCCAAAGAGAGGCTACTGTACCGAGTATTATCATTGATTTTCTCAGGTGTTCAAATACCTATTTGTCGCTGTATCATACAAATAAATAGTTACAAAAATCATACATTGTGATGTCTGGGTTTTCTTTTTAGATCATGTCTCTCACGGTGGACATGCACCTACGCTGATAAGTTTCTAAGTGGGAGAACTTGCAAAATAGCAGGGTGTTCAAATACTTATTTTCCTCACTGTATATTCCTGTGATCGATTAGTCGTGCCTGTTGACTAGAGCGCACGGCTGACGTCAAGCAGAAGCTCTGGCAGAAGAGTCATTCTGTCACTCCTAATATTGTGTGTACACATACAGTATGTGGGGTTTTCTGTTTTGACAGCTTCACCTGCATGGCAGGCTTCTTTGACCACAAGCTGTCTTTGAAGCAAACTCTTCCTGATGCCGTTTTAAACCCGCCACTAATGTATTTAGCACAAATCTGTGCATTTGTGCTTGTCATTCCACCTCCATTGCGCAGATGCCATAGTAACTGCTTCTTAAGAAGCTTCTTAGTCGGTTCACATTTCCTCTAATATGTTTTGTAGTAGCCAGCTTGGGTTCTTCAGGCTTTTGACCAGCCCTGAACTTGGAAAGGCCGGGAAGATGGTAGTGGACACTTCATCAAATCGACTCCAGCAGACTTTCTCGAGTGTTATTTCACACTTCAGCTATTTACTGGAGCGCAGGTGAGGTTGACAACCTTTGAATCCAAGAGGCATAGCATCAACAGCCGCATCGTAGCGCAAGTTCAGGCAATGACGCCGCAGACAAGATGGCGTCCGTTCAGAAAACTCGCTGGGTGTGTGTCAAAATGACCACTTAATTTCACTCAAGCTTAATGAAGTGAGTGTTAAGACACCTTGCGCTGTGTACACTATAACTGTATACTAACTTACTCCATACTGTATATATAGAAAGTCAGATAAAAGTAAAAATGGCTGCTGTACCCTCAAACACATAACACTTCAGCAAATCTGAAATGCATCGTTTCAAGTTTAAAGGTTTACACACACAATACATATGATTACGTATCCGTCTGGCTGATGAGAACAGGTGATTGAAAAAGACCAAGCAATGGTCACAAAAGGATACAAAAACAATTCTTACGTTTGTGTGACTTTTCTGAAATACTGGGAGGTCAGGTCCTTTCAGTTCTGGAACAGAATCTGAACCAAGATTTGGCCTCACCACCGGAGCTGGCACTTTGTCCTCCTCGTTTGATCCAAACATAGACTTTACTCCAGGAAAAGCAGGCTTCAAGACGCCATCATTCATGCCCAGCCAGTCATTCCTGTTGGAAAACTCTGAAAACATAGCAAGAGTTTGCAGTTGTGTAAAACATCAAAGAGTGTGCAGTAGTGTCGTGGTTTATAATCACGGTAAAGAGTAAAACATTTCATACTATTAGTGCTTTTTTACTATTAAATCTTCATCACTTTGTTGGTTTTTCAGGCTGTTCCTTCCCTGCATGATGAGTTTGCTTTGCATCGCCGGGAATAAGTCAGATCCGTTTCCAGTGAGGGTTCTGGGAGTTGGACTGCCCCATGTCACTGATTCTCTTCATTACTTTTATGGACAGAATTTCTAGGCCCAGTCAGGGCATTCCGGTGATGCGTTCCCGCAATTCTGGCTTTCAGGCACGAATTAACAAAAAGTTTGAAAGATGTCAGGGTGAAAACGTACGCCGAGCATTGGCAGGTTTGCGATATCAGCAAATGTCACTGCATGCAATCTGCCACTGACATCCACTCCACTCTTCCCGCAACCAAATTACAGACTCTTACGTGTGCATGCGGGAAAGGAAAAATGGCAACACTCACCTCCTCTTTGTAATGATACATGGGAAAAAAACAGAAGTCCCAAAATGACGAGCAGAGCAAGAAGAACGAGAGCGAGGCTGCGCTGTAGGCGAGACAGCTGCTTCCATTTCTGTTGGCAAACAACTTGAGGTAAGCAGAATGGAAATGGCGATGATCGGGCTTACCCTGAGTAAACGCAGCGTCCTCCTCCGCCTCAATCCCTATCACGGATTGCAAATAAACTCACACTGGTGAAATAAATAAATAATTCACACTTGTGCAACATCGTGAAACTATTGAGCCATTTGACACATTTGTCCAAAAGTGGCAAACATCCCAACTGAGAATGCAGCCATACTGATGTTGTAAAACAGTAAACAGAACACAGGCCAAAAATTCATTGATTCATTTAGAATATCTACTGTGAAGTAACTCTGCCTTCAATGAAACTGCCCACCTTTAAAAGACAAAGGGTGTCATCTGGGGATGGGCGATACAGTATGGACCAAAACTCAAATGCCACTATCTTTATGTTGAATATCCATATACATCCCAATATTCTTTCCACAAATTGGCAATGGAATTTGTGGTATTTTCCCCACAAATAAGCATGTGAAGATTTGTTGCTAGTGTCGCTTTTGAAAAAAAAAAAAAAAAAAATGTCGCCAAGCGGGCTTTGAATGCCACTAGATTTGAAAAGTCGCAAAGTTGACAACACTGAACGTAATAAGTGAGACCTCTGCGTCATGTTACAGTCCAAATCTAGTCTATAACCGTTTCTTTTTGATATTGTGCTATTAAGAAATATCAATATTTAATAGTATCGATATACCGCGCAGCCCGAGTGTCATCATCTCATTTTCCATCGCCCTCTTGCTCCCACTTAAACAAAACCCAATTTTCCCCATCCGAATAATGAAAGTCCAATAGACACTCAAAAAAAGTTTTAACTCAACAATTCCACTTCATTACTTAGATAACAGGGGTGTCAAACTCGTGCCATGGAGGGCCGAGACATGCAGGTTTTCTTTCCAACACTTAAGCAGGTTCTTTTAAGGATCAACACCTCCTTCAATTTCAGGCAAGAAGCTCATCAATTTAATCACCTGCTGGAGAAACTGGTTTGTAAGAGAGAAAACCTGCAGTGTGTCAGCTCTCCAAGGCATGAGTTTGGCACATATGCTTCAGAATATTTGAAAAATATAATGTGCAGAAAAAGGTGCATTTATCTGGGGATGCGACTTCAGTGTTTACCGTACACATTCCGATACTGTATAATCCTATTAAGTAATGAATTGTTGAAGCCAGATGAGAGATAAAACAATTTCTGGAGCACTATTTATACACCAAGTACAGTATGCAGTCCAATGATACTTTTTCTACCACACGCAAAACCGAGTATGTCCTCAGGGATGTGTGCAGTTGTCGAGAACCGAAGTAAGGGCAAAGTCCTATTTGCAGTGTGAAAAGCAAACACTGGACAACACAAGCCACAGGAAGCACATTCGCTGGGGGTTGTTGGAGCCTATCCCAGCTGACTTTGAGCAAGAGGCGGGGTACACCCTGGACTTGTCGTCAGCCAATTGCAGGGCACAACAAAATTCACACTAACGTTCATATCTATTGAGAGGTTAATCTAACGTGTTTCTAGAATCTAATGTTTTTGTAATGTGGGAGGAAACCGGAGTACCCGGTGAAAACCCACGCAGGCTCGGGGAGAACATGCAAACTTGGAATTCAGATCTCCTGACTGACAACATGCTGATATAATTGCAAAAAAATTACCTTAAAAAGTTCTGTTATAAATGATCACAGAATGAATTCTGGAACACTGACATAGGGTACTCTGGGGCCCTATGAAATCAGTTGTTTTTCCACATTTATAGGTCGGGAGGGGGCGAGTTATCGTTTGTGAGGAGATTCCCTCCACGCCTGAGCGGTCCGCCGAGGAAATACTTCCCCAAACGAGCATGCTTTCGCCTCACGATGACGGCATTGTGTAAAGTTCCACAAAATTTCGTGTTTTTAACACTAGATTCTGTTTTCTATTGGCCAATTCCGCTGAAATCATAGGACCCTAGTTCACATGCGGACAGGAGGCCGGCGTGTTAACCACTTGTATCCATTACTCACCCTCCAGCAGGACTGTTTGCGGTGTTTGCCGTTGTTGTAAAGGCGAACGTTTTGGTCGGTCAGGGTCAGAGAAATGAAGTCTTTCGTGGCTGATTCATACATCATTTCACCCACGGCAGGCTCATGGATGCTGAAAAGCCAAAAAGAAACTTTATGTCTGGCCTCGCAATGCTGACTTTGACCTTCACACCAAAGCATCTATTCTCCTAATTCAAAAATAAACAGGAAATTATTTTTCTTACTTTGCCAAGACCGTCAAGGACAGCTCAACTGAACGGTTATTGATGACAATTCAGTGCAGGAATAAGTATTGAAAAGAACCCTGATATGCAGATGTATGAACTCTGTTGGGCATTTTTATCTTAAAAGTTGGCTTTTTAATTTTCACAAATCAGTGCAGCGTTTCAATTAGCTCAGAGTAGGTCTACACGTGTAGCCGCACTTTTGTTGCTTGAATTTTGCGCTTCTAACTGGTAAACAATACGAAAGAACAATTTCTTAAGTTCTGTAATGTTTTGCGGCTCCCGAACATTTGTTTTTACTGGAAGAGGAGACAAAAATGGCTCTTTTGAGGGTAAAGGTTGCCGACCCTTGGTCTAGACTGTCTTCTGGCTGCTGATTGGATGAGCAAGTGAGGGGGAGGTAGGCTAGTGTAGCAGTAAGTCTAATGATTTGCCGATCCCGAACATTTGTTTTTACTGGGAGAGCTATGGTTTTTAGCTTCCTTGAGAGCAGCGCGCAAGGCAGCATTTTCTTTCAATAGTGGCTTTATGTTACCCTGCAAAGCCAGATATCTGCGTAGTGCTTTATTATCTGCCATTGGGTTTTGAACCCTTTGAGCAGCACACAAGGCAACATTTTTATCTTGCAACTTCTCCATTTCTTCTTTTGGAGCTTTACTTTCTTTGCTCAGTGCTCTATTTTCCTCCATAGGGTTTATGACATCACCATGGACCCCTAGGATCTTTTCCATGAGACTGTCATTCTGCGATTGGACATGTTGAATCTCCACCTCCATCCGTCTTAGCTTCCTATCTTGCATCCAGGACTCCCTGAATTTTTCCTCTTCTTTTTGTTTCTGATGTACGCCACTCATGGCTGTAGTCTTCCTCCTTCACCACCATTTTGTTCTTCTTCTTGTGTTCCTGATGTACCCGACTCATGGCTGTAGTCGTCCTCCTCCACCACCTTTGGTTCTTCTTGTGTTCCTGATGTACCCGACTCATGGCTGTATAAAATAGTTGTACTTGACAGCATCCTCTCCAGTCAACAAAGGGCTAAAAAATGGCTCATTTGGCGGTGAAGGTTGCAGAGCCCTGGTCTGGATGTCTATCATGAGACGAGATCTACCACGTGAACGGACTAATTCATCGTTAGTTATCTTTTTAAAGAAATGGGTTCGTCAGTGACAACATAAACCTTTCGCATGTGCGTGGGTGTTAAAAACCAACCAAGACGAACAACAGTTGACGTACTCACTTGGCCGAAATGAACGCAGGTCATACTAGACTCGTTCGCCGGTGCTCCTCGGAGCCCCAGCGATGCTGACCGAGCGACGGGGAAACAAGCTTCTGTCCCGCTCCGGTCCTCCCGCCGACCAGCGCCGTTCTCCGCACAGCTAAGCAGCCGCTAGCTTGCTGCTTAGCTTGCTGCTTAGCTTGCTAGCGAGCTAGCGAGCCAGGAGCGTCTCGGACGAAGCGGACGGCGACTCAGCGGACAAACATGTCCCGGACTCCGGGCCTAGACATCCACCCGTACGGTGGAATGTAAACCTTGTTTCTAAACAATAAAGAGCGAGGGAGAAATACAGCACAAGCCCGAGGCAACACAGAGGGGGAAGCGTGTGACGTCACGCGTCCTGTGACATGTCACGTGTGCATTTGCAGCCAACCGACAAGCCCGGCAGGACGCGTCATCTTAACTATGGAATCGCAGGAGTGCCAAATCTAAGAGAATACGCGAAATCTATACACTACGTAAGCAAACCTAAAACCCATGAAAAAGTAGTCCTATGCTTTTTCTGTATTATCTTTGGTAACTTGATTGCGTCGTGTCTTTCCCTTTTGCATTTACCTGATGGCTCAAGCTGACGGGTAAATGCAAAGACAAGGCAACACCAAAAAGGCAGAGACAAAATGAAACAAAATATTGCATTTCTGCATATTTCTTTATGTATCTTCAAAAGGGGGGCGACGCCCTACACTACATTTTTTTCGCAGCTCCTGTGATTTGTAATGCGAGCCGTTTCCTCAAAGAAAAAAAAAAGGTAGATTCAAATCTCAAACTCAGAACGTCACAATTATGAGCGCCTAAATTAAACGCAGTTTGCGTCTCATAATTTGGACATTTTCTTCACAACTCTGACTGCCTCCATCATTTCTTTTAATCCCATAATTATGAGATAAATATTCCATTCTCCTCCGCTTATTCAGGTCCGGGTCGCGGGGGAGCAGCTTCAGTAGGGAAGTCCAGACTTCCCGGTCCCCGGCGACCTCTTCCAGCTCCACCGGGAGGACACCAAGGAGTTCCCAGGCCAGCTGTGAGACATAGTCCCTCCAGCGTGTCCTAGGTCTTCCCAGGGACCTTCTCCCGACTGGGCAAGCCCAAAACACCTCACCAGGGAGGCATCCGGACTAGATGCCCGAGCCACCTCAACTGGCTCCTCTCCATGTGAAGGAGCAGCGGCTCTACTCTGAGCTCCTCCCCCTTGAGATAAATATAATTATAGGTAATATTTTTTTAATCATTTGTTGCTCATTGATTCTGAATTAATTACACAAACAATTCAGCACGTGTATCATTTGAGACATGAAATGGTTACATCATTGAACAGCAATGCACTGAAATCCTCCATGCAGACACTTTTTCTGTGGAGCTGGTCTGTGGGTCGAGTTTGACTGTTCTCCCCGTCCTTCGCCTCTGCTTGTCTTGAGGTTTTTCTTGGCCTGCCACTCCAGGTCTGATTGTGGTCCTTCGCTCCCTCACTCTGTTCCTCACGGTGGAAACTGACAGCTGGAATTTCTGAGCTAGCTTTTTGTATCCTTCCCCCAAACCATGATGTTGAACAATCTTTGTTTTCTGGTCATTTGACAGTTGTTTTGAGGCTCCCATGTTGCCACACTTCGGAGAAGATGCAAGGCTCCTTTGGTTTGTGAAGAGTTGACCCGGCTGTGGTAAACCCGTCACGCCTTCTCTCCTCTCTGCCACTTGTGCCGGTAGGAGGGAAGGAGGCGTACTTACGCCAGGCTGCGCGTGGCACAAAATTGCAAATTGCGCCTAGAACTCGCCTGCACCTGGTCTATGAAGTTAGCGCCCGTAATGTTATGACTTTAATATTTCAACTCTAAGTGACTTCAAACAAATAACGTATCTTATATTTGAACTTCATGCTACTATAATCATGTCCATTTTCCTCAGAATAGTACGTTATTCTCATACTGGTAAAATTACCTCGATTTTTTCCATTTGGTTTCCTGTTAAATTGTATTTTTCGAAACGCGCCATACTTTTGGAGTAAAAGGAACATACAAGTTGGTTTTGGCCTTGGACATTGCCGATGCAACTTCTCTTGTAACAACTCTTGGAACAGGTGGGAGCAAAATGGCTGTAGAGGCCGTGTATAGAGAGTCTAAATACCATACCTGAGACATAAAGAACGTACAGTACAGTTACATGATGACAAAAGAGCACCGAGCATTCCTAAAACAATACAAGTATCCCACACAGGTTCTTGGACGGACTAAATCCATGTGGAAGCTCTAGCAGCTAGAAAAAAATCAAGAGTTCTCGGATACGAGTGTACCATGTGACCTGTATTGACACACCACATGCACTATTCGGGTGAAATGTCAGGATGGATTTAAACGCACCATAACCTGCATGGGCAAATGTCCAAAAGTTTTTGATTGCACGTGTCAACCGTAAAGAAGGGCAAAATTCCCAAAGGCATGTGATCCATGAATGGAGCAATACATGTCCTGGTTCAAGTAGAATTGGTTTTGAAACAGTCCTCTTCATCGGGCTGTTGATGAGAACCACGCCTAGCAACTGATCAACTACCTCAAGAAATCCTCACTTTTTTTCCTTTCGGCTTATCCCTTCGGGGGTCGCCACAGCGCTTCCATCTAACCCGGGCTTCTCTTCATGTCCTCTTTCACTACATCCCTAAACCTCCTCTTTGCTCTTCCTCTAGGCCTCCTGCCTGGCAGTTCAACACTCAGCATCCTTCTACCAATATATTCACTATTTCTCCTCTGGACTCTTTCCTGATCCTGTCCATCCTGGTCACACCCAAAGAGAAACTCAGCATCTTCTTTTCTGCTATCTCCAGCTCTGCCTCCGGTCTTTTCATTGTCTCTAGACCAAACAACATCGCTGGTTTCACCCCAGTTTTGTACCCAGTCTTTTCCCACCGTACTGTATAAGTACTGAAAAATGAAAGTATGAAGTTATCTATCTAGATGGATGTACATCCATCCGTCCATCATATAGATATGCTTAGAAGTTACATATCTACTTTAGTTCAATAAAATAAAATAAAAAACTGCATCTCAGCTCTGTGGTATGAAAAGGTCTGTTATAAAAATGAATAACTTTTGTAAATTTTCTTCTCTTAATATTATGACTTTTCAACCTAATTTTCCAAAATGTTTGTCATATTTATTTTAACATATAACATATACAATAATCTCAGCTCCCGCCAAAAGTCAGCTGGGATAGGCTCCAGCATACCGGTGACCCTAATGAAGATAAGCGGTATGGAAAATGGATGGACATATAAAATAACATTTTTTAATATTTCAACTTTTTATCACAAGTTTGTCGTATAATTGCAGCTTTTTTTCTCGTTGGAAAATGACTTTTTCTTAATATTTTGTATATTGTCATAAAATTTCAGCTTTTTTCATTTCCACTGTTGATTTTTCAAAGGTATTTCCACTTTCTTCTTGTAAATCTGACAGTTTGACTTTATTCTTGTAACATTTTATGCAACCACATCTTTCAAATATTACAATTTAATTAGTTGTTTTTATTTTATATTATGATTTTTAAAAGTTTTTTAAACTACTGAAATGACATTTTACTTCACAATATTACGACATCTAATTAGAATTGTATAATATTTGAACTTTATTCCTGTTAAATTACTGAGTTTCCCATTTCTGCTGTTTTGTGCCGCAGCCAATAAAAAACCCATCAGCAAACCCTGCTGGGCCACATTTAGAACCCCTGCAGTACGCGGTGGCTTTTCTTTCATCTGAGGCTGCTGCGAGCGTACCTGTTGCTGATGATTCATCAAAAAAGTCAATATAGGAAAATGGAATTGTGAAATAATTCACCCTCTCGCCCATTTTTGGTTTCCTGGACGTTCTGATGACAGGGGTCTTTGTTGAGGAAAAGTGTATCCTAAAAAAGGAAGGTTATTGCATGGTGCATTGGTTACATGTTTGGTTTTGCGAATGGTACCTATTGGACTTGTAACCGGGATTGAATAAGCATGTGATGATAACATAAAAAACATGAATAATTTGTCTACATTTGTTCAAAACAAGTCCTTTGGATTTCCCCCAACAGGTATATGCAAGTGGCCGTTCTTTTTACGTGGTTTTCCATTTTTCCTGTTGCCCGAATGATTCTGCTCAGGTACATTCCGACGATGAATTTATGTAATCCTGTTTTATTCTGGTACTTTTTGCACTTTGTGAGAGGATTTTTTTGCCAATAAAAGACTTATCAATATTCCTGCCACTGTGTCAACAACTGCTGCAACATATCTGAGCAAAGAAACGTTGAACAGCTTAGTGTAAAAAACCAAATAAAAAATAAAAACAGTAAAATGAAGGTAACCTGTGCATTTTAGGTTCATTCTGAAATTTCACCCAAAAGCCCAAGTTTGTGTGGGCCGGCAGTAATATAAACCTAATGCTCATTATGTCTGCAAAAATGAAAAACAATGCATGGAAACTTAAAAACAGGACATTTTAAATTAGTCAGTGAAAGTGTCTGTAAACAATGGCGGTTCTCTGGGAGACGAGGCATTTGCGGCCAGGACCTGGACTTTCTCTGGGACTAACTGAAACAAACAGGTCCGACACTGAAGCCAAAGTGATGGGCAAAGTCGCCACCACGCATCGGGGCCACATCTCTCAAAGGAAGCAGGTGGAGGTCCTCAAACTCAAACACCGACTCTCGGCGTCCGGAAACCGTCTGGTCTGCGGGCTGACAACACAAAAAGCAAACTATTGTTTCGTGCCACTTCAAAAGGAATCATTTCATAAACGGTGCTTTCGTAGTTATATATATGGCATATTATTCAAACTATGCACATTTATGTAAATTTTCACATATTCTTGGCATAAATTAAACATTTTCAAGGAGAAAAATGGCAAAATAAAAAAAAACAAGGCATTCAGAAGATGCATTTACAGACGTAAAAAGTAGTATATAGTGTGGGCTATTGAGGGCAGTGATGTTCTGCATGCTGAGTTAGAGCTAGCTTGTAAGAAATATGTCAGCCGAAGAAAAGAACAAGGAAGTGTTGAACTAGACACATGCTCCCTAGTGAATTTCAAAATAAAAGCTTCACTACTTCACAGCTGCCTAACGTGGTGTCATTCAGCCGCCGTTACAATGCGAAATTAGCCACAGCAGGGGGTATGCGGTCTAGAAAAAGCGCTGAACTCTCCAAATACTGAGGTTCGAGTCTGTTGTATCTTATTTAGGGTTTGCAGCCATGAACTTTCCATACCACACAGTCTTGAAGAGTTCCCAGGAAACTTTGTCGTCTTGTGTCAGTGAGGAATTTGATGTCTCTTTCCGACTGACCCAGTACATGTCCTGGGTGGCAAGAGTAGATCATCTTCTGCACGGCCGTGCTGCTGTGCAACCTGAGAAAACGCATCTGGACCACGTCGGCACCTGGATAAACGAACTGGACACCAGAAACATGTAACTTCACTTTCGTTTGATCTCAACCTTTTCAAGCAATCGTATTACATGACTCCTTCCTCACAGCACTCAACCGGTTCCGTTAGCGAGTGTTCACGATACCAGCCATCTCTGGGCGGAATGCGAGGATTTGGATTGTGAACTGGTAGTTGCGGGCGGGCATATCGGAAGACAGCTATGCGGACTTATCTCGTTTGTTGTTGATTACAAGAAGATGTTAGAGAAAAAAACAGTTGTGTTTCTACAACAACGATGTAGGTCGAGTTAAGTACCTAAACTAAGTACACAGTAGTAATAACATGATTATTGCAATATTTGTGTTCTTTTATCCCCGCACACCCTGGAAGAGGAAAGTCTCAACAATGAGACCACTACTTGGTTTTCACTGTCCGTTTCAGAGGAACAGATCTCTTCAAGAATACCAGCTATTTACCTTGATGGGTTGATGTTAGGATTTTTTTCACATTTCTTTTACTTTGATTTTCTTTGAAGCACCCATCAGAAGTCTGCATCAGACATGACTCACAGGAAAGCCTTGGTCCAGTTTGCTGAGCCACTGAAAGGAGCTGTCAGCAGAAAGATCTTCCATCCAGGCCTTCATGGGCATCTGCAGGCGGGGACAGAAACGGCTAATTTGTACACGCAATGCTGAGGGCAGATGGATGGAATGTGTTTTTTGTGTTTCGTCTTGTCCGATGCCTTCACATTTTATTAAGAAGATTAATAACAAAAGTAGAGCCGCAGCGATTAATCGGTGATCCAACAATTAATCGGCGGTCGGTGGTCAAATAACTGATACTATTTTGGTATTCAAATAATTCCTTTTTGACTTGAGCTTTTCCTTAGTCATCCGGGAGAGCACCGATGTTATGTGCTGTCGGGTAAACGAGGTATTCAAACACATCAGCTTCGACTTTGGAAAACAGTGATCCACCATTCTGATTGATTTGGTTCATGTGGTGCCTGATTTTAGCTGATTAATGACAACAACAAGCTTCCCATAAATCAACTAAGACGTAGTCATTAGTGCTAAATGAAGTGTCTAGTAATAAATGCAATGTGTTATTTCTCTATGGAGGTCGTGTGTTGTGAAAGCACAGAAATACTACAGTAATGACACGCAAACAAACACAACCAATGACGCTCTGTGGAAAGAAATGATCAGTTTTGGACCTGAGAATCTTGAGGATGAAGGCAGGTCTGGATTGATGTGCTGGAGAAGATGCAATGGGCCAGAAGAGCGTCACCAGGGCTCCCTTGGTTTGGGTCGATGTAATACGTTCCTAAAGAGAAACGTTACGGTGAAAATCCCTCCAAATCTAGTAGGCCTATTGCTATTGCTCCAACGCCATTTATTATTTAATTAAAGCTTTTATTAGTACTTATATATTTTTGGGATCCCAAAAGGTCACTGGAATTGTTGTGTTTTTCCCTGTATATGGCACTCCTGGCCAATAGCACGGGGGAAAAAACGTGTGTGTCGGTCGATAGCGGAATAGCAAACTGACAGTCGGACAATATCGGATACCGGCAAACAGCCAAGACGATCTCCAGTCTAGTTGCCATTGAATAAATGCCCTGGGAGTTCACAATCACTGCTGAATCATGTACGTGTTTGAGAGTTTGGTCCTCTTCCCACAGGCCTTAGCGATGCTCTCTTCACCAAAGCCCGATCGAACGTGTTCACCGACAAGTGCCTTGCTGTCAACTGACCACTGGTGTATTCGGGGTGGCAGAGCCAAAGTTCTAGACATGTGGCGGCAGGATGCTCTTTGGTGCCATCGGGGGGCTCCACCAGCCGTCGAAGCTCCTGCTCTAGAGAATCCAGAAGAGTCTGGATCGAAGGAAGGCCGGGCTTATCGGACAGATACATGATTTCCTGGAGAAGACAACATACGAATGCGAATCAGTGCACTCAAATTCGTAGCTAATTTTGTTACTCGGTGGAGTCTTCAAAGCCGAACATTCCAAACAATTTGGAGTTCAGCCAATTCCAAACTTCTCCATTTCTTACAAGATAGTAAAGTCAGCTCAGTGAGCTACTCAACAAGAGTGTTTTTGTGTGACGCCAAGACTGAGGGTACCAGTGACTAATAGCAATCTACACGGGCCGTATCGTGTTGGTTAGGAGTGTGATATCACTGTCGTAGAAGCTTAGCAGTGTCAACAGTAACAGCGTTCAAAATAACCCATGTGAACAATGGTTTTTTTCAAGCCGATATTGATAACTCCCAGCTTCCAAAATCGATCCCTCGCTGCATCGCTGTTCGACTGCACCCTCGCTCTATTGTAGTTTTTGAAAAAATATGCAATCATTGCTGTTTTGTGGTTGAATGAGGTTTATGATTAGTAAAAAAAATGCATATAAACCAAAATGTGCATTATCATGGCCTAAATTAAGCATTTTCAAACATAAAAATGGCTAAACGAATGAACATATAAATATAAGTTGTGAATGACATCAGCCGCAATGTAAAGAGTGGCCGACAGCAGCTCCTGTGTGAATGTTCAATGCATTTGTTTGCAGATTGTTAATAAAGATATTGAAGTGCATCGAGAGTCACTCCTTAACTGGAATATTATTCTACACTGGTCTCTAGGTGTCAGTAACATCACATTGATTAGACAAAAGCCACCAGAAAGTACTCTGACATGCTAACATCTATTTTATTTATGTGCAGAATGGCTCAAGTGACTATAGAGGTGTTATTTAATGTTTACAGAGTCGTTTTAATGGATGACAATATGTATTTAGATGGTCATAAACTTGTGCCCTGCGATTGACTGGCGGCCAGTCCAGGGTGTACCCCGCCTCTTGCCCAAAGTTAGCTGGGATAGGCTCCAGCATCCCCTAATGAGGATAAGCGGTATAGAAAATGAATGAATGAAGGTCATAAACTTTCTCAGCTCTAACAATGAAAATATTCTATTTATGAATATTGAATTGCACATCGCAGCGCTTATTGCGGTCAGTTATGGCATATGGCTCTCAGAAGTTCCTAAACATCATAACATTTATTTATTTTCATTTAGTTTTTTCTTCAAATATATGCAACATATCTTGCTTTACAACAGGGGTGTTCAAAGTGCGGTCTGAGGGATTTATT
Organism: Oostethus manadensis; assembly: GCA_024372805.1. Taxonomy (NCBI): domain Eukaryota; kingdom Metazoa; phylum Chordata; class Actinopteri; order Syngnathiformes; family Syngnathidae; genus Oostethus; species Oostethus manadensis. The sequence continues at coordinate 784,681 of QODF01000222.1, forward strand.
GACCCGTGGCACAATCTAGAAAAACTTTGGGGAACAGCAAAAATGTTCAAATGAGCAGTAATTCTACAAAAAAAGAAAGTACAAATATTAGCCGAAAAAAAGCTGTAATCAAACCAAAAAAACATTGTGGAAAAAGTGATTCTGTTTGGAGAATAAAGTCAATATTACAAGAATAAAGTCATTATAATGAGAAAAGTTAAAAAAATTGGAAAATTTAAATAAAGAATAGCAGGAATTGAAAAAAATTGCTGTAACTTTACGAGTAAAAAGTCAAAATATTAACAGAAAAAGTCACAATTTTACAGGAATAAACTTGTAATAAAGTATTATGAAATTATGATATTAAATTATGTTATTTTATCAACAGAGTGCATTTTCTTAAATGTTGCAATATTAAGAAAAACAATATAAAGTTATATTTTTGGAATATTGGGTCGGAGTAAAATGTATTTGGGAATAAAGTTAAAATATTGTGGGAATTAAGTCATAGTATTACAATTAAAAATAGAATTGTTTTATGATGTATAATGTTTTGAGTAGGTTTTCTGCTGACATTTCAAAGTAAAACATGACCCGGAATCTTAGTGCTAAAAAGAACCTTCCCAACGTAAAATGTACGCCTAAAAGAGATTTGTTACTTGCCTTAAGCTCTGTCAACGCCATGTTTAGCGATGGTCCTGGCGGTCCCGGAACTCCCGGTGGACCCTTCAGCAGTCAGATAAAAAAAGGAATATGAATATGAATGCCAATTAAATGTAAAATACGTCATTTCGACAGCACGAAGAGCCATTGAGCTGACTTCATCATCTATTTCCCTGGTGAGGTGTTCCAGCCATGTCCGACTGGGGATTTGTTGGGAACTTACTGGGTGGCCTCTTCTGCCCGGCAGGCCAGGAAAACCTTGGTAGCCTTTCAAACCCTTCAAGAAGAACACATCTGAGCATCACTGCTTACACAAACCTTTACAGCAACATTTTCAGCAATTCTGACGACGGGTTTGGTTTTTGGTTAACATAAAAAAATGGACGCCAAACTGTTGGGCGTACAACAGTGGTTCTCAAGTTATTTTCTGTCACGCGCCCCCCCATTTAACGTACTGATAGTATATACAGTATCTATCTGTACAAACTGAATGTGAAAGTGAAACCAGCACAATGCACCAAAACGGAGAGTGTGAAGTGTAATCAAACGGCATGCTGGGTGTGATAAATGTGGACATATTGGCAGGTTATACCGAAAGTACCCCCCGCTTCTCGCGCCCCCACGGACAGCTCACGGCCCCCTACCCACTATTTGAGAACCACTGGCGTACAATAAGGCCCATGTCTGGAGTGAGTCCAACTGTTTTTAAAGAATTTTTATCACAAAACATCCTGTTGGCCTCTTTAGCTTGGTAACAAAATGGCAACCCCAAGCAGAAGTCAGCTATGTCGCCCGTCTATGATGTCATCAGCGGTTGACTCTCAAAAAACATGGCTTTATAGTTTTACGCGTGTACTTTTACATGCATTAAACAATTAAATGAGAACTTTTAAGGTTACTTTTACCCGACGAGACATTGGGAATGTCGTTTGAGACGGGATTTAAAATTCGTCAGCAGGCCTCCTTTTTGCCTTGTTGGCATGACGTGATGTGTTGGCAGCTGCTGGTGAAGCTTGGCTCCTTTTTTCTTTGGCGGCATTATATGACTTAGCGACGTCTCATGATGTTTCCGTGGGCTTCTTGGGTTTCTGCACCTCTTCTCACCACGCTGGTGGCTGCTGGCGGAGTTACCTTGGCTCCTTTTTTTCTTGGCATATGGAGTGATATGAGTAAGTGAATAATGCAACGCTTCATAGTGACGTTTCAGCGGCAACTGCTTTTTTTCCCGAATGCCATCAGAATGTTTGGAATGTTGCTGGAATCCCAAATGAATATTTGGGATGTTGTCATTCAGAGTGAAGTTAGAATACTTAGCTGTCTGAATCCACCTTGAAAACATTCGGGATATTTGGAACGCACATGGAATATCCAGGACTAAACCACAAGCGCTCAATCCGACGGCATTCTGACTCATTCCACTTCTGGTGTGACTAAGATATTAGAGTCGGAGCTTCAGGAACGAATGAAGGATGCTACCCATCCCACTGAGTACAACCTGGCAACACTGAACAGACAGACACAAATTCTCCCCCACGTTCTTCAGCTCCCTTTGAGTTGTTGAGTTTGGCCATTAGGAACATGAGTGGGCTATCTCTTACCTTTGCCCCAAACGCGCCCTAGGACACAGAGGAGAACATGGGCATCATGAAATAGGAAAAGACCTGTGCTACTCCAGATCTTTACACAAAAAGTAAAAATTAGACAAGTCCGCTCAATCGCCGCCAATTTGCTGATTTTTTCTCTTCTTTAGATCTGAAATGATTGTGGGGGTTTTTCGGTGACTTAAATAGAAAGTAGTTTGATGGCGCTATCTACAGTAGAAGTAGAGGTACTGTATGAATCCAGCAGGAGGCAAGATCTTCATTAATTCACTCAATATGTTCCAGCAGGAAGACGGTTTGACAAGATGTGACGTTGTGTAACTGAACCTTTTCTAAGTACAATACTGCAAGCCTTCAATTGTTTCCAAATGAGAAAAACAACATTTGGGATCCTTCTGAGAAGCGTATGAAAGTGTGTAGCTTATCAGAGGGGGTTTTCATGGGAGTGTCCATTACCTGCGCGTTCACGCCGTTCATTGGTGGTCTTGGGGAGTAAGCCCTAAGAACGTACTATACATCCAATATCGGTAAAGTGCTCGTCCTCATGCTGTAGCCTATCCCAGCTGACTTTGGCCAGTCTGGACTGGTTAATAGTCAATCATAGGACACAAAGAAAGTCACCCTCATTCGGACCAGTGGACAATTTAGAGTCTCCAAAACATGCATGCTTTTGCGACGTGAGCAAAAGCCACATGAGGACATGCACGAATCCAAACAACCCAGTACCGTACATGAAAAAACCCAATAAAGACTCTCATACTATTAAAACTTACAGGCAATCCAGGCGTGCCCGTGGTGCCCCTCGGCCCTGCTGGACCTCCATTTCCCTAAGAATGCCAGAGAGGACAGTAACGATGATCACAAGGAGTTGAGGGAACCTGTCAAGAAACTGCCTGACAGACATTCTGGCTTTCCAGCTCTGATGCTACAAAACCGCAGCTTTACATTATGAAGTAAAAGTGCACCCTTTCGGAACCACCTTATGTGGGACGTATTGGGACACTCCGGTTCCGCCTACTAAAAACGGTTTCATGGTTCACTAGAAACGGCTTTTATATGCACGGTGTGGCTGCTAGCTAGCCGGGGTGGTGTGCCAAGATGCCAAGATGCCAGTACGCGGTTGGATCGGCAAAACAACGTTAATCGGAGGACATAACATGAAGACAAAACACTGTCATTACTACCTGCTCTCCCTGTGGACCAACTTCCCCTGGCGACCCGACAAGCCCACGGATACCCTGAATAAATCATCACAGTGTAAGAATCACCAAAAGATAACTAACAGTTGCCTGTAACGAACCTCCAACTACACAAAGCCTACCTTTGGCCCATCGAGACCTGGTGGTCCGGGTAGTCCCGTGTCGCCTTTCTTACCCTGAGAACAGAAAAGCCAAAAATGCCAAATCTCCATGTCAACCAAACAAGTCAACCCAAAGCTGGAGCCTATACATTTTTTTTTTTTACCTCTTTTCCCTTTTCCCCGGGATCCCCCATATCTCCACGTAAGCCAGGTTTGCCCTTGGAGAGGAGAGATTCATCAGGAGCATACTGGATTATCTGTCTAAACCATGGGTGACACGCTCTAAACTGTCATTCAACGTGAACACAACAAAAAAACGGACATATCTGCGGTGACTCGAGTCTTATACGTTAGAAAAAGTTGTAATCTTATAAGAAAAAAAGTGAATGACGTACATTTTGGAAAATTTGGTTGTGGAAAACGTTACAACTACTACAGTCATAAATACGAGAAGAACATTTGCAAGACAAAAGACTACATTTGAAATAGTTGGACATTTTAAAAGAACGGCACAAATGGAGAGAAAACAAAATAACTTTCAAGTCAAAATATTAAGGAAAAAATTTACCATCAAAATAATGTAATTGCAATCTTGGGAAAATGCGGTAACACTTCTTGGCATATTCCTTCACTGATGTCACAATGTACATGAAGACCATATCAAGCAAACACAAAGATGGTTTCTGAAGTCAAACACCAAAAAAAGCAAATAAGGAAAAGTAAAAGTGGCTCACGATCATTCCTGGCCAGCCGAGGTGGCCTGCTAGTCCAGTTTCTCCCTTCTCACCCTAAACCACAACACAATTTGCTGTGGGCTCGTGGATCACAGCATGTGGGATGATGTTTCCAAATCACCTACCTTTGGTCCTCTTACGCCCCTGGTGCCTCTGACTCCAGCTTTTCCTCGTTTTCCCTGGTTTCCCAAAACATAGAAAGTAGAGAGCTTGAAATGACAACACAACAAACACAAACCAGGTAATGGTGGCCAGTACAATTTTGGCACAATTTATCTTTTTAATTTGTATGTAATTTTGTGTATAATATGATGACGCATGTGTTGCTCTTTCATGCCCCGCAGCCGTACACTCTTGCATTATTTAGGGCAGAGATTCCCAACCATTGTCCTGGGGGACAATAGTGTGCCACGAGAGAACAAGTGTGTGCAAATCCACGTGAGGATGGATGTTTTACTACAAATGACAGAAGATGCCCACACATCTGCAATTCTGCATTCACGGCCTTCCACATTTTCAGTTTTGTGGTTGTTACAGTAAAAAAAATCATATTTAAGACCAAATCCAAATGAGCTAAAATAAAAAACAAGGCATTCAGAAGACACATGATGCCATCGTCGTGGTCCCCGGGTGGTAATAAAGTTATTGTAATGTTCAGTGAGACACGCGAGCACCAGACTTGATGGCCGCAACAACAGGCTTTTATTGAATTGTCTCACAACCAGCACAATAATCCCTAACACGGGCTACAGTTAGTGCCGGAACCCACCTCAAGCTAAAACTGTTACGAGGGTAAAGATGACTGTGGGGTATTATTTCGTTTAGACACGACAGCAATAAGTACAATTCTGAAAAGTACGATTCGGTATTAATAAATGAAATTTGTTTACAGTTAGAGCATAGAGAACCTGTTTATGACGCTTTAGATATCATTCTTACCATTATTAGAGCCCTGTAGACATAAAGTAGCACCCCTATAGTCACATTCACACTCCTATTATTCTTTGTATAAAACGCATTGCTCAACATTGTTCCCATTGCTCTACTGGTCACGGCTTTCAATATAGCATGCTACCAAGCTAACTAGTTAGCCTCAAATAAAAAAAAACATATTTAAATTCATTCTAAACTTAAGGACAAGTTAAGACGGCAAAATTCACACAGAATGGGAACGTTTTAGCACTCCACGCCGTGTGAAGGTAATGTAAGCTAATCTCCTCAATCGTCACATTACTGACGCCACAACACTACATATGACTTGTCTTTCAATATTTTTTGACAGATACAAATCCGTAGTCAACCACCGGCCATGTATTATTTGATTTTCAAACACAATACCAACACTGTAATGGAGTCAGGAAAATGTTACCCTTCTCCCAACACGACCCGTCTGTCCCGATGATCCACTCTTGCCATCGTCTCCCTGTTGGGAAGAAAAATACGAGCTTGGAAAGATTTATTTTTAAGAAAATGGCTATACTGGTAAGGGCGTGTTTTGCATATATCAAGTCCAAGACGTGCTAGTAAAAAGGATGAAGGTGAGAATGGTAAGCAATAACCAAACTAAGAATGCATAATCCTAGTAAAACGTGAAACCATCATATGATTACCTTCTCTCCTTTCATGCCTTGTTTCCCACCAGGTCCCGGTCTGCCTTTCACGCCCTGCCAAGCAATGATTGCTGCTTAGACCCCAAAATCGATATATTTTTTATATTTCACATTACAAACAACGAGGCAAATGTGATCTCCGTCAAACACATTCAGTCTTACTGCTTTCCCGATGGGACCTGGAGGTCCCTGAGGTCCAATTTCCCCAGGAGGACCCTGCAGGAGACCCAAGAAACAAGAAATGGGTTTGAGTCAGGTACAGACAAACTATAACAAGTCTCACCTCAAGGCCAGCCAATGCTGAGGGACCTTGACTACCTGGCAAGCCATCATCTCCCTGCAAAATCATATTCAAGCATTTTTAATAACATGCTGAATATATTGATTTATTTCTGGCTTAATAGAACATGCAGCTCCGTTTGACAGCACTTGAATCAATTTGGTTCTTTTTGGGAATATCGGTATAGAACCTGTTGCCCTGGTGGGCCAGGGGTTCCCGGCTCTCCTTTCATTCCTTGCTGTCCTGGTTCTCCTTTAGTTCCTTGGTAACCTTTAAGTCCAACCCCTCCTAGTAGACCCTGAATTCATAAAAAAAGATGAAAAATAGCTTCTACGTGGGATGTTGTGAAGTTCACTTTGTTGTTTTTCATAAAAGTTAATATAGTTGGATTTCATTATGTTAAGTTCTGTGTTACAGTAGAGCTGCCAACATGTACAAATTGATTGTACTCAACAAGCAATTTGGCGTTGAATGCACTTGAGTCACAGCTCTCCATTTTGGTGCATTTTCCTGGTGTCAGTCGTGCAGCACAGATAAGTACATAGATATTATCAGAGGAGAATTGAACAGAAGGCTTTCTATCGGTTTATTCCAGATTATTAGGAGAGGCATGAAAGAAAACTACTGCTATAGTAAAAACCTGTACCCCCCGTTTTCACGTGACGTCAAAATGCCTCGCTTTGCGTCCATTTTCCAGTTAGTGTACAATATGGTGCGTATTTTTTTCACAATACATTCTTGTTAGCGGCCGCACGGGTGCTGAGTGGGTAGCATGTTGGCCTCACAGTCAGGAGATTCACGGCTCGAATCTCCGTCAGGCATCTCTGTGTGGAGTTTGCATGTTCTCCCCGTGTGTGTGTGGGTTTTCTCCGGGTACCCCGCTTTCCTCCCACATTCCAAAAACATGCATGTTAGCTTCATTGGCCGCTCTAAATTGTCCATTAGAGTGTGAATGTTTGTTTGTCTATATGTGCCCTGTGATTGTACCCCGCCTCCCGCCCAAAGTCAGCTGGGATAGGCTCCAGCATCCCCGCGACCCTAATGAGGATAAGCGGCATAGAAAATGGATGGATGGATGGATCCTTGTTAGCAGCTTGCTAACAGGTGCAAACAGGAACTTGTTTTAAAAATATGTATTTTCAGTTCTTTTTTGCATGTAAAACAATAATTGGATTTACATGATCTGTTATGGGGAAAATTGTTTTGGTTAGAGTTGGACTTTAACCAAGGTTCCATTGTATTAGGGGATGCAGTAGCTCGGTCTGTCAGCTGACATTGTGATGCCAAATACTGTAACTCATTCAATGGGGGAAAGGATTAAAGGGCACAGCAACAGTACAAATACTGGCGCATTTGGATCGGATCTAATCCTTAAACATTCCTGCCATTGTCTGACACTTACCGGCGGTCCTAGCTTGCCACGGTCTCCTCTGACGCCCCGCACACCCGGTATTCCCTTGAGATAGGACGTACACACTCTCAGGTAGTAGTCCCTCGGCAGCCATGGTATGCAAAATGTTAAACAATGTAAAGTTTACCACAAGGCCTCTTGACCCAGGAGGTCCAGTTATTCCAGTGTCCCCAGACTCCCCCTAGAAAAGTCAAACGAGTTTAAATGAGACTATAGCCACGCCTGTTTTCACACTAAATGGTGCATAAATAAATATATTTCAAATGGAGGGACGAGGACGGTATCCAAATTGTTGTGGTGTGAGGAAGCATCTATGTCGAACTTGAAAGGCCTTCTCTGACCAGAGGCGCAGACGACGCCATCGCTTATCATCAGCTTACAATCCTGTCCTGACACCCCCCCCCCCCCGAAGATTGCGGCGTTCCATGGGAACAATGTCCACTAACGAGTTGCTTTGCGGGTGGAGGTCCTATCGCTTTGCTAGACGGTCGGTAACCGTTACCAGCCGTTACCAACCGTTACCAACCGTTACCAACCGTTACCAGCCGTTACCAACCGTTACCAACCGTTACCAGCCGTTACCGCTACCTGGATGACCGAGAAGCCATTGGATTTAAAATGTTTTTGTTACAAACAACCTATTTTGTGTTACACTTTGTGTTTAGCAGAAGACCTATACTTACCATCAATAAAATGACCTCGGCGCCACCATCCAAAGGAGCTGAGGTTCTCTTCCAAGGCCTAGAAGACCTTCAACATCTAAAACTTTTGCCTCATAACGGCTACTCACAAAAACCCTCCAAAATGTGGAAGTATGTTGAATTTGTAGTTTATTTATAGCTGCAACTTCATTTTATATCCTGACTGCAACAATTAGGCTAATTGAGAGTTTTTGCAAGTTGTTGTTTTTTTCAAATGGAAAACGTTGCAAATGAGATCTTTTGTCAAAATCCACATCAGCGCTGCTCAACTAGTCAACTACGGACGGAATTGACGACGTCAGCAAAAGCTACGGGCATGTCCACGAATCGACATTGCTTTTTCCATTCAGCGCGAGGCATCCGGTAAACGGCAAGAAAAAGACAAAGACAAAAGAGAAAAAAGGACAATAAAAACGGAAACAACCAAAGACAATACATGAAAAGCAATGACAAAACGGAAAAGACAAAATGGAATTACAACATGACTACATTCTCTTTATATTTCCTTTTGTGTTATTGATTACCCTCATACATCCACATGTATTTCCCTAATTTTGGCATTCCTGTAATTCCATAGTTGGTAAGCATATTGGAATGAAAAACCAAATCACCTTCCGTCCCTGAAGTCCCGTTGCTCCCCGGGGTCCAGAAGCTCCAGGACTTCCCTAGGAGTCGAGCAAACACACCGTAGAAAGACAATGCAGCATCATTACAATAATAAAGCAAAAACACGCAGCATACTCACCTCTAACCCCACCAGACCTGCTGGGCCCAATTCCCCTAGAAACCCTGGTCCACCCTAGGAATAAAACATGACAGAAACACAAATCACGAATCGCATCTACTGCCTGCAAAAACATTTGATTGCAGGATTTTATTTGGGGGTCCTTGAACGCCCCATCGCTGTGTGCTGCCAGAACGTGGTTTTGGGTTAACGTGAAAATTGTTGTGTATATTTTCTGGTTAACTTAGGACATGCGTCTACTGCGTGAGTACTGTGTCTTGTTTTGTTTGGTTTTTACCAAACCTGTCCTTGTTAGCATCCTTAGCTTGCCAACAAAACTAAGTCAACTATGTCGCCCGTCTATGTTCTCTCTCACAGATGTTAAGAATTAACATTTTCCAATTATGGTTTTAGTTGAAAAAACAATCCTAAATGCAGCTCAATGACGAATGAAGGGATACCTGAGAACTGTTTCAAACGAAGTGAGGGAAGAAGGACGAAGACAAAAACTTGGTACATCTTTGCCGAGAACAAACCCATTTTACACGTTGAATATGTAATATCTGTGTGAGCATATTTTGCCCTCCATGGCACGGTTTCCCCAGGCAGCAGCCCGAGCAGAGCAAATGAGCGGAACCAAAATACACCCCTGATCAAAATCTTAAAACCAGTAGAAAAATTGCTGACATTGACTTTTTGCACATTTGGATCTCAATGAGGTTTTCGTGCAAAAGCAAGAAGGGGGTGTGTGAGAAAAAGCACTGAGAAAACAACAATGAAACTGAAATAAGCTGTTTGTCAGATGATCAAAAGTTAAATCCCATCGCTCCAAAAAGCTCCACCGTTCTTGTTAATCACTTCATGTTCCCCCTGTCATAATCGGCGTACCCCACTTTGGAAACCTAGGGTAGGAAGTCCATGATGGGTAAAAATAACTTTCCCTTGTGATCACAAAAGTGGACATGTCATGACTAATTGCAGCCTGTGGTCCGTGATGTGCTCAAGTATTGCACAGTACAGTAGAACCTAGACTTTGGACCTCGTAACTCCATTTATTCGTACGTCAAAGCTATTTTCCAATTTTTTATAAGAATGATGTGTCTCCACACCCAATAGCGTATGATAAACTTTTATTAAATCACAATAAAAGAAAGTATGAAGAAATAAACATGTTTTCTTAAGTGTACTTTACCTTAAAGAGCAGACGGAGATGTTGGCGGAAGTCGGATTGAGAGTTGGTATTGGAACTAACGTACGGGACACAACATCCATCCATCCATTTTCTATGCTGCTTAGCCTCATTAGGATGGTAAACAAAACACTGTACGGCGCCATTGTTGTCGCATCAAAGCAGCATTTTGTCCACATAGCGGCCCGTGTGCCGGAAAGGTCGTAAATTAATGTGCTCGTAAGTCGAGGTACCCCTGTACTTGTAGACCTCTACTTTTTGTTACGTCACAACACACTCATTTAGGTCCTGTCCACACGGGAACCTTCTTAGCTGGGGACTGGCTAGTTGAGTGAAAACTGTGTAATACACAAAGTACACCAACATGTGGCGCTGTGGCACACCTACAGAACCACAGAAGAAGAAAGAACGCACGCTCATGAGGCCATCGTCTTCGAGGCTCGTACGGACTTACGACAAAATGGCATAACGTGATTCATTTTGGGAGCATAAGGCAAACAAATATTGTCCGAATGTAGACTGCCGTGAGTCATGACCCTCCAAACATTCCGATACACTGCCCGGCGGAAAAAAAGCCAACCACGCAACATTTGAAGGTGATCCAACTAAAACTGTTCGTCACACTGAAAGACCATCGCCGTGGTGGAAAAAGGGGAAGGATTTACAGGAAAGTAAAGGAAAAATGGGCTCACTATTAATCCAATGTTGCCTTTCTCTCCCTTTGGACCTCTTTCACCATTTTTTCCAACTTCTCCCCAGAGGCCCTGAGGACCAGAAAACCCCGGAAGTCCCACCTCGCCCTGCCGTCAACAAGCAGTCAGATCCATTAATGCACAGTGTTATTTACTTCAGCCGCTTTTCTTAAGACAATTCGAGAATATGACCTTATTTCCTTTAGAACCAGGATCTCCTGCTTCGCCTGGATGGCCGACATCTCCCTGCATCAGAAGAGCAACTCATCATCTTTGGTAGGTTAGCCAATTGTAGTGACTTCATCATGGACCAACAGCATGGACTAACCTCGTTACCGATAGGTCCCGGTGGTCCCTGTAGTCCTTTTGGGCCCCCAAGTCCTCTCTCTCCTAGTGGCCCTGGAGGACCAGTTTTTCCACAAGGCCCTGGGTCTCCCTGTCATAAAATGAGCAGCAAAGAGGGATACAAAATCTAAACCCTGCAGAGGTTAAGGAAATAACTAGTTGAGCCTCTACTGATTTGAGTTTTCAGGTATGAACGAATGAATGAGTTCTTAGTTTATTCTAGCAGAGACGGGATATGAACAAAACCCTATTACAGTCTTGTGTAGGTCTACAATTTTGTCTGCCCATTGGTGGTGGGGTTTGAATGGCAGACATTTCTCAGATGTGCATGTTTTAGCCACAACTTGTGCGCTATGCAGACACATAAAAGGCCTGTGGGGTCAGACGGTTTGTTGGTTGGATAAATACTCACTTAGTTACTTCCTTATGTTCTAGTGGCGTACTTTCAAATAAGGGCACTTACAAAATTAGCAGGGGATTAAAAATAATCTAATTCCCCCAACTGCCTAATAACATAACGGATGGACTTGACCACATTCAGTGCTGTGAAGTCCTCCTTTTAAGAAAAAGCAACTTTCCATTTGGCCATTCTTGGTTTTTTGTGGCATACACGCTGTGGGATGTTGTATCTGTGTTCACTGACCGGGTCTCCTTTCCCTCCAGGTGGTCCATCATCGCCTGTGTGGCCCGGAAGACCCTGACAAGTGAAAGAAGCATCATTTGGAAGTAAAATGAAGTCCAATTGTAAAGTCAGGACATGACATTGCAACTGGACTGTCGAGCTTGTCTCACGTTTTTGCCTCTCATCCGAGCAGGCTTCATCAGTTCGAGCTCTAACACTCGCTAAGGCACACACTCAAGTTGTTAATACACAAATACTAGATAGGACAGCTCTAGTTCGTCAGAAGGCATTAAATCAATCGCAACTCTACTGTTCAGGTTGTCTTAGAAAATGTTTGACCAGTCATCCAAGCAGGTTTATGCTCTAGGACTAGATAGGAAAGCTCCAGTCAAGCCAACTAACTAGACTATTGTCTCTGGTCTAGTAGACTATTATCCAGGACTCATCAGTTCATGCTCCAAGACCAACGTTGGACAGCATTATGTTAACATAATGTTAATAATATTAACATTGATCCCAGCAACTCCTATGGAGACCCACCTGATGCCCATCAAGTCCAAAAGGGCCAGCATCCCCACCTGTGCCAGGTAAACCCTAAAGTTGAGAAGGAATTTGAAAAGTAAAACAATGACCAGCAGGAATGTGAATAATGCATTCTTATCATTATCACTGCAGGTGACCTTGTCTCCTCTCTCTCCCGCTTCTCCTATTAATCCAACAGCTCCTTGGAGGCCCTGCAGAGACCAGCAAGCAGAGAAATCCTCGCTCATTTGCTGTAGATATATTTTCGTCTTCCAAGATAACGAGCAGAATATGGAACGCAAACGCAGCAGTTGATGGTAAATACCCACTCACTGAGATTCCTGCTGGCCCTTGAAGACCCTTGGGTCCAGGAGGCCCGTTCCTTCCTATGGGTCCAGGTTTCCCAGTGACTCCATTGTCCCCCGCTAGTCCTGTATCACCCTTGAAGTAAAAACGGGTAACAACAATGTACTTTCTTTCAACATAATAACTACAATAAAGCAGAATTCTTACTCCCAACTCAAGTAAACGTTGTTAATGCCTGCAATCAAACTTTGCTTCTATGACCAAATATGCTTCCCCTGAGTGCTGGACAGTTTCCCAGGGCACCTGAAAATCAGGTTTCTTGGTCTTACTGAACTCCTCCCACACCAAAACGACCGTGACTCCATGAGTGATCATTGGGCCATCAGAGCCCCAGCCCTTGATCACGTCCCAGGATGCCCTGGCTAAGCTCACTGAGCTCTTCCAACAACTTGGATGACATGTTGTGGGACGGACATTGATTCCCGCGCCTTTGAAACACTGGGTGGACATCAGAGAGTTGCAGGAGGACAAAGTAGTATCCGCCGAGTGTTTTTAGGAGCAATCTGAAATAGGTCAAACCCAAAAGTCTGCTTTTCAGACGGCAGGAAATGACAGCAGCTACTTTTGTGAGGATTGACTTTGTAATTGCTTCACATCACTGACTTGATCAAGTGAGTTTTCGTTCCTGGGGGGGTTGTGAACTTATAACAAAAATGTAGGTCATTAAGTGACGCAGACTCTGGAAATGACTCGGACTTACTTGTGTTCCCTGAATTCCTTTGGGTCCGTCATCGCCAGGTCTCCCCTGGGAAAATACCACAACAAAACGAGGCATTCACGAGTCAACATAAGCCATTTCCTTTAAGTCTTTTAGGTCTCCTGTTGTTGTACAGCGCAAATATGATGCAATGTGGGTAGAAATCCCCCTTGAGGTGGTAATGAGATCCTCTGGCGCAGGCCTTGTGACCGGGCTATGATGCAAGACGTGCGATGTACACAGTAATCGTGGTGATGCGGCAGACAAGACGGATATAATCCCACAGCTAAGAGTTCAATGTCTGGTGTTGCTTCCGCAAAAATGGTAGCTTTTCTTAAGACTGAAAGTGCCGTCTGCCCGTTGGTCCTGGTCCACATGGGTGAGGTCACATCAAGACGCTACACTCATGAGACTTCGGCAGTGTGTCCATTTTATTTTCTAAAGGCCTCATGTTCCCCGTAATAACAGAAGAGTCCCCTTGTAGTCCTCGCCATAGGACATTACTCCACCCCCGGCCCTCCTCTAGGTACGCCTACCGCCGAGCCCACTCCGCTCTGATTGGTCACTCTCCCAAGCGCTTGCCAGGACTTCCGATAGCTGGCGAACCCCACTTCCTGATTCTGTTGGTACAGGAGTTGATAGTAAACTTCATTCATTTTCTATGCCGCTTATCCTCGTTAGGGTGGCGGGGATGCTGGAGCCTATCCCAGCAGACTTTGGGCGGGAGGCGGGGTCGGGACAGGTCGCCAGCCAATGGCAGGGTTGATAGTAAACTTAAAAGATAAGAGATCTATCTTGTTAAAATGGAAGGGGGGCACTCTATAGTGCTACACGCACAACCGATTCTGTCTCATCACGTACACAAAATGAACACCGTTTGGCGAGGAGTATATGCGCAAGTTATAAATGCCACTTGCTCGTGCCAGTCCTTTTTGTTGTGGGTTTTCTTGCCCACTTTCTTGCACGTTACCTGCCGTCCCGGTTTGGCCCGATTGAAGCTGCTTGGGATAATAACCCAACACACACCAGTTATTTTTTCAGCGTCTCTGTTGAAGCGCATCCTCAAGTATTGCGTCCGCATTCCTATCCTCTCGGCAAACGGTCAAAGAAGGCCACAATACCGCCGTTCCCACACGGCCACGTCAGGATGGTAAGCTTTTTGTCCCAAGATCACTTTGTGATTTTGGAAAACGCCATTTATTTCTCACCCTCGATCCTGGTGTACCTTTCTCCCCAGGGGGTCCCGGCGGACCCTAAAAACACGAGACAAAAAACATCTTGAGCTACTAGTCTCTGGATTACCATTAGGGTGCAACGTTTAAAAGGACAAATGTGCCACATTCGGCTCAGACATATCATTTCCCAAAGGAAAAAGCCGCAGCAGGTTTGCGTAAGATGTCTCCCATAAAAAGCATAATCTCATTGGCAAAGGTAACTACTGTATATACTTACTGGAAGCCCTGGTTTTCCAACAGGCCCCGGCAGTCCTCGCAAACCTGTCTCTCCCTGGTGAACAAGACAAAGGATTGCATTCCAGTACTCGTGTCACTTCATTATGTCGGTATTTGCAGAAACATGGTACCACTTTGCGGGGTAAGTAACTGAGACTAACTTCACTGTGACTGAAGAAATTTGGAAAAAATAGATTGTGTTTGTGTAGCGCCTTTCCAGCTACCCAAAGCAAGAAGAACATTTTTAAGTCCCTCCACAGTCACACTGGTGACAGTAAGCTACATCTGTCCAGTAAGCTGCCCAGTAGAAGACCATTCATTCACACTCATACCCTAGGGAAGGGACCCGGCAGTGACTGGAATGAAACCGGTCCAACCGCCAGGTTTCAGGAGGACCCACTCACTCTCCTGGGCCATAAAATGAAAACTGTATTTGCTTGCGTGAATTCTAAAACGTATGACCTAGTACTTTGTAGACACCTTGTTGGCAAACAAAGAGGTCAGATGTTTCTTGTAGTTTGTCACCAAGTTTGTGAAGATCTCAGAACGGATTTGGGTTCACTACCAGTTGAAAGTTTCAAGCATGCCCCCTGTCGACTCAAACTTTCAGTTCCTTCCACAAATGTTCTATGGGACTAAGGTCCGAAGACTGGCCAGGCCATTCCAAAATCTTCATGAGCTTCTTCGTTAGGCCACTTTTTTGCTGCTTTAGCAGTACGTAGGTCTCTCTCACGCTGTAGAACCCAACTAGAAATCATCTTTACAATCCAATCTTTCATGGTTCCAACTCCATTGAGTTAACTATTTCTGGTCGATTCCCTCATAATCGCCTCAAAGGTGCTCTCCTTCTCACCAAGCTTCTTGCTGAACAAACAGGACTCATTTCAGTGCTTTATGGGAACAAAACCAGACTGCAGGGCTCAGAATGATTCCTGGCTGGTAGGAGATCAGATGCTTTTTGATTGATTGTACCGATGTATTGTTTTCTGCACCGTGACAATGATGGACAGCTTCTTTGCACTTACAAAGCTAGCATGCGATCAGATGGTTATATTGTCCACGGTAGCCGCTGCCGTAAGCAACACTTTCTCACCTTAAACACATTTTAAGATGGTAAGGAGCAACATGCGCCTACCGTTTCTCCGTTGGCACCTGGATGCCCACGCATCCCTACGTTGCCTGGGACACCCTGATGTTCGAACACACAGCGTACAGAAGAATGTCAACAACAAGCATCAAACGCACCACATTGTATTTGTAACGCCCAGCAATATTCCTAACATTGAGAGTGAATTCAAGGCGGTTGTTCAGAAAATTGCAAACATGTTCTGCATGCTTTGAACGGGCACAGGTGAGCTAGAGCCTATCCCAGCGGACTCTGAAAAAGACGTGGGGTAAACCTTGGACGGGTCAGCAGACCAAAAGAACCACGCTGTAAGTGTTAATTCAAACTGACGGACATAAACCAAAGAGAGCCGCAAGGGGGTGCTTCAGGCTTGTGACCACCATATGCTGGCCCTGCCCTTCAGGGGTAAAGAATGAGATCGGGAGCACGGTGAACTTGTTTATCTGTAAGTTGCTTGTGGGACTTGCTGCTTTGTTCTGTTCATTTAGCCCATCCAGCATCCCATGTAGGTTCTTTATGCTATTGTGCAGCTATTTAGCGGTCACGTCCACCAGTTTAGCCTGTCCACGTGCTACTGTGCAGCCGAAAGAGTTGCCTTTCCAATAAAGATGCAACTTGTAAGTGTTTTGTTTCTTTTTTACGACACATGATGCAAGATCCAGTTAGGAAAATACGATAAACAACAGACGACCTACATACAGAAGCAAGTCCGAGGCAAGTTGACGATCACTTACATACAGGCCAACTGGACCCTGCGATCCTTCTATGCCAGGTTTCCCTGTAAAACCCTAATACAACACACAAATTAAATCCGTGCATGCAGAACTATGATCACATACATGACCAGCTGGTGTCTGTGGACTCACAGTTTCTCCTAGGACTCCAGGCAAGCCCTGAGGTCCTGATGGCCCTTGTGGCCCCTTAAAAAGGAAGAAAGAAAACTCCATGATGCTATTGCCATGACAATAATTCTCTGTGCTTTTGCAAGGGTTGCATTGACTCTTCTTGTTTGTTGAAGACGTTTCACATTCAAGTGTTATCTCGATTCAACCCTTGCAGATTGCATGACTTGGATCAATGAGCCTCCACAAAGACACTCTTCTGTGTACTTTCTGACCATTAGGTTTGCGGGTTGGTGCGTTTCAAATGAAACTCGATCATCGCGGTTTGCCTTTCGTGGATTTTTTTGTACTGCATTGTGTTCTGAATCCTGATTGGCTTAGGTAGAACCCAAGTCTTGTGTCTTCGTCCTGATTGGCTAAGAAAGAACCCAAGTCTTGTGTCTTCGTCCTGATTGGCTAAGAAAGAACCCACGCATTGTGTTCTGTGTCCTGATTGGCTACAGGACCGCCGACTATTGTCAGTCTTTTTTGTGCCTTTCTGGGCAAGGACAGAAGGCGTTGGATTTGCCAAAAGTGCATTCACATTCCATCGCTAGCAGTGAGACTGAAGTGCTGCTTGTTGGCAAGTTTTATCCCCGACAACACCCACGATGTCGGCGAAACGTTCTGCACTGTTAAAGGCACCCAAAAGGCAGAGATGGATGCAAACCATCGCACAAAAAGTTGGGACGTCTGGACATGCAGAGGGAAAGTAGAAGTTGCACAGCGGCAATGTTGGGTGTCGATGTTTAAACAAGAGATAAATGTGAGAAAAGTTTATGGCCTTAAAAACATGTACACTATGATCATCGTAAAATAATAAAGTTGGCCACGCCGCGGATTTCTTGCGGGCAAATTTCAGGAACCTACACCCCGGCACAAACTAGGGATACGGCCCATCGTGGCATACCATAGAACCTGGCTGTCCATCAGGTCCTCTTTCTCCAGAAATTCCCTGAAAACCCTAAAAAGAAGAACCAAGAAAATTAAATCTGCCAAAGTATGCATGCAGTATGTCAGAAAGGTATATTGTAAAGGTTCAGTATAACTTTTCATGGGACAACACTTGAATGAACGACACTTTGATGTAATTTTTGCATTTTGAAGCTCCTTAAGATCCAACAGTGCAAAATTCTGTACATTCCTGTAAATTTTCAACTGGTCTAACCATTTGGATCAAGGGTGTCTGTACGTAACCCCCATGGTAGCCAAACCAAGAATCATTTCATCAGATGAACAAAAAGCTCATAAAACATTCAATTCTCTTACCATTGGCCCTTTGTTACCCACATGGCCAGTCACACCCACGGGGCCCTATAGAAAAAACATGCGCAAGATTTTTCACAATGGCAAAGGTTATTCAAGTCGCAAACTTACAGAGAAAAACCCAACAACTTGTAACTTACGGTATATTCATTCATTCATTTTCTATGCCGCTTAGGGTGGCGGCTATGCTGGAGCCTATCCCAGCTGGCTTTGGGCGGGAGGCGGGGTACACCCTGGACGGGTCGCCAGCCAATCGCAGGGCACATACAAACAACCAATCACTCTCATTCACACCGATGGACAATTTAGAGTCGCCAATTAGCCCAACATGCGTGTTACACAGACCAGAAAGTGCCGTTTTGCAGTACCCGTCCACTCATTAACTCAGAGTTTTTTGAAAATCTCCACTCTGGTTGGAGTTTTAAATTTTACATACTGCCATCTACCCCCCACCCTATGAGGCAGATAAACCGCATTTCCTCATCCATTTCTGTCCATACGCTATACCTTGTTCTCAGCAAACTGTGGCCTGCGGACCACATCAGGCCCGCCAAGCATCTTAATGTGGCCCAACAGGCGTTTCCAAATTCAGATTTTCTAAACCTTCAACGGGGACATGACTTGCAGTGATTCTGCGACACAATGCAGGTAGTTTGTAGCTTTCTTCAAAAAGCCGATGGCGTCGACACATGTGACGCACAATGTAACCTACGTACTGCTCCATGTGTGCATACAAATAAATGACCCATTCCATATCGTCCTGCCGCATGGCCTTCTGGGTAGTTTGCGGTACCCTTTCTCCAAACATTTTGCAGTGTTTGTTGCATTTCGGCTTGATTGCAAAGCATGTGCAAGAGGTTATCAGGGAAGTAAACGAAGAGGGACGTTAACATACTCTTGATATCCAATGTTTTATTTTTCATACTACCCAGCATGCCTTTCGGGCACTTGTAAATAACACTAAGTCACGTGTAATGTTTACCACGTGATTTATGTGATGATTTAATGGGTTGTGGCTGTGTTGTGTTTTTGTTGTGTTGCCTTGTTCTTTTTGATGACCACCTCCAGCAAATATTGGAACCCAATGTGGCACACAAGTCTAAAGGTTTGCCCACCAAAGGTTCTCCTAGACTGATCACCAGTCATTCACAGGGCATGTTTCCCAATTATCCTGAGAATACATATTTTTCAATATAGTGGATGGGTTTCGCAGCCCATCGATTGTGGAACCTCATGGGAAGGTCTTGGTGGCTGGGCCAATAGTCCCCAAACTTCCCTGTCCCCGGCCAACTATGACACATAGTCCCTCCGGTATGTCCTAAGTCTACCCTGAAATGCATTACTGCAGACGATGCTCCGATCCAATATTCAACACGTGCAGATGACCATCAGAAACAGACCACCACAAGCATCATTTACAGTTGATTGAAATATGAGAATGGGAACCTGTGTACCAGGCTTTCCTTCTGGTCCCACTGGTCCGGGGTTACCCGCCGAACCCTAAAATGTAGCAATGAAATACACAAACAGAAACACGTGCACATGTTTAGTTTCTTAGACCTGCAGAAGTCAAGTCAAAAAGCCGACCGAAGAAAGAAAGGCTTTGACCTGACTTGGTTTCCGACTATGACTGCGCATGACAGTCAAAACACGTCAAGGTAAAACATGCAATATACCTTAAACAACTGAACACAAACTAAACGTTTATGCAATAAGAGATCAAACTAACTTGGTAGACATGCAAGTACAGTAACATTGTAACAGTAACTACTCATAGAACTCTCTAGTTCCCTCGAATGTTTTCAAGCACGACAAAAAAAACTTGACGTGATTAGCCACCCATAATAAGAACACAACATAATAACGAATCACTGATTTGCACGTAAACAGGTTTCTGACAAGCAAGATTACCGCCGGTCCTGGTTGGCCGCTGTGACCCCTTCGTCCCGGCCGACCCTGGGGAATAAAAGGTCAATAAGACCCACGCAGACACACACACATTGCAAAGCTAGCACACACCTAAAAGACCCTGTTTGTGCAGTACTATTCATAGTACTGTTACCTTTGCTTAGCAGGGGGTGTCCGAAAAGCAAGGTTGTGTTTTATTGCGTTTAACGTGTTGCTCCAGTTTGGTCAGCGGGGTTACATGAAAACCATATTACGGTTGATCCCAGTAGATTTGCGCTCCAAAACCCTCAAGGCATGGCAAACAATGGAGGCACCCATAAAAAGCACTGGAAATGCTTCCTTTTGATACTTGAACCAGAGATTGTGGGGCGGGGACGATTGGTTGTTTGGCTGCCGTTTTTTTATTGACCCACGGAAAATGGAATAAAATTGAAATATTTGGAAAAGAAAATTGAAATAGCTGGAAAACTAAACTCAAACAAAAACTGCAGTAACGTTATAAGAATAAGGTCAAAATATTAAGTAAAAAAAAGGTTGCATTCAAACAAGAAAAACATTTGGAAAAACTTTTTTTAAAACCATGGGTGGCAAACCCATGGTCCCTTGGGGGCGCCTGTCTCTGGCATCGGGGTGGGCCCACGGCAGTTGGTGTCTGGGGCGGCCCGGTCTCCCGGGGTGTGGCCCCTGCTTTGGGGGGCAGGTGGCTTCTGGGACCGGGGACCGGGGGGCGGGTGCCCTGCTTGCCCGTAGCTGGCCGGCCTCCAGTGGGTGTTGTGGCGGTTGGCGTCCGAGGCCCACTGTGGCCCTTGCTCAGCTGCCGTGTGGCATCCGGCTGGGTCTCCCTTGTACCTCTTCGGAGTGGACTCGCATCTGCCTCTTTACTATTAATAGTATATATATGTATACATCATTTTTTTGGGGATCCCCCAATAAGCGGGGACCAACTGTACTGCTTTCGACAAAGTGGGGCACAGACCAAGCAAGGGTCGATTACATTTGAGTCCAGACTTAGTTGGACTTGTTCTTGTTTGGGTTTGCTTCATACAGTAAATGAAAAAAGACTGCCTTGTGTGGCAGAAGGCATCTGCGTTGTACCGACTGCAGGACGGGTCGCCTCAACCTCAAGACATTCAACCTCTCATATGATATATTAAAATGTCATTAAAGGCAACATGATGGATTCAAGACCAAATCATTTTCATACACTTGTTGGGTACCTTGTTCCCTCTGGGTCCCCTTTTGCCATTTGGGCCATCTGGTCCTCTGCTTCCCTTTAAGAAGGTTCACATATCAATGAATGTGGCAATTGAGAAAGCTAAAAATTGTAAAGCAGGATTAAAAGTCTGAATTACGCAATAGAAATGTAGCAGCAAGGGATGATGCAACATCCTAATGAAGCTTATTAGCCAGCGCCCTGCAAGACAGTGCATCTTGCATCGAGCACTCGCTGCTTCGGGCGTGTCAAATGTGAATAAAAGCATGTCAATCCACCATTAAAGTAAAAGATCCATTTCGGGCCTCCGCTGCTTTGCATTCAGTGATAACAGGGCCGCTCTTACATACATAACCAGGGTGAGAAAGCTGCAATATTACAGTCATATCTGGAGGGTTGGACCCCCAAATGACTTCATTCTGAGAGTTCTGGGACTGACCTTTAGTCCACTACTGCCCTGTTCCCCCTGAATTCCAGTTTCACCGATGCCACCCTGAAGGACAAACGTGAAAAGTCAAAGACGTTCATCCAGGTTGCAGTCCTGCAAAGTAAAAGCCATTTCATACAACATCTGTCATGTCACCACAAAGACACAAGCGTGTATTGTTTGTAAAGCATCAAGAGAGGCTCATTCCACCCTAAACTGGAGGGGAACCCCGCATCGAAAAATGTAAGGCGACATTTTGTCTCGGCTTGTGTACGTTTTCTGGTTAACACACAACATCCCGCATCGCGTGTTGCTAATACAACGGGCGAGCCTAAAAGCACCAAAGTACGTTTCTGTAGTTTTACAATGAAATTTTGCTTTTATAGCATATCATTGGAAAAGCATAGAAATGACCAATAAAAAGTCGAAATGTACATTTAACGTTATGTTTGTGTTTATTTAAGAGGTGACTGTTCCCAAAGACACAATCCGGAAGCAACATGAACACCTTCTTCCTAAATACCACCTTCCTGTTTTGCTAGTTGTTTTTTTTCAATTCAGCAGTGTTTCTCACTTTTCTTATAAAGATGCTGACACTTTATTTGGCTCCATTTTGGATTATTGAGGTGAGAAACACAATTGAATAAAAAAATAGGTCATGGCAAAACAGGAAGGTGGTGTTGAAGAAGAAGGTGTTGCTCTTTCTACCACTTCTTCCCTTTGGGAACAATCTATTATATAATTGCAAAACCATTTCAACATTTTTATTTGTGGCTTTCCCAAAATGATTAATAGGGTGGGAAAAATTGATTTGGTTAGAGTCCGTTTCAGTTGGAGTCGGACCTTCTGGAAGGCATTAATGATGCCAACTACGGTTCCACTGTATATTTTCTCTCAGCAATCAGCTGATGGTGTAAATGACATTATAGGCAAAATGGTGAGGTCTTGCAGAGTGACTGGCGTGGATGGAGATTCCCTCCAGTTACTGGATGATGCGCTCCACCATCTGAACCACCGATGCATACGTCATATGCATATCATAAACCAAAGTGTTGTACGTGGTACCTCAATGCCATTGGGACCGGGCTGGCCCTTAACCCCAAGGTAACCCGGGAATCCGGCGGGGCCCATTTCTCCCTGTGGACCTCTAATCCCAGCTGCCCCTTGCACTCCCTAAAAGAAAAGACTTTGGCTTCTACCATGGGCAACCAGGATGTTTAGAAACAGGTCTTGTTCCTACCTTATCTCCTTTAGGTCCTGGAGTCCCCTTTTCTCCATCTGGGCCACGGCAACCCTGCACAGTAAAAACCACATTTCACGAGTGTGTCAATTTGAAGTAAATAAAGGTCAAGAAATACAATATTATTTATTATAGTGGTTTTCAACGGAGCTTACCAGCACTCCAGGGAAACCTGGTGGACCCGGCTGTCCTGGTGCGCCCTGTACATAATGTCAAATTGGATATCAGACAATAAAAAACGATGAGCGGAATCCGAATGCCAGTGAACCAGCACAACATCCTTTTCTCTGCAAAGCAAAACATGGCTTAGACCTCGACAGAAATGTACATGGGCCCACCACCAGGCGTCTTCATCTGGCCCATTTGCCAATTCATTTTTGAAAGCTTGAACGGTGCAGGTTACCAAAACAGCCAGATGCAATCTCCAAGCTTGGACCAAAACAACGCAACACGCAAAAAAACACACACACACGCGCACAAAGTGACCCACTTGCCGCACTATGTGGGCATACAAATAAATATTTTACCTTGCAAAAAAAACCACCCATACGTTCCTGCCACAGAGCATGCTGGGTAGCTTGTGATACCCTTTCCCCCAACCTTTTGCTGTGATTTGCTGGATTACAAAATGCGCTGGGGAAGTCGTCATGGATGTAAATGAGGAGTCAACATGCTTAACATACTTTGATTGTTCGTAGTTCATTTTGTCAAACTGCAGCTGGACTACCCAGCATGCAGTTGTAGTTACGTGTTATGTTTATCACCCACATAGATGTTCTGTGCATTTTGTTTTGCTGCACCGCAAGCAAGCATGGCGTTCTGTTTGATGACCACCTCTGTACTGACGGCTCCTCCGCCAAATTTTGGTGAGCTCCAGAAGTAGCTGGAGAAGTAGCTGGAGAAGTAGCTGGAGAAGTAGCTGGAGAAGTAGCTGGAGCTCACCCACACCGATACAAGGACAACATGCAACCTCCACACAGCAAGAGTTCAAAAAGTGAGGTGGACATTCTAATCCGCATTCCACCGAGATGTTTTATGTTTTTCATGGAGCAGTTCATATTTGATTCAGATGATGCTGAGGCCGTGAGAGATTGTAGCGTAATGATTAGTGCTGTTTAGGTGTTTCAACTACACAAGTACAGACATAGCAATGAAATGAACGGGGGTATGAAGAATAAAGCTTCAGTTCCCAATGAAACAGTGGTTATGTTTTCATCTTAAACAAAACATGGAGGAAAATCAACTACCCTGGAAGTGCCTATGAGGTTTCATGTGTTTCCTCTACTGACAGTGGAACAGTAGCTCGGCACTTCCCCTGTGGGGCGCCGCTCTAAAGCGATTCCGACCGCAGAAGGACCTCAGAGGCTGCATGTTCATAGCTGAACAGTCAAGTGGAATATTACCTCTAACTTCCTGCCTCGTTTTATATGTTTATTTTAAAACACAATAAAACAGTACAATACATTAACATTTACATTCAAATACCATAATAATGACAATTTTTTCTTCATTGCAATAAACTGTGACTTTGAATTATTGGGATTATATTTAAAAAGGGGCCAACAATGCACATTTTGACTAACTTTTCTATCGTCACACACAAAAGTGTAGTCACTGTCAGATTAACCTCGAGGCGGGGGTGTCCAAAGTGTGGCACGGGAGCCATCTGCATTTAAAAAGGAAATTATTATTGTCATTTATTAAATACAAGGAAAAAAGTGAACACAAACAAAAATGGAAAAAATCAATATCCAGCAGTAATTTGAGAATAATATCACTCAAAATATTAGGAGAAAAAAGTTGTAATGTAATGAGAAAAAAATATGATTTAAGAGACTCAAATAATGTGAGAAAAAAAATAAAGTCATTTTAGTAATACAAAGTTGAAATATTAAAGAGAGAAACAGCAATTTCAAGAAAAGTCACAATGAAAACAAAGCAAACAAAAAGAAATAGAAAAAGACATTTTCTTGGAAAACTGCGATGGGGAATTTTTTAAAATAAGTAGTGCTAATTTTATGAGAATATTGTAATTTCTACATTTTTATTTGGTTGTAAAATGACAAAACCAAAACCAAATCCAACTATCATTTATGGAAAATGATGCTGGGGGAAAGGTTGTAATATTCACATCATAATATTATGAAAAAATATGAAGACTATTTATGAGTAAAATTGGAATACTTGGAAAATAAATGAAACAGCAAGTTGGATGTAAGAGCAAAGTTCATATTAATAATGTGCTTTTTCAGATATAGCACAAAGAAAAAAAAGCATATAGCATATCTACAAGTGTTGGTTTACAAAATACCAAAGTGACCCTCGCATGCTTTCAGTTTTCGGCATGTGGCCCTCGGTGGAAAAAGTTCAACTCCGCCGCTGAACGGAATAGAGTAGAATTCAAATAAATCTGGTTATACAGACGTAGATAACCGCACCAAATTCCATCGGGAACATCTAAATGCAACTCACCACTTGCCCTTCGAAGCCGGGTTCCCCCCGGGTACCCATGACACCCACGGGTCCCTATGGTGCAAACAACAAAGTCAGGTGTTTTATGCTGGCATAGTACAGACAACGTTTTTTCATCCAGATTTCAGACTGTCCTTGAAGGCAGCATAGTTGTGAGCCGTTACAAGTAAAAGTAGCAGCAAAAGCGACGACTGGAATTTCGGCAGGCTAGCAGTGCAGATGATGTAAACGGAGCTGGGAGAAACGCATTCTTCAGCAGATAGCCTCTGGTGTAGGGCTGCACAAACTGCGGCCTGTGGGCCACGTCGGGCCCCTCAAGTGTCTCCTTTCAGGCAATTCCAAATGTGTTTTTGAAAACATCAAAAGCGCAGGCGGCAACAAGCGGCACGCTTGAGTCGCCAAATTGCAATCTGTAGCTTGTGCAAAAAAAAATCCCAACAACACGTCAACAAGTCATCTACCTACCGCAGTTTATGCGACCGACCGCTGCGATGCCTTACCTTGCTGTGTTTGGTTGCACCGTGAGCAAGGGGGGCATTCTGCTTGACTACCAACTCTATATAGATGTTGCCCCTCCGCTAAATTCTTAACCCAACGTGGCCGTCGAGTCAAAACGTTTCCACCCTTCTCTTGGGCTAACCTGGCCAGGCTGGAGGCGTGCCCGCATCTCCAAGAAGAACCTTACCGGTGAGTACTTTTTCTACCGTTCGAAAAGTGTGAGGCAAAGCTACGGCTTAAACACACATTCTGTTATTCCGTTGCTGGTAAACAACCGAAGATCCTTGGTTTGAGGCAAGGAGCAGATGTGGTACCCGGGGGAGAACGTGAACGAGTTCATGAAGATAAGAAGCCACGAGTCCCAATTGAGTAAAAAATTCTCGCTTTGAGCAATTTGCACATCTCTAGTAACAACATACTTACAGGATCTCCTTTGGGCCCCGCTCCACCGCTCAGTCCTGGAGTTCCCTGTAAGATAAGTGGAACATAAACACACCGGGAAGTTCACCAAAATAAAACACTGACGCTCCTCATTGATCTTTTCCTCTTGGGACAGCAACTTCAGCATGTTTTAGTCAAAAATACCCACACTTGCCAAATGCCAATGACACCTTTAATGCACACTTACTTGGGGACCTCTGGGTCCTGGAGGCCCCATCTGTCCCTCCAGGCCTGGGGGCCCCTAGTTAAAAGCAAGCCACGTTAGATCGGCTGGGAAACATTTGAAGGAAGACAATCAGAGTCCTTACCTGCGGGCCTTTGCGGCCAAGACTGCCTGCAGGGCCTACGTCCCCCTGAAACAAAATTAACAAGTCGCTCACGGGAACGTTTACATTCTGAAAGCGTTTGTGCCAAAAATGCTGTTCTTGATTTAAAAAATAAGAAGAGTAAAGGTTGTGATTGTGCAAAAAAATCGAGTTCTAACTTTGCTTCCTCACTATAGTGCGTTAAAAAAAACTCTCTATATAAATAATCGCTGTTTGGCAGACTATGGCCAATTACAGGTCACACCATTCTGACACACGAGGTTAGATTAGATTACGTTTCACACCACACGGAGGCCGGCATGAGCCAGCAGAGCCCAGCCGACATGCTATGGCTGAGACGGACAGTCTCATTCTGTGTGGAAGTGGTTTTTGGCCTGCAAAACAAAGCCCGATGGTCCTGCGATCAAGGCTGGTGCTTGTGTGTCTCACCGAACAATAACACCTAGTGACTAGCGTGGAATGCTACATAGCATTCACATCATTGAATGCATCTTTTGAAAGCTTATATATTTGTGTTTTCATTCATTTAACCATTTTTATGCAGCAGTCAGGGACATTATTATTCTTTATTTTTTATTATTTATTTATTACAAATAATCTTTGCTCAGCTATTTATGGCAGTGACAGGAAGAACAATTAGAAGGTACATAATTAACCCAATCATTATTGAAGGATATATATTTTTGGTGACATTTTAATTCTGGGCCGCACGGTGGATGAATGGGTAGCATGTTGGCCTCACAGTCAGGAGGTTCAGGGTTCGAATCTCCGTTGGGCATCTCCTTGTGGAATTTGCATGTTCTCGCCGTGCATGCGTGGGTTTTCTCCGGGTACTCCGCTTTCCTCCCACATTCCAAAAACTTGCATGTTAGCTTTATTGTCCGCTCTAAATTGTCCATCGCTATGAATGTTTGTTTTGTCTATACGTGCCCTGCCATTGACTGGCAACCAGTCCAGGGTGTACCCCGCCTCCCGCCCAAAGTCAGCTGGGATAGGCTCCAGCATCCCTACGACCCTAATGAGGATAAGCGGTACAGAAAATGAATGAATTTAAATTTTGTAGCATAAAATACGTGCCTTGGCTCAATTGAGGTTGGAAAAAACTGCTGTGATGGATTATCCGGTCAATAAACGCAACCAACTTGCATTTATTCACAATGTGAATGATGATTATTAACACTGAAGGGAAATCCTGTGTACAGGATCATTACAATTCCTAAATTCCTTCCAGATTGGGTGCAATATTTCCAGATCTTACCCTTGAGCCATTGACTCCTTGAGCACCAACGTGTCCTGTGATGCCTGGAGCACCCTGTCACCCACAAGCAGACATGAACAATGGCAAAATGCAAAGACAGTCTAATCAAATCTGTTTGTCTGTTACTCAGCTCACCGGTGGACCCCGCGAACCTAAAGGACCATCCGGTCCGTGATCCCCCTGGCACCACGCACAGAGAGCAAAAGTTAGTCCATAATAACACATACTATAACTTACTATACTGTATACAGTAGACCAGGGGTGTCCAAAGATTTTACTCACTATAACCCTGAAAGGCATCAACCACTTCAGCAAAGTACTTAGAAACGAGCAACCGTCTATACTTTTATTAGTGATCTGTCGGAGCAGCCCGGCATTGTCTGATCCTGGCCTGACAGTGCAGAATGGAATCGACTGCAGTTGCATTACTGGACAGAAATGAACTGAATGAATGAAGCTGGTAATCATGGGGCTTGATGGGTAAATTATTATCATCATTACATCACTATTTGGCCACCTATTTAAACCTGAGAGAATAACAAGCCCAGCTCAAGCTGTGGGAGCAGGGCAGAAAAACGGATTCCATTCGTGGGATTTGTGGCTTCGTAGAGCTAATCATGTCACGGTATTGGTCCAGAGTAGGAGCATGTCAAGAGGGACTGAAATACACAGGTGCAAGCAGCTTTTCAAAGAAGTGGACTCACGTCAGGTCCACGCGGCCCCTCTGGGCCGTAACCTCCTCGAATCCCAGGAGGCCCCTGCAAAACAAAGCTCCGTTATGTCACGGTACGGTCTTCTCGGCGTGGTGTAAGACCCCGAGGATGCAGAGGGCTGGATGCCAAGCAGGTAAGTTGGAGGAGCGGCAGGAACATGGAAGGGACACGGGACGAGGGAAAAGCAACTGGCGACAAAGACAAATAGCCGACGACACCGGCACGCACACCTGAACATAAATAGCACGGAACAAAATGAGAACCAGGCGCACGTAATTAACCAAGTGACGAAAGTGGAAAACGGCCCAGAAACACATGAAACCATGACAACAACAACACAGCGAAACTAACCAAAACACAAAACTGTCACGCCTACAAAACACACGTGACACGTTACATCCTAATGTATGTAGTGTGAGGGAAACACCACGTTTAAAATTATGGTTTACATTTACAGTCACCTAAAGGCACCCTACTCATACAGTAGACCCAATAAATCTCAAATCTGCATTCTTATCTTCTTGGCCAACATGCTACAAATCAGCAGCCTTCTCCACGACCACGCGTACTCTGTTTTGATTGGTCCGGCATTGAGTTTCGGCTTTGGCCCCCCCAACTCCAGACCCCATTCGCCACCACCGAGTTGCGTGGTATTTGCGTACTCATAGATATACGTGGATGAATATCGGGAACCTGGCCTGATACTGTGTTGCTGTAGTGGAGAATCAGTGACCGCGAGGTAGGTCTTTGGATCCCCAGAAAAGAAAACAAATCTTCCTCATTGCTGCTTTAACCGGTTTCATTCAGGAGCCCATGGAGCCCAATGAACAATTCTCACATTTTATGGCTGCCATTCTTAAGAAAAAGAGGTTGGAAATGGAGGCTAGGGTCCCCTCAAGTCACAGTCGGTTGGAAAGCTTGTTGTCTGCAAGGGGTCCTGTAAGGTCCTGTAAGGTCCTGTAAGGTGCTACCATCTATGCCTGGCCTGGAAAGGCTTGGCTGGCGCTGCCATTCACTCCCACCACAGCTAGATGGCACACTGACCATGTAAGCCCGTTTGAGTGACGCCAAACGAGCGACCAGAGAATCTTTGGTGTGACATCATTTGTGTTGTAAATCATTTCCGTCAAGTTACCTCTTGAAAAAAAAGCGCCTCGAGCGGGAGGGTTTCTATATTTTGGTTCTCCCTCGTATGTCACGCAGCATTAGTGCATTTCAAAGCTTCAGATCCTTAGCGTCACTTCAGCGCGCTCCACCCTAACATCGAACAGGAGTTTCCGAAAGGGACTGAACTTGGCAAGAACAAGTTGGTCGCTTTGCAAGGCCAGGCAGAAAAGCAGGTGCAGTTTTTCCCCAAATTTCCGAAACACTCGGAGAGCGTAACGCGTGCATCACATCAGCCGGCCTGGAACATCGCCGGGCTAAAAAGCCATACAACGAAAGGGACTTCGTTAAAAAGCTTTGACATCTCGACAAACTAAAACGGAGCATATCAGACGTTCAACGTTCCCGGCACGGTGTTAGGCGCGTACCCATGGGTATGGTGCGGCTCTTTCCAGTAACACAGAAAAAAAGTGGCTCTTAGTCTCTGACTAATCTTTGCAGACATGCAACACTCAAAACAATCTGTCCTCCCACAAATCCATCAATTCCCAATGCAAGGACTAAACAAGAGATATGGATATATCGTATCATTGGGAAGGCCGGGACACTCACCCTGAGCCCGACAGGACCAGGTGGCCCTGGTAAACCGGGTGAACCCTGAAGACAGCAAAAACAGTCCAAGGTTATGCGGTCAGCATTCAGACAAGTTCGGCTCACACGACAGAATGTGTTGTGAGCGTTCAAAATCTTAAATCACAACATTACGTGGACAGACGCTAAAAGCAAGCTAACGTAGCTCAACGCCATAGTTTACGGTGTATAAGCAGCTACTATTTTAGCAGCTACCATAGTGATGTGGTATGTTTGGGGCTACATAAAAGCTACATTTCCCATGATGCCTAGAGTGCGGCTTCAGGAAGTAGTGATGTAGACAAGTGACGTGAAAGCTAATATCACGTAAGTCGTGTTTTGAGCTGACATATCTGAAAGTAAGTTTGATCAAGTCTAGAATTACTACAGGTTCTGTTTGGAATGCTCGGACTGTAGACCATCCACGATCAGCGATGACAAAGGACAAAGTGATGATGGAATGATGAAACTGTTCAGTTGTGACGCAAAAAAAGACAACATTAGATGTTTTAGTTCCCAGGGGGAAGTAATGAGTGACTATTCTGGTAGGCTACTGTTTAACTAGCCACATTACATGCACTGTTTGGAAAAAAAGCGTTCATTTAATCAACATGTCATAGTAGATGCTCAAAGGGTAGTGCAACTATTTGTTGATCTGTCTTTAAACTTCACAAGGTAACCCTGTCTGAACAGGGAGGGCGCCCTCTTAGGAACTACCCAAAAACATGAATGAAGCTGTTGCTCTAACTAGAGCACAATACTTGGATCACAGTGCATGTAACAAAGATGTCAACTAAAAGTTCACCTTGTTGCCTCGTTCTCCAGTTTCCCCTCCGGGACCTTTTAGGCCCATAAAACCCTAGAAAAGATGCATAACTATTATCCATGATATAATTCATGTTTATTGACCTTGTAGACAGCAATAAATGGCAACGCGTCAAGTCACATCTGAATCTGATTTAACACAATTGAAGAGAAATGATGAGTTGACTTAATCACAGTCATGCAATGTAAGAATGATTACAGAACAATGCCTGCCGCAAGAATAAAGCGTAACCCGCACCTCATTTTGTGATTGACATAAACACCCTGGAGTCCTACAGTAGTCACCATTTTGAAGCTCATTGTCTCGGGTGATAATAAATAATAATAATAAATTCATGATTCAGCATTTGCAGCCCAGCAAATTTGCAAGATTTGTAAAAAAAATCAGAAACATTAGATTTTTTAATTGTAAATCATTTCATCTCCAAAACGGGGGCGTTGCAAAAAAGGTCTCTGAACATTCATTTTGTTCCCCCTACACGATAGTATGTTTTATAAATCTCATTAAATGCTTTTTAAATGCGTTATTTATCCTACTCACCTCATCCCCTTCTTCCCCTTTGGCCCCTCGCTCGCCCCTGTATCCCCACGGGCCCTGAGGTCAATGGGAGTGGAGAAGGTCGAGAAGTTCAAAGAAGCATACGCTCATTATGGTTTTCAATGCCTTTGTACTTCTGCGGCCTTAATATACGATTTGGATGGTTGTTTTTCCAGGGCGGAATAATAATACTACATCTGGTAAACTAAAAACAAGATTTGGGTGCACAGGAATGAATGTTGGATTCTCTCCAATTTTCCCAGTTTCCCGGAGTATAATTCCCGCTCATCCGAGGTCGGGTCTTGGGGGAAGATGCCTAAGCGGACTTCCCTCTCCGCGGCTACTTTGTCCAGCTCCGCATTTCCCCGGCCACCCTCCAGTGTGTCCTGGGTCTTCCCTGAGCCCTCTTACCGGTCGACGTGCACTGAATACCCCCCGAAAAAGCCGTTTCTCTTTGCATGGACTTAAATATGGGCTCATATATCAAAATATACAGAACCTACCGGGAGCTCTTTGCTATGGAACACTTCTAATACGCTTCTGCCTGGAGACCTTGTGTCTGCAAGTGACGTGCAACTTTAACGACATCGTACGTGTGCGGCGCCTGAGACAGCGTCGAGCTTGGAGATTGTAGCCGCTGGGTAAGCCTCCGATGACCTGACTAGACTAGGTCCGGGACGACAATAAATTGATCACACAATAATTGTAAATTAATTGGATAATTTTTCCGGCCTCAATAAATGTAACGTGTGTCTGTTTTCCTTGCACCTTGCCTCCTAACCGGCAGGAAAAGAGTTCACTCTGTGCACTGGATTCAGCACTTTGGCATGTTTGTTAGATCAAAGAACAAAGACATGAATGAAGTGAGCCCGTTTGTCCGTCACATGGTTTTTTGTCTGGGTGGGTGGCGGCGGGGCTGGCAGCATACACACACAGTGTAACAAAGTAGAAATTAATGAGTAGCTTAGTCATTTGTATTAATTTCATCCTACTCTTCTTAAATGTTACATATTGTCACATCTTTATGTCATAGGCCCCATCTCATGCATCGTCTCCTTTTGAAACTTCAAGCAAACAGATATGTAAAACATCTTGTACCGTATGTTACGTCATCATTCCACCCTCGAAAAAACATCCTGGGCCCCGTTCCCATAAACCTTTGATAGAACTCTGATTCAGTCAACTCACTGTTTACTCACCTGTGACCCATCAACACCATTTGACCCAGGCTGGCCGTCTTCTCCATCTTCCCCATCCCTGCCTGGGGGCCCAGCTCTTCCTGGAGGGCCCCTGGGTCCTCGCTCACCCTTACAGAGCACATAAATGACTCGAGGTACATACAATGTTCAGTATGGGCTTGTCAGTGACCAGCTGTGACATTTGAAGCCTACAAAGCACAAAATCTTAACAAGGGATGTAGTAGAAACAGTTGGATCCAGCTGGAGCATTGGCCCCCACTGCAAATGATAAGTTAGCGATGAGTGAAGGCACGCAGCCTCCGGGACTCAGTCAAGGCGTTTATTACACAGACAAGGCGTCACCCGGATCACGACATTCTGACATGAAGGCCGGTGAGTGCCACGACTCAGCCTAGGACAGGTGGAAAACCCGGCAGATTCACAGGGAATGAATATACCGTACCTACCTTGAACTAAGCTGGCATGGTGACTGATGCCATGCTTTCAGGCAGACAAAATGTTTTTGGTGCTTACTATCTCTCCTGGCGTCCCCGGTCGCCCACGTTCCCCCGGGTCACCGGGAGGGCCCTAAAAAAGAAGAATGAATAAAAGTTCATTTCTGATATCATCATTAATGTGGCCAATTACTAACCTGCATGCCAGTCCTGCCGATCTCACCGGGTGGGCCAGCAGGACCATCTTTACTCTGCAAGCTCACAATGAAGAAAGCGGAATCAGGTCAACGGGGTCATAGCACAAAACCGATCCATATGCCGGTGGTCTTCAGTCTACGCACAGCTTTAGTTCTGCTATACCTAAGGCTACGTTCACATTGCAGGGTATGCTGCCGAAATGGGATTTTTCTGGTACCAAAAACACGTCAATGTAAATGCAAAGTGTCCAAAAAGTGACGTCACACGCATTGCTGTGTGTTCACGCAAGTAAAGATCGCTGCAGGGTGTGCCCCCCGTTGTGGCACTTTCAAGGAGTTTGTGCAGCAGGAGTCAGTATTTTCCTAACCTAACGGTGTAGCGGGTTTGGCAGTTTGCAAAAACTGGAATTGTGCTGTTCACACTGACATGGAAACATCCGATACACGTCACATATGAGCGAAACTGACATGCAGTCTGAACATAGACCAAGTTATTCTCAAATAAACACCCAAATCACCAACACTGTACACAGAACACAGGAAGGACCCATAAAACGCAGTAATAAAAAGATTAAATACAAAAATGAAATTCAACGGTTATGTGAAAACTCTAGCAGATCCTTTCATATGTTCAAGGATGCCATCTTTATCATTCATGATGGCTGAAGCATTTCAGTGCCTTGGACTGGCAAAGCGGCCAAAGTTGATTTCTCCACTCGGCATTTTATACAACGTCTGATTCACTACACTTTGGACTTTCCTTTTGTTTTACGTGCTGCCACCAGTAGGGCGTGCGTCACTTTTGGAAGTCACATGGTCAGCGTACTGACGGGACCGTATTACCGAAGACTGCGTCACGACCACTAGTGCTCTTTTTCCACACTACCAATGAATGATGTGCATGTGGAGCCAAGAAGCGCAGTAACGCTGTGAAAGGAGGACCTCCAGTAACAGTAAAGGTACTGGATCATCACTGCATACTTACAGGCCAACCGGCGCACAGCAACTGGTAGAAATTTGTTTTCTGCAAGGATAGAAAACATTTTAAAAGACAGTAACTCATAACCCCAACTGGAACATGCTTTTTCAATCTTCTCTTCCGCGGTACAAGTTCTGCAGTCCAGTTGCCCCCCTTTGAACGGCACGGCTGAGAATCTACACAGACATGTTCTGCACTTCATTTCCGGACTTTGTCGCTGACAGGCCTCTCGGGGGTGACGGCCCGAAGTTCAAAGTACGTTTAATAAACCCCAAAATTCTAGCAGCCTCATTTCTCTCATCTCTTCCTTCAACGCTGAGTAAATGCTCCCCCATCTCTGACACGCTCGGGGGTGCATTTCGCAACACGCGTCATTGTATGAAAGACGATTCTTCTTGCATGTTCAGCATTTATCAGTGGGCCAGCTGGGAGCTAAAGGTGGGATACGTAAAGATGAGCTCAACGATTTGGAGCCTGATTCCTCACATCAATTCAGAACGGGCCCGGTTGTCGGATGGCTCTGAAGACGACGACGCTGGGGTGAGGCGTGTTCAGGGGACGTTAGGCGTGTTCGTTATTTACGAGAGATTGTAATACGAGCGGTGCGGCAAAGCCAAAAGGGAAGGAAATGAAGGTCCTGTTGAGTGTTTGTCTATTGTGTGCATTCATGGTCTTTCCACGGTAGAAAGGACAGAGGGCAAGAATGAATTCAATCATATCTCCAACATTTCCTATACCGCTGGCCCTCATCACGGCCACTAGTGAGCAAGCCTGCAAGGGAAGCTCAACGTCCCCTAGAATGTCCACAGAAAGTTGTGAAATATGTACTGCTACTGTATGTGTGCGTTTCATTGACTTAATGTGCACTTCTGATCTTTGTCGGACAATCAGCGCCCACTGACTTCGACAGAGGAGCGTAGAGTGGGTTGTTCCGTAAAGCCCAACTCACCATCTCTGTTGGTTTATGGCTTCTGCATGATGATTGACTGACCTGTCTGATGCAAAATCCCTTTTTGATTGACACTGAAATAAGCAAATCAGCGAGTTTTCATTCTGTTGTTCCGAACGGATCCGGAGATTTACCAATCCACAGCGACTTTGTCTTTGTGCACGACGACCAGCGGGGTGCAGTTTATTTCCCCAACGAGCAGCGGAAAAAGGGCCTAGTTGGCACGACGGGGTCATTGTCTTGAAAAGGAACGAAGGGTAATATTTGCAGATAAATGAAGACATTTATTTTGTAGCCGGGGAAAAACGAGCTTCCCTCCTGCGGACAACTCACCGTCTCCAGCTGGCCAAACATGCATGCTTTAGTGGGAGGAAGCCGGGTAGGTCCTGCAAACTCCACATGGAGATGCTCCAACTGATACTCAAACCCTGCATCACCCGGCTAAGACTAGGCACGCTAACCACCGCGCGGCCCTTCTTTCTATTTTTAACTTTTTCCACCAGTCTTGTTTTGCTGCAACATATTCTTTATTATATATTTATATATTTATTATATTGGTTTGGGGTAGACAGATCCTAAATATGTGATAGGCCGCATTAATTACCTCAAAGGAAATTGCTGGGTGAAAAAATTATTCATAACATGCTGATAATAATTCATAAATAGATCATAATACAGGCCAAATGTGCAGCATATATGTACGGCTGTTAACTCCAGCACACACTTTTCACATGTTGACGTCTTGATGCTTCCCCGAGCAAGTTTTTTTCTTTATCGAGCATCATCCAGCTAGAGGAGGACACAGCTGACATTCTTACGGATGTATCAAGTACTCGGGGATGTCCACTTTACAGTGGTACCCCACTGTATATATACTGTACTTCCAGAACATTCGATACAGTTTCTGGGTCTGTCATGTGACCAGGATATCATACCTGGAAGGCCGCCCATTCCTCAGCAGTGTTCCTCCAAAGGTAAAGGGTTGGTAAACCTGGTGGTCCTGGAGGTCCTCGCTCACCCCTTCTTCCCGGACTCCCCTCAGGGCCCATCTTACCCTTTATGCATCACAATTAGGTTGATAAGACATGCAACATCTTGATGCAGGACTACATGACCAGTAGGAATGATGTTGTTTCACATGAGACGTCAGGTTTTTGAACCAATATGTGGACTAATACTGTATGTCAACAATAAAGTTCGAGTTCTTACCCTGTCGCCTTTGAACCCTGGCAAGCCAGGTTCTCCAGGGAAGCCCTAAAAATAGGTGAGATCATTAGAGAGGTTCAAGAGCCATTACCGCCAATGACCCAGAGATGCAGCTGTGACCAGGATTTCAAGTGCAGCATATGTATACAAAATTGGTAATCCAAAAAAAAGATTTCACTCACGGTTAGTGTTTCCGTGAAAACAATTATGAGAAAAACAATTGGCTATGCTTTTTGCAACATCATAATGGCAACAAACTACGCATTGATGAAAAGGTCACATAGTCCATAGTCCATAGTCCACTCCTTTAACATCAGTGACATCTCTTTTGTCGTAGTTTGGCTGCCGCCCCTTCGCCTCGTGAAAAGCCTCCGGTTCTGCAAATGATTACGCTATCTTGCAGAAACTGCGTCTTTGAGGTCTCCCCGGGTCTCTCAATGGTACTGAAATCAGGAGACTGAGATTGGCCACTCCAAAGCTGTCACTTCTTCCTGCGGTAGCCAAACATGGAACGGCCCTGACAGGGGGCGAATATGAACGATGACAATTCTGAATGTTTTAAATCATTCATTTATTTATTTTCCATGCCGCTTATCCTCATTAGGGTGGCGGGGATGCTGGAGCCTATCCCAGCTGACTTTGGGCGGGAGGCGGGGTACACCCTGGACTGGTCGCCAGCCAATGGCAGGGCACATATAGACAAACA
>QODF01000222.1:822258-877258 GCA_024372805.1 Oostethus manadensis
AATGCATTAAAACTTCACTTCTGTTGTTGTTTTTATTATTCCAACAAGTGCAGACACAATTGTTTGATAATAAGTGCTTCACCCACCAACCATAATTGAAGAAGAAGGGATGTTGTAATAGCACTCCTATTTCCTAGTCTACACGTTTATTTTGTGCATTACGAGGGTTTCATCTTTTCATTTATATTGGTGTACCGCACGGTGCAGTGGTGAAAACCTGTAAAGTTGGCCCCCCAGCCCGTGCAAAACTATGGTCAAATAGTCTCATTTGTTTGTGCTGCGTTTGTGCTTTTTTGTGCAATTCAAATTAACGCTGGTGCTGCTTTCGTTTTTGAGTTATTACTGTTTCTTTCATAGGTCAACCAAAGTTTACCCAGCCCCCCATTTTCTCCAAATGAAACCAAAATAATCCTATTTGTTTGTGCTGTGTTTGTGCAGGTAAAATGAACGTTTGTGCTGCTTCTGTTTTTGAATTATTACAGTTTCTTTTACAGGTGAACCAAAGTTCACCCAGCCCCCCATTTTCTCCAAATGAAACCAAAATAATCCTATTTGTTTGTGCTGTGTTTGTGCAGGTAAAATGAACGTTTGTGCTGCTTCTGTTTTTGTATTATTACAGTTTCTTTTTCAGGTGAACCAAAGTTCACCCAGCCCCCCATTTTCTCCAAATTAAACATAATCCTATTTGTTTGTGCTGTGTTTGTGCAGGTAAAATGAACGTTTGTGCTGCTTCTGTTTTTGAATTATTACAGTTTCTTTTGCAGGTGAACCAAAGTTCACCCAGCCGCCCATTTTCTCCAAATGAAACCAAAATAATCCTGTTTGTTTGTGCTGTGTTTGTGCTGTTTTGTGCAGTTAAAATGAACGCTCATGCTGCTTTCATCTGAGTTATTAAAGTTTCTTTTGTAGGTCAACCAAAGTTCATCCAGCCCACCATTTTCTCCAAATGAAACATAATCCTATTTGTTTGTGCTGTGTTTGTGCTGTTTTGTGCAGTTAAAATGAATGCTTGTGCTGCTTTTGTTTTTGAGATATTAACGATGAAAGTGTTGGGCTATTACATAATCGGGCAGTCGGCACGCTCCGAATGAAACCAAAATAGTCTAATTTTGACCGTCCTCGTTTGTGCTGTTGGGTGCAGCCGAAATCAACCTTCGTGCGACTTTCGTTTTTCATTTTGGAGATATTTCGCGTTTCTTAAAGGTTATTTTTAAAAGATACGTAGGATGATACTTACCTATTAATACTTACAGTATCTATGGTAGTTATCTGCTCATGAAACGTTATTAAAATGTAACCAAGCAAAATATACAATTTTGACCCCCAAAAATCAATTAATTATGTTAAATATTTAACGTAAATTTGGGGGTGGCGGGGGTCCTTTCCAGAGCTAGCAGCGACTGGAGCCATTTTCACTTTTAAAATTTGATTGGCGTTTTCGCTTTTCACAGGCCTGCAGGTCACTGTTGGCTTTTTTGATGGCTCCGTTCACACAAACACTGCAGCAGCGTCATAACTGGAGAAACACTTACTTCCTGCCCAGGAGGTCCCATTCTGCCTGGTGGTCCAGATTTGAGACGATACAGCTTGCCATCTGAGCCCAGGACCAGATCTCCATCCTTGGACGTGATGGGGATAGTCCCAGACTGGCTCTTACTCGGTAGTTCCCCTTTTTGCATCGCAGGATGATGGATGAACGAGGTGTTCTGTGTGGTTATCTGTCCAACTTTTTCATCTGTGGTGCTCTGGTAGGTAGAATGAGGTGTGGGTGAGACGGAGCGGGCCCATTCATCAGTGTCCTCCATTTGTTTGCTTCTGTTGACGGGCACCCCGGAATCAAGGGGGAACTTAGGTGGAAAAGTCAATTCCACTGAAGGTTTTTGGGGGGCACGTCCATCGTCAAGATGAATAACGCTATCTGAGGGTTTTCCTGGGAATGTTGATGAAGTCCTCCCACCTGGGTCAAGCTTTTTACCTGTAGTGATGTTGTCATCCAGATGCTTTGATGGCACGTCAGGCTTCCCCTTCTGTTCATTTCGGAAAGGTTTCCGTGAAGGGTCGGCTCGTCCACCCTTTGGCGAGGTCAGGTCCAATAATTCCGTGTCTTCATCCACAACAAAGACATCGGCCGCTCCTTTGCGATTTGTTCGTGAAGTCAGAGTCCCATCTCCTCGAGAGGCTCCTCGACGCCGCAGCAGATTGTGCTAAAAAAAGGAACCAAAATGTACGGATGTTGAGACGTCGGATTTTTTTACTGTAACACATTTTCCATGGAGTACATACGGTATGGCTAATTATGGGGCTGTAAAGCCGACCCTTGCGACGGACGCGATCGCCAGAGAATGCATTTATTGTACGTTGAAATCCCCTCACAAGAGGCTCAACATTAATAACTAGCGATGTCCCAATCCCACCTTCAGGATGGGGATCGGCTGACCATCCGCTGTTTTTTGAAGATCGGATTAGGCTCTTTTTTGCCACAAGTTCGGGCCGGTCCGGTCGCCGTAACTCGGGGCCTCTTGACTCCCACCGGCTGGATAAAGGAGAGCATGCACCAGTACCGTGAAGACATGTTGGCGGTGGTGAAGTTGACGAAGTAAGACTTGCTGTAATAAATGGAACCAGGAATTCTTCTGTCTAGCAAAAACCCAACGAGACCTAAAGAATATGGTAGTAAAAACACACACTGCAGTACATCCGGGGAAAGTTAGGAAAAAGAATCATGGAATGAGAACGGGAATCAGAAGTTACTGCGCTGAAAGTTCTGGCTTTACACCTTCATCCCACTTCGGACTCTTTATCCCGATGAGGATTTTGATATTCGTCTTGTAATCCGAGATGTTTATTTTCTCTGACTGCGGTTTGTAAGTTGAGGATGTGAAGTTCACGATGACCCCCATGGCACCTCAGCGTAGATCCTGGAAATGTGGTTTTTTCCGGCCTTGGCTCAAGCCTAACCCTGCCTTGTAAGGCTACTTTGTGATGACATTTGAGGGACTCTTGTGGTGCGGAACCCTGGGGTACGAATGCCCCGCGGTACGAAAAATCCGGGATACGAAAATACCTTTCTTGTTATTTTTTTTTTGTTTCTTTGGCTTACGAAAAATTGTTACAAAAGGTTCTCGGTCTCGCCAAAACCTCTTCGGATTTGCCGTATTTTAGGGCGCATGCTAAAACATACACACAAATACAATCACTGTACTTTGAAGCACTCACTCGTGTACATTTCACCTCGATTATCGTAAAGTTCAAAATGATTGACATGTTTTCTGTGGGGGAGAAAAACAGACCTGTTTTCGGAGAAAATACTTTTTGACCGGAAATCCACAAATTTGCCAGGCTGCGAATGTTGACGTGCAAATATGCGGCTCTGTAATAAAATCTGCAAACTTTACAAACTTTACAAATACCGTGGAACCTTGGTTAGAGTACACCCTGGATAGCATTTTTGGTTTAGGTCAAATTTTTGCCAAGATTTTGCCTCTTTGCGTACATTTCCGTGTTAATAATAGACGGCGTGAGTCCTGCTGTGCTGCTAAAAAAAAGGGAGGTCAGCTCCATGGCTGGACCATCAAACTGTTTTGTATTAGGGTTTTTGGCTTTCCGGAACAAATGAATTGGATTTACATTTTTTAATGGGAAAATTTGAGAGTGTTTCAATTAAAGTCAGACCTTCTGGAACGGATTCATCAGGATTTCACTGCGTAATGGTATTAGAGTAAATACAATGCATCTGTACAGTGTAATGTATGATGTACTGTCGCGCACATTTGCAGTCACCGTGTCATTTTGCGGTTCTTTTGAGTCCAAATTCCTCAACTAAGGTCTAAAATAACCTACCAATCGACATCAATGGAGGTGAAAAAACTGCACGGGTGTGTGCACATTAGGACACACACACCGGGTTAAAAGGGCCCACAAGCCTGGACACATATTCAAGCTCGAAAGCCAAACACTAACTGCTGCAGAGAAACATCTGCAGGATGTGAGCATGAAAAAAGCTGTCATATTTAATAACACTGAAATGAAAAACACACTCAGCTTCCTTCACTTGCATTGCGAGAACGTCGGGAGACCGGCAGGATTCCCAACCCTTTGCAAGGAAATACTGTTATGAGGGAAATGTAACATTCATATACAATATAACAGGGAAATATGATATACAATATAACAGGGAAATATAATATACAATATAACAGGGAAATATAATATACAATATAACAGGGAAATATGCATTTATAGACTTGAACCAACCCGCGGCAGCTATCGGAAGGCAGGAAAACAGTCCAGGGTGCACCCCGCCTCTCGCCCCATGTCAGCTGGGATAGGCTCCAGCATGCCCCTGCGACCCGAATGAGGATAAGTGGAATAGAAAATGGATGGATGGACATGTTGGTTCCAGAACCCACCATGATAAATGAATTTCCACCTAGTAAGATTCCGTATTTATAAAAATAATTTTTCATAGTTAGAAGAATGACATTCTATATTACACTTTTGTAACATTATGACGGAATATGCCTGTAATAACCTTTAAAAGTATATATATTAGATAAAATAAGACATAACATGGGATAGCGCTTTTTGGGGGGATAGTGCCTTTCCTGTTTTCTTCCTTACATTACTGACACCTACAGACCAGTATAGAGTACTACATTTCACATCTTTGAATGCTTTTTGAATGCCTGATATTTGCATTCGTTTAGACTTTCTTATGTTTGAAAATACTCAATTTAGGCACACAAGAACACATCAAATGAGCATTTAAGAAAGAAAAAAACACGAAAACTACACAATCAGGACACAGCAAAAATGTATTATCCATTTACTCCACGAAGGTGCAAAATGTAGGAAGGGAGAGATCTGATGAAGGTAGTGGTGCTGAAGGGAAAGCCACGGCAAAGCAGCGCAGATGGAGAACATAATGCAGCTCACAAGATCATATCTGATCCCACGAGTCATTACTGCCGTCCCATCGCAGACTGCCGGAATGATGGAACATTGGGAGGGAATTAGGGGGGAACAGTGACGTGTGTGTGTGTGTGTGTGTGTGTGTGACAGGTGGATAGATAAGAAAGGGAAGAAACAACAGCTGCTGCAGTGAGCCAGACACAATGTCCAGGGTGGGTTTTG
Organism: Oostethus manadensis; assembly: GCA_024372805.1. Classification (NCBI taxonomy): domain Eukaryota; kingdom Metazoa; phylum Chordata; class Actinopteri; order Syngnathiformes; family Syngnathidae; genus Oostethus; species Oostethus manadensis. Next base: position 827,392 of record QODF01000222.1, read on the forward strand.
GAAAGAACTTCCCGGATTCTCTGTCGGGGTTTAAAATAACCAGAAAAGAACTGCAACTCTGTCCTGCAACAAAACCCAACAGACATGAATCAAGAGCATTTGACATGGTTTGCTGTGTACATTTAAGACCTGGACCAGTAAGACTGGAGGTCGTTGTGGAGGTGACCGAAGGAGCTGAGGTGGGCAAAAGGGCGAGGAGCCCCAAGTCAACACAAAGACCCTTTTATGCTTCCTTATCCTGATCCACAGCCAGGCAGCCCACTCGGGTTTTAAAACTGAAACTGGATCTCCCGCTGGTGCAAGTCCCCAATCGCTTATCTCCTGTGTCTGGCAGACACCCATTGGAGGTTTTCGCCAACAAAATTGGGAATACATACAGTGTATCAACGACCGTATGGAGGGGGAAAGCTCAAATTAAGGACTTTCTGAAGGAGCCGATGCTTTGCAGGAAGAGTTTCCGGCATGAATGTGTCCACCAAGCGCGCATTCAACCAACCTTAGCTACATCCGACATCTTTGGCATGAACTGGAGCACGCATGGTAAAAGGAACACGCAAGAATAACACAGCGAATGGATTACATTCCATGTTTGCCGCCCCCTCCGAACCCTTCTCCTAGCTTGACAATGACGCCCTTCTTCGCTTTTGGATCAACATTTGCAATAAAAGTTACTGCTGTAATTCTTCCATCGGATTCGTCTCCGAACTCCTTTCTCTTCAATGGCCGTTGCTCACGAGCGACGGAAGCTAACGAGCGACGGAAGCTAACGAGCGACGGAAGCTAACGAGCGGAAACACGCCTGACGCGCCTGTTTGTATTTACTGTATAACGTGCTTGAAGTATCACTTCTCAGTCTCACTTGTCACAGCACTCGACTATGTATTTGTTTGTGCTGCGTTCGTGCTGTTTTGTGCAATTAAAATGAACGTTTGTGCTGCTTTTGTTTTAGAGATATTGCAGTTTCTTTTTAGGGTAAACCAAAATTCATGCAGCCCCACATTTTCTCCAAATGAAACCAAAATAATCCAATTTTTTGTGCTGTGTTTGTGCTGTTTTGTGCAATTAAAATAAATAATTGTGCTGCTTTTGTTCTTGAGTTATTACAGTTTCTTTTATAGGTAAACCAAAGTTCATGCAGCCCCCAATTTTCTCCAAATGAAACCAAAATAATCCAAAATAATTGTCACGAGCCCTAGGAGAACTCTACGGCGGCCCCGCAATCTGACAAAGTGCTGTAGGCAAGACCGCCAGCCCCGATCGGACACAGGCATGCAAACACTCTCCGAGCGGCTGGGTCCTGGAAATTGGGGCTCGGTGCACGGGACAGTCTGACGCAAACGTAACTGAAACAAACCGAGGAAGGCAAATTCCAATTCATCCTCCGGTCACCAGTTTGACCACTTAAGCACATTCACTGGTACCAGCACAAAGCTTGACGTGTTTTGTGTCTGAGTCTTTGCATTAACACTGCCGCGCTTTTTCCTTATTATTTTACTAGACCACCCACGTACCAAATCCCACTGTCGGTTGGGATCAAAGTGGGAACCCAAATCCCCCCAGTGGTGGTCTGGGAATATAAGATTGTGAGACGTGGGGGGTGGGGGGGGCCTCAAAAGACGCTGGAATATTTCTATAAACCGGCGGCTCCCACCTAAAGGATGACGACCTAAGCAAGCTCAGCCGCAAATATCACTTTCCTGCCACCCCGCAGTGGGTACCCATGCTGATGTCACACCTCAAAAGTTGAACACCACCTGCTATTGGTCAGAACACACGCAAAGGCAAAGGCTAGCTGAGCTGAAACCTACGGCATTCAGAAGACGCATTCAAAAACGCTGATGGCATTGTGTTGTATGATATGGTGTGATACACTAGGTGTCATTACCGTTGCCGTAGTCTTCGGTGAGACCCGCAAACACCAGACCGGACCACCGCAACAACAGGCTCTGAACTGTGTCACATCCAGCCCAACGACTAAATAATAGTCTAACTTACGTATCATATGTCTTATTTTCACATTTTACGTCTATTATATTGGGTAAAACCGGTGTTAACGTGACTATAGGGCTGCTAGTTCGTGTCTAGCAGGCTCTAATATATTTCAATGACGCAAACAGGTTTTCTACGCTGTGACGCGACGACATTTGATTTATAATTTGTGAAAATCCACTTACCTAGGAAGCAATGAACTGTTTTAAAGGAGGGACAGGTCTGTTGGTATCGTGATACATGCAAATGTACGTCATAAAAGGGTTATTGGTAAATTGTCCACTAATATGACTGGTAATATTGTTGTTGTTCTGTTTGACTTCGGGCGAGAGGCGAGGTACACCCCGGACATAGAAACAAACAACCATTCACACTCACATTCATACTTGCGGACAATTTAGAGTCTCTTACTAACCGAACCCTGATAAATAAATGAGACAACATCTCAGTATCTCCAGTACCTCCATGTATGAAAGTATGAGGCCGTCACTGCATCGCTTTTTACAATGAGCTCCTTCAAAGCGATCATTTGGCATCGTAAAAAAAGAAAAGGAAGAAACAGCAGATGGTGAAACCAACACAGCCAGGGAAGCATGTTGGAAAAGGATGGATGCACGAAGAAGTCTCAAATTTGGTTGAGGATCTGGAGAGTACAGCAATTTATTTGCACTGTTTCCGCCAAAATGGCATTGATTGAACTTTTTGTTGCCCAAACTCATGACTGCGGCATGCTCCGTGGATCAGGAATGAAAAAAAACCATTAAAAAAAGTGTCATGAAAAGGGAAAAAGGTGACTATAAGGTTCTTGTACCAGTATAAGGTTTTTTTTTTCCATCATGGGCAAAATCACAAGAGAAGAGGACAAACTAAAGCTATGGAATCTGAAATAAGCCCCAATTTTTAATTATACGCACACGCTAAAAGCTTACCCGTTTAAAAAAGGACAGGTTTACCATGTGACACGACGCCTGGACGCATGTGCAAACATAACAAACAGCTGATATCAACGCCGCTCTGTTGTTTGCAATCGGTGTGCCTAACGGCATCACAAGCTCAACGCAACCAATTGTTTCGGCCACCAGGTGTCGCCAAACACCCGCCACCCCACTTCAACAGAAAGGCAGCACATGTTCGACATACCGTAGAAGTCACACGGGACGGAAATGATAAAAAAAGTCTGACTTTTAATTTGGAACTCTCAGTAGGTTGACATTTTCAATATAAAGTCACCAGACGTATAGTATGCCGATTTCCATAACAACCCGAGAGAAACATCAGATTACAGCCAAGTGCGCATTAATCATACAAATATGCGGTGCCCCTGCAGGCGTTTCTCATTTTTTCACCCTCTCGGAATCCAATCCACACATCGGAACAACAGAGCGTAAGGAACCTAATACGGCGCGTGACGTGAGCTTTGAATTCATCGGGTAGGAAACACAATTCCACAGTCATTGCAATATTATCATGGCCACAACATTCCATGCCAAACCCTTGGCTATCACTGTGCCTACAGAACACACTTTCAAAGTCAAAAGCCAAAGACAGAATGCAATAAAGTACCTTTTCTTTGCGCCACCCTTGACCCTGCGCTTGCCGCCCCCCCAAGTCCAACAGCAAGCATCCCAGGAGCAGAAACCGTCCCAGATGATAGAACATGGTGGCGTAGGAGACGCTGCAGATCTGCGGGCGCTTCAGCTCTCTTCCATGCACAGCAACACGCAGACCTCAGCGCAAGAGGTCACACCCACTCCGGGTGCACACCCCTCCTCACTATGTCAACTTTACATACGCACCGCGCGCAGGAGCACGGTCTTCAAACCTCTGCAACCTTTCGAGCTAAACTTCGTGCAAATATGTGCACCGGTGGTTGGAGGTGGTCTCCTCGAACATGAGCGAGCATCTGCTGGAACGGACAACTAAGCAGTGGGTTGCTGCCATTATGGGGACGTCCTCCTCCCAATAAACTCGCCTCTCCCTCTCTTGCAACGCCCTTGTCAGTGTGCAAGACACCCGCAGGGATAAAGATAAAAGTTGTTCTCTTTTTTTCGGTTTCATGTCATTGTTGCACTCCTTGTTCTAGCACACTTTTGTTGTTTTGTGGCCATTGTGTTTTCTCACTCAGGTGTACGCAAACACTTGACCTCGCCATCGGGGGAATGACGCTCACGCACACTCTTACACAAGGAACCTCCCGTTTTTCAAGTTTGCAAGCGAAAAAGCTCGCATTGTCCCAATTTGCTCACCACAAACACGACAAAAGAGATTTGAAAATTGGCCACAAATTAAGAAAGAAGAGAAAAAACCTCTTCCAATTTCATTCTGGCCTTAAGTCTGCTGGAAAGCAGCAATGAGTTCCTGAAAAGCAAAGCAATGCATGATGGGAAGCAGTTAAGATAGTTACTAGATTGTAAACAACTATCTGCTTTGCCTTGTAGGAAAGCAGGACGCTTCTTTCCTGAAAGGCAATACATGGCGAAGAAGCAGGAAGCGGCCTCCTAGCAAAGCAATGCATGATGGGAAGCAGTTAAGATAGTTACTAGATTGTAAACAACTATCTTAACTGCTTCCCATCATGCATTGCTGTGTTTTTCAGGAAAGCAGGACACTGCTTTCCTGCAACGCAGTGCGTGGCAAAGAAGCAGGGAGCGGTTTTCTAGCACTTAAGATAGTTACTCGATAGTAAACAAATATCTTAACTGCTTCCCATCATGCATTGCTTTGCTTTTCAGGAACTCATCGCTGCTTTCCAGCAAAGGAAGAAGCAGGAAGCGGCTTCCTAGCAAAGCAACAGATGATCGGAAGCAGTTAAGAGAGCTGTGGTTTACTGTTCTCTACTAGTATTGGTACTTGTCTTGTATATTTGTTACCCTCCTGTTACGCGTCAAGTTGCTTACCTTTCTATCTTTTAAAGATTAGAACATAGCTGCTGGATTTATTGTTTAAGACAACCTTTGTGGCACCACAAAATACACAAACAATAAAAACACCATAAATTCTGACTAATAGTAGCATTAGGACCAGCCAAACTATAAAAAAAGTGAAATATGCATAATTACTTCATCTCACCAAAGTTTCTTTTTTGCAGCATAAAAACCGAGTAGAGTACATGCCAATGGCAGAGGGCTTGAAAGATCAGCAGGGTAATCAGGCATTCATTTCACCTCCACCAAAGACGAGGTTACGCCTTTGCATGTACTTCGTCATCATGGAAACTTAGGTAATTAATAAGTCATGACATTCGCAAAAGATAACAACCGTAAAATACTCCAAGGGGGACATTATAAATGTTGTGAACCGTCACCGTGCAGAGTTCAGACTAGAGGCTTTACAGGCATTCATTAGTGGAGGCCCCTGACCTCAGGGGGGGTTTAACATCTCCGTGCACGCTGGAGGAGTGAGGATTATCCGCTCAAGCCTCACCTCGCTGCAGAAGAAGAGACCCCCAAAATGCGCCTCATGCCAGACTCGTTACGCACCAAAGACGCAAACAGCAGTCCTTAATGGAGTAGAGATTCTTCCTAATGTAAAGTAGTTGTCTTTTTTCCCGCAGTGTGAAGAGGAAAGCCAGCGACTGGAAGGCTGCAGCTCCACAGGTCACGTTTAATGGGAAACAGGCTGCACGGAAACAAAGCAAGAACCCCCACTCTCCTTTGCTCCAGCATGAAGAGTTTAATTGCAAAAGAAACAAATGGGCTTTGGCGTGTACAACATTAGGTAAACAAAACAAACCGTGTAATTATCAATGACCTTATTGGCTAATCAGCTTCAGGTTAATAACTCATGTTTACGTGACAGAACGTCGCCCATCAGCGGCTCATATCATCCATAAAGTTCCATTATTTGACTTTTTCAGGCATTCATTGGAAATAACAAGTGAGATCAGATACGGTATACGGTACATTACGGGTGTAATGATTCGTCCACTGCATCGATTTGTATCTGCGTTTACCAAACTGCCATTCCAGACGACATTTATCAATCTATCCCATTCCATTTTCTTCCACTTACCCGTGGCAGCAGTTTCAGCAGGGAAGTCCAGACTTCCCGGAGACCTCTTCCAGCTCCACCGGGAGGACACCAAGGCGTTCCCAGGCCAGCTGTGAGACATAGTCCCTCCAGCTAGTCCTAGGTCTTCCCCGGGGCCTTCTTCCGGCTGGGCGTGCCGGAAGCACGCGTGCGAAACACCTCACCAGGGAGGCGTCCGGGAGGCATCCAGACCAGATGCCCGAGCCACCTCAACTGGCTCCTCTGGATGTGAAGAAGCCGGCTCTACTCTGAGCTCCTCCCGGATGGCCGAGCTCCTCGCCCAATCTATAAGGGTGAGTCCAGCCACACAGCTCCTCCATGAATCACCACCTTATTGTGGTGGAGGGGTTTGAGTGCCCGAGTGATCCTAGGAGCTACATTGTCGGGGGCTTTATGCCCCTGGTAGGATCTCCCAAGGCAAACAGGTTCTAGGTGACGGGCCAGACTAAGAGTGATTCAGAAGACCCTTCAAAAAATCAACATGAGTGACCGCACCTTGCCCGGAAGTGAGATACCGGGGCCTCACCCTGGAGCCAGGTCTGGGGGAGGGGCTCGCAGGCGAGCGTCTGGTGGTCAGGCCTTCATCTGTGGGGCCTGGTCGGGCCCGGCCCGAAGAAGCCACACGGGATCTCCCACCCGCAGACACACCACCTGCAGGGGCAAGCATAAGGGTTCGGTGCTATGCGGTCGAGGACGGGTGTCCGGGCAACCTGGTCTTTGGCGGCCAAATCTGGTTCTTGGGACATATATCAATCTAACATTGTTTAAAAGGTAATCAATTGATTGAATGGATACTTGGAAATACAGCGTTGGGTTTCAGCATGGCAGGCTTTATATGGATGTGTGTTTTTTTACCACTGTCAGTGATAAAGACATTAAGCGGTACTCATGTAACGGTTTGTTTTGGCGTTGCCTGTCCCCCGGAGTTCTTAATAATGCAGAGAGCTCGTCCCTCACCAACACTGAATATACAAATAATATATATACTAATATACAAAAAAGTGCAACGAGCAGGTAATGCAATGAACGGGACGAAAAGCTTGCGGGGGGAAGCCGGAAGACATGACTGACCCAGATCCCGGACCTAGAGACTCAGTCTCAGCAAAAACAGAACCAGGGAACGGGATGAAAGATACAAAGAATAAACAAAGTCAACTGTTAGCCACATGCTGTGGCTTGGTCCCCCACTTTCTACAACCCAAAACAGCAGGCCTGCCTGGTTTCCCGCATCATCACAAAGACTTCCCAATGCCATCCTCGTGCATAAACTGTTCCTGGTGGTGTTTGCACGCCATGTTCTGTTGTCTTGGTATTCATGAGGATTATGTTTTTTTACATAGGTGAAGGGGCTTTGCTTTTTGCTTGGACTGTGTGCAGAAACACCTCCAGAAACAGCGATGCTTCCTGACGTAACACCCGCAGCATTACTACAGTATTGTTATAACATATATATTTCATAACACAATATTTTTTCTCAAATGCTTGTCTTCCCATAAACACTTGTCGGTTGTTTTCTCCTCTACATGCAGTCTGCACCGGCAAAACCCATCCTCTCCAATCGGAGACATTCCGTGCTATTTACTGATGACATAAGCGACGTAATAGGACACACCTGGGCAGAAAAACACACCTGCCGGTTCCGGGACTTTTGCTCACATGAAAAGGCGCTATCTTCTAAGCTGTGCATCCGATCCAGACATAAATACCCGGAAATATAAGCTCAAGTGTTGCTCTCTGCTCCGATCCTCTAATGTCCCAGCCCCGTTTTTTTAGTCTACAGCAGAAAAACGATTCCTATTCCAATACGGATATTCCAATACCGTGTATGGACTAGCCCAACGCACATTTTCTTTGCATTTGACATGCAGACAACGATGCAAAAGTGATGCCAAATGAATGTTAAACGGAACATCTGACACAGTCCTGTAGGGGAAATCACCAGTTAACAAAATAAACACGTCACTGTGCTGCAACCACGATTTGCAGACAAAAGTCTATCAAATTAAAAAGCAACGTTCTAGAAGCAATAAGCAAGTACCTTCATATAAAAAATACGTACTACAGTGAGCCGGAATGCTTAGGTTGTGTTGTTAAAACTACAAGAGCGCTACGGATGCATGAAATGAGACTCCGACAGACGCAGGGACCCCAGTGGAAGGTCTTGCACCCTTGTCTCGAAAAAGGGCCTTGCGTTTGTTGCCTACAAGGGTCGTCTTCGGTGCGTGATGCAAGGTGCTGGCGTGAAAAAAACAGCAACGATGGCCTTTTGGGTGCTGATTAGGCGAGGCAAAATGTTAGCAAAGATTTGGGACGTTAACCGAAAAATGTGCTAACCGTGGCGGATGTTACCCAAGGTTCCACTCCACTACTTAATGCAAAGATTGTACATGTAGTTATGTCACGTGAGAGCTGCACGCTATTTCTTCAAAAAATGAAATGATCAAGATGATCAAGACACTCAAACAAGATGTTTGGAAGGCCATGACAACACACACAAAGACACATGTCTGTGCAAAGGACACACACATGCACTGTACACACACAAAGTGGGCCAGCCAGTCGGGGACAAAAGGTGAAACGGGTTTTTGGGTCCAACCAACAAGACTCCACATTACAGTAATGACTGAAGTTGTCCCGTTGGGTTTACTGAGAGAAGCTGATGAAAGGGACCGAATAACTGGAATGGGACCAATGGGACAAACCCACAGCTGGACACAATCACCATGACGATCTGTCAGGCGGCTTGCACACATTATCAGCGCAGAGGATGCTGGGAAACCAGGCAAGCCGTCTGTATTTATTTTGATGTCATGGTCTCTATTTGTGTGTAGTGGAGATGAGGTGGCTTGGGCATCTGGTTCAGATGGCGAAAGTGCACACTGTTTCCAAGTGTCCCAAGGTTAGGAGTGAGGTCTTGCCTCAGGTGGAGGAGTTCAAGTATCTCGGGGTCTTGTTCACGAGTGAGGGAAGGTTGGAGCGTGAGATCGACAGACGGATCGGTGCAGCATCTGCAGTAATGCGGTCTCTGTACCGGACCGTCGTGGTGAAGAGAGAGCTGAGCCGGAAGACAAAGCCAAAGCGTTTTTTGCAGCGCCCCCCTTTTGGAGACAAAATGATTGATGGTCTCTTTCCCACCTTGAAGACACTCAAAGCGCTATGATATGCTTCCGCATTTAGCCACTGATGACGCAGCATCAGGAGCAACTGGGGGTTCAGGATCTTGACCTTTTTTCTCTTAGGGGCTTATTTCCTCAATTCAATGCAAACCATTTTTTAGTGGATTCTTTTTGTTTTTCTTTGCCTTTCCCTGTTCAAATAAAGCTACCAAAAGTCAAGGCGTGCTGTCCTGGTAAGGGGAACCATATAGCAAACCGTATAAAAGCACACTTGTTCCACCAAACAACGCAAATAGCGTTTCTGTTTGGGATGTACATTTATGTTTATTCATAATACATATCATATCACTTGTTCTCTGGGGGTCCAAGGGTGATGCAACATTGCCCTGCCCAAGTATTTCTATTTACCAGTGCTACATTTTGCATTTTTATGCATATTCCACACAAACAATCACGCAACGTTCTATTCTAGTCTACATGCCCTAACATCTCAGGTCGCGTAGCAGCCCGGACATCTTCCGCCACTTATCCTCTGACCGCACTCTTCTACTTGTCATCGTCGTGTCCAGATTCCCGGCCCGATCCACTGACGATCCGAGGTACTTAAACGTATCCACTCTCTTCATCTCTGCCCACCGCGGAGTCTTTGTCGTCATTGACCCTCAGGTCTTAAGGGCTTTCCTCGGCCTTCCATCACCCCCCTCTACTGTTCTACTTGTGCCAGTTCTAACTCTTTGCTGGTTACTGGTGCTGGTACACGACGTCATCAGTGAACAGCATACACCAGGGGCATGAATCTTTTTTCCCGTCGGACATCACATCCATAAACATACCAAAAAGATGGGGGCTTAAGGAAGATCCCTGATGTAAGACCACTCCAACTGGTATCCATTCAGGTGACCTGAGACTTCTTCTGACCTGTGTTCCAGCTCCTTTTCTTGATGTTTTGGTCGCGAACACGACGGCTGTGAAGGAGCCGTTTGGGGGCCAAAAGAACGATTTCTTTTCTGGTAACCGGTTCTTTTGGTCCGGACCAAGATCCCAAAAGTCAAACATAAAATAATAATAATTTGTGCCCCAATTAATTTGATCAAATCTGGTTTACACTAAAACTCGACTCGTAACGCCGTTGTATCAACTCAAGTTATACGAAGGACCGCGTATACGTGCAAGTAGGGGTGTCGTGGGACATTCCGTTCACGGTATTGGGTCGAAAGGAACAAGACGAAATTATATTTTTTTAGAAAAGTACAATGAAAAATCAAAAAATGATGACAATACATTACAGTCCACAGATTTCATTTCTACCATGTCACACTTTTCTGCACTCTGTGCGTACGCTAGCGGCCCCGTCTCCACCCGGCGGGACAAAGAGACTTTGACTGACAAAAAGGGCTCACTCTGTTCATGTCGTTGTTCTATGGGACAAAAGTCAATGCACAGAGTGAACTCTCCTGCCTGCATGGAAGCGAGAGAAGGGAAAAGTAAACACAAATGCACGTAGTAACATACTAAGGCCGTGTGAGGAATTAATTGATTTTATTTTTAGTAGTGCCTATCAATCCCTGGTGCCCACAAGACTTTTAATTTTGTATTTAATTAGAAAAAGTGATGTCAGACTTCCCTGAAATTATTTCCCAGGATATTTTCAGCTGCTGCAGGGGCAAGTTTTGGCGCCGCGTTGCTAAATGGCGCAACATCAATTGGAAGCAATGAGCTGCATAAGCGCCTGATGTAAAAATGCTGATTTGATTGGTTGGTAGGATCACGTGGGGGGCTGTGGCGGCTGAAAGCAGCTTAATGTCGCCCAGGAGATAAGCTGGCAACAGACATGCATGCACCTTCCCGCCAAAACAAATCCCATTTTCCAGGTTTTCCAAGATGCGCGGTAGGCCTGAGTGCTAAGAATTTGTTTTTTGTTGAAGGTAAGGTTCCTCACCAGGAAAACCGAAGGAAGGTACAATCACCGATGCTGCATGAACCCAAATGGAGTCTGAAAGCCTTCAATGATGCCACCAATGATGACCAGGCCCTCAGAGCTGATCCCCAGACCTCGGCTGACCCCGCTGTGCAGAAAGACTGACCGCCACGTAACGCCACTTTCCATCGGCGAGATTGCCGATAGGAAATGTGAGGAAGAGAAGGACTTTTGGAATGTCGCTAATCCTTAAAGACCAGCATCACCAAAGTTAGTCTCAACTTCACATTGAAGAAACCTGTCTTGATGGTAGAGTCTGACCACACCCCAAAGATTCTCAATGGGGTGAAGGTCTGGACTCCTTGCGTGAAAATGACGTCCCATGCTCCCTGAACCACCCTTTCCCAATCTGAGCCCGGTGAATCCTGGGATTGCCATCTTGGAATGTGCCCGTGCCATCAGGGAAGAAGACACCCATTGATGGAATAACCTGACCTCATTCCGTATATTCAGGTAGTCAGCTGACCTCATTCTTTGAGCACATCGTGTTGCAGAACCTAGACCTGACCACCTATTTGCCTCTGGGGCAACTTTGGATGTAATGATTACATTCCAAAACAAAAGTAGGATGCAACAAGAAACGAGTGCCGCATGATGAAGCTTAATTAGTAAATCAGACTGTTTGTGCTTGAATACAGCCGATTATCCGTGTAAAAATGAGCATATTTAAGCACATTTGTACATATTTTTGCCTAATAAGCATTTTCAAGCATAACAATGGCTAAATAAACAAAATACAAATATAAAGCATTCAGAAGACGCATTCACAACACGCACAATACTCCCTAACACAGGCTACTGTTGCGGCCATAACCCACACCAAACTAAAACTCAACTCTGAACCCCTGATGTCAAGTAGAAAAAGTAAAAGTAGAAGTGGAAGTCTATTTTTTGTTATTATGTCTACCATATTGGCTAATACGAGCGTAAAAGTGACTGTAGGGGTGTTATTGCATGTCTAGAGGGCTCTAATAGTGTTCAGAAGGCCGTAAGCAGGTTTTCAATGCTGTCACTAAGAAAATATTCCATTGATAAATAAGGAATCCTGCTTCATGGTCAGGTCTGGAACTAATTAACCGCAATAAAGAATGGATTGCTGGACTACACGGTTTGTTGTTCCAACTCGGTACTCTGCATATTCAGAGGCACTTCCGTTATGTAACTTATTTATGTACCCAACTCCTGTCAACGCTACAATACAGCGAGATATTAGATGACAACGATGTGTGCATGAACTTTAAAAACAGCGCAGGCTTGTTCAGGACATCATGAATGTTTTGGGTTCTCCTTCTGCTGGTAAATAAGCTTTAAACATTTTTCATGACACAAACCAAAAAAGCTGTGGTTTACTTGCCCACCCACCAGTGATGCCATCATGGCAGATGCATTGCAGCACTGTGGGGAACGCTGACTCTACGCGTTTTTCATGCAAAAAAACCTGCTGTAAGATCGTGACAACCACGGGCTCACTCATAGTGCCAGCGCGGTGATGCCATGAGGGTAGCGGCCAAAGCACCGCTTCGCAGTTGCAGCACGATATGACGGTCTGGGCTCAGCGTGGGGAGCTCTTGAGCTGCAAAAGACAAAACTGCAAAACTACAAATGTACATACTGTATAAATAAATAAATAAATAAATAATTCACAATAAGTGGGGCCATTCAGGAAGAAATAGAGAGATGAATTAATAGGAACATCAATATTTAGACGTGTGTAGAAAAACATCATGCATTAAAATGATTAATTAATGATTAAATCAACAACTGAATAATTCTTGGAATATGTCTATATATAATTCCCAAAAGACAGTATGCCAAGACCACGTTTGTTCTAGGAGCTCTTTGCAACTGCACACCAAACTGCCATCAAATGCAAACTTTTTACGTGATTACGTTCTGTGGAATGGAATTTGTTTAATGTTAAACAAAAATGCATGTTCAATTCATTGGAAATGGTCAAACTTGGGGCTCTAATTTGGTCTTCATCCACATGCAACAAAACTTGCAATGCGCTTCGCCAGCGGTGGATTTTAGGTGAGGAGGGGAGCTCTTTTGATCAGTGAAGATTTGACCCGGCTGTGTTAACCCAGTCACGCCTTCTCTCCTCCCTCTTTGCCACTTGGGCCAGTAGGAGGGACGGAGGCGTACTTAGGCCAAGCTGCGCCTGGCAGGAAATTGCAAAATGCGCCCGGTCTACAAAATGAGTGCCCTAAAAGCTCATTTATGCTTTTCAGTAATCGTTTATATGTATTAACATGCATTTTGAGTTGTTTTCTGCATGTCAAAACTATAAAACTATTTTTTTCTACTAGCTTTCTGGAGCAGATTAACTGGATTCAATGGGAGAAAGGTTTTGGTCATCGCCTGTTTGGGTAAGATTTCTTCTGGAAAGGATTCCTGACGCTAACCGAGGTTGTACGTGAAAAGAATGTGCAGCCATGAAGGGTGTAGTTGCATGCTCACGTGCACGCGAGCAGGGTGCTGCGTTGCAGAGGGTTCGTGAGCGCCGGGTGGCGAACATCTGCTGGGGGCAATTACAACACACTGTAGAGCTTAACACGCTATGAAAGACCACTTACTGATGCCATTTCTAAAAGGCGGAAAACCACTTATGGACTCATTGACTGGAAAAGCCGTGGCGAGCCCTGACAAATTCTATCCTGGTAAAAGTTGATTTCTTTGGATCCGGTGCCCTGGAATGTCACCAGCTTTTCCGCTGATATGAAGCATAAGTTGCTGCCTGCAAGCCCAGGAAGACGTCATACGCTGTCATACGATGTGACATGCATGGTTTCCTTAAGCCATTTAGGCTTTAGATTGGCCTCTCAGGACCAGCTTTCAGGCCCCAGAGTTGTGATTGGTTGATTAGAGCAAATCTCACTTCTCAGCCTCCCTGGGAAAGTCTACTCCAGGGTGCTGGAGAGAAGGGTACGACCGTTAGTCGAACCTCAGTTACAGGAGTTGCAATGTGGTTTTCGCCCCGGTCGCAAAACACTGGACCAGCTCTACACCCTTGCAAGGGTACTGGAGGGTATGTTTACCCAACCGGTCTACATGTGCTTTGTGGACCACGTCCCTCGTGGTGTCCTGTGGGGGGTGGTCCGGGAGTACGGGATTGGTGGGGAGCTTCTACGTGCCATTCGGTCCTTGAACAATCGGGGAAGGAGTCTGGTTCGCCAGCGGTCGAGTTTTTTTCCGGTGAATGTTGGCCTCCGCCAAGGCTGCCCTTTGTCACCGGTTCTGTTCATAATCTTCATGGACAGAATTTCTAGGCAAAGTCAAGGCGTCAAGGAAGTCCATAATGTTGCACTTTAGCCAATAAAGAACTTTTATAAAGACGACCTCATTTGTTTTTTAAGTGGTTGAGACGTGATTTTGGACCTACAAAACCATAAAATCCCCTTATTATGTACACAAAAACAAACTGGACTCACTTCTTTGGTTAATATCACTTCGTGGTGACACTTCCAGAAGATGACACGCCTTCTTAAAGGAGACTTTGGATGTGCGAGTACGTTGGTGGAACTTCCAGATACGAGAAAAAGCACTCGGCTCTTCTCTTTATTTCTGGTGGGCTGAAATTATCGGACATCCCTTAACCATTTTCAGGATTTTTTTAAGGTTGTCTTCCCAGAAAAATTCTGCCTTTCGGTTGAAGGCCCTGATACCAAATGCACCAAATGAACCGATATATGGACGCGAGAAGAAAACAATGATTTGAGCAACGGCTTGTGTTGGACTCTTTAAATGTACGGCCCCTCGAAGGCCTCGAGCTTGACAACAGGATTTGGTGATAGAGATAAAAAACAGTCAATGGCCTTGGGAATTGGGACTTCATCACACAAACTAAAGGATGTGGCGTTCCGAGCTGTGAAGCAGAAACATTTCCTTGTGCTGTGCCCTCGGGGAACCGCTGGGAACCTCTGTTTCGACGCTACAATGGCGGGGTCGCGCTATTAAGACCAGGAGACGTAAAGGGAGGTGCGGATGGGGGGAGGTGCCAAAGTGAACCAGATGTCTGAGATCTGCCAAGACTTTCGGGGGGCCATTTGGGCGCTTGCATGTTTTTCATCTGATACTAACACACACACACACACACGCACACACACACACACACACACACACACAACATTAGAAAGTTAAAAAATGGATTCTATCTGTCGTATGTTCTTTTGGCAGAAGAACGGAACTTGATGCTTAGAAAATAGTCTTTTTTGGAATTTAAATGACAAAAATACCAAAAACGTGCACATACTGCAGTCTTTAGAAAACAAATAGAAAAACTTCATTTTTATAGTTTCAAATTGCTGTTCCTTAATCTTTGCTTCTTAACCCTTATCCTGTTATGTATTCCAAAATGATTAGTACAGAGGATCCCCTGCACATTCGCACCCAAACACATTCTTTTTTGTCATTGTTCCCCCAAAAGCAGGCAATGTTTTCCCCAAAAACACCAGCCATGTAGCGCTGTTGATTGCAAGTCGTTACTGGGATTCCAACAGTAGTAGATGCAGATGTTCGGAGAAAGGTGGATAGGAACATCTACTAGCTGTGCTGTGCATACGCCACGTGAACGCCTGTCACCCACGAGCACTTCAAATCAATGATTCCGGTGCTGGGGAACAAAAGTCTCCTTCAGTCAGGATGTGGTCAAAAGAAGCACATCCTCTGTGATACCCTCGAATGGATCCCGGACTGGATGTGTTCCCACCAATGAAGGAAGCTTGGGGTAGAGGTGTTGCCGCTTCACATAGCCAGGAGAGGACATGCCAGACCCAACCCGAATAAACCAAAAATGGTAATAATGAAAAGTACTCATGATAGCCCCGCCCGCCCGTCATAACGCCAAGCCCCCACCCATGGGGTGCGCCCCCCTGTTTAAAAACCACTGCATCAATGGTTACTATTAGATTGCTCACTTTAGCCCAGTGGTTCTCAAATAGTGGGGCGGGTCCCCATGGGTGGCTAGGTGGTCCTAGAAGCAGGGAGTACTTTCAATATTAGTGTAAACCTGGTTCCTGGTTTCAGTTTCAAGTTCACTTTTCACAATGCAGACAAATAAATGATATTATCAGCTGTTTCAAATGGGAGGGGGCGCAACAACATTCTTGGCCCCCGGGGGGGGCGTGACCGAAAATAACTGAGACGATGGCCTTAGCCTTTCCGACCTGTGTGCCGTAACCCTCTCGGCCTGACCCGACTCTGAGGTGTCTTGCGGCAGGCCCGTGTTGCTCCAATAGGCTGGACCGACAGGTAGCTCCATTACTGCAGTGGTACAAGTGGCGGAGGAAGCCCCGACGGGGAAGTGATTAAAGACGTCCACCTACTCTGATGGACAACGATGGACGACTCACCGGGTCAGCAGGTTAGGAAACGGTGCGTTCCTTAATATCAACACCGAGGCTCTGAGTGATGAGCACACCTACGGCCACGCGAAGCTTCACCTGAGGGGTGGATTGCAAATCGCTCACAGATGGTCCAGTGCAGCCCTGGAATGGAAACTCCTTCTGTCTGCACAAGCTGAAACCAACCACTTCATGACAGCAGAAGATCCAACGCATGTGTGTTGTTGCCATTCGGGGTCCCCTACGCCGGCGTTCAAATACACGAAACAGGCCCTGCAGTCCAACGAATGGATATCGCAGCTGCGCTTTGTAAGTCCAAGGGGATCACTCAGAACCAGGCTGCTTGGGCCTTTGTCTTGGAAATCTTGAACATCCACTCATCTGCAAAAGTGCCCAGGAGGGAGGAATTCACTTCCTTTCCTACATTTTCCGCCAAGCTGCTCCAAAGCACGTTTGTTTTGACGCAACAATGAGGTACGAGTGTAGATCTCCACACACTGGTTACCATGCCATTCGAAAACCATGTGGAGTGCAACCCCGGGATGCAGAACATCCGGGATACCAAAATACCTTTCTGATTTTTTAAAAATGAAAATATGTTGGCTTTACGAAAGGTTGTCGATCTTACCAAAACTTGTTCAAAACCTCAGAAGGAATACAGTTGCAGTTACGGCGTGTGCTACGTGGCAAACCAGGGCAAAAGGAGAACATCCGCAGTCGTAGCAGATACTTTTCATCCATGTCCTAAAAGTGGTAATAATGGCGGCAGGGGCGTTCAAGATCCCACTGTGAACGACGATGACGATGGCTGGGTTGGAGAAGAGTATCACAAGTGGACCAAGCCTGTTGATGAGCTGGTATCGTGGAGACATGGACCTGACACATCCTTGTGATCCTGGCGACATGCTCGGAAAACGACGTGAGTGAATTTACTCCCGTCACAAACTTTGGGCCATGCTGGGGACTTTCCTCATTTACAGCATGACCTGCAGGGTTAAGACGCGGCGATGAAGACCGGTCCGAGCAATCCCATGTAATTGGATCAGAAAAATGTGGCGCTGTGTGGGATTTATTTTGGCTTCCATCCCTGAGGCAGCCCACACCTCATGGCCAAGCACAGTAAAGATGCATATTGTGCGGCATGCAACTCCTCCTCACATGCTACGACATACAGGCCCCCGTCTGGAACAGCAAAATAATGGGCTCCAGATGAAGGCCCTGCGGTACACCAAGAACCAGCGTTTCATCATTTCCTTGGCTGCCCGGGCATGCATCTGGGCATCATGGTTGGCGATGACATCATGAGGAAGGGGCAAATTGTTTGCCGCTGTGTTTTTGCCCGCGTTTCGTCTCGGCTTACTGCCGGAACGGTGGGTGCAGATTTTGTTTTTAGACGGACGGTGCTTGTCGCAGCCTGTCAACATTCCCTGTGTATTGATCACTGAAAGTACCGAACGGTCGTCCTTCGTCTTTAACTGTTTTTTCTGAGGCCCGACTGTGAGGAGTGAATTTCCGCTAATGAATCAGAGTTTTTTGTGTTTTTTGAGCGTAGGAAAGCTGCTTAGGACCTTCTAAATACGGTTTTTAACACCTTTACACTCCCAACATGGTAGACATAATAAGAGAATACCAGACACACAATACACACTCACACGTGATTTTGGTTGTTCGTTTTTTCCCTTCCGTTTCTCTACATCAATGTAACATGAGCGACACACCAGATCATTCTTCGGAATTCTCATTAGCTTTTACTTCTTTTTTTCAAACAGTGCATACAACATGGCTGGTTCAAAAAAAGACCAACAATTGCTGTCTTCATCCTCCTTCCGCACTAAAACCACTGAAGTCGTCTTCTTCAGTGTTGGAAACCAAGCGTCCCACGATTCCCTCGCCACGCACCCGCCAGCGTCTCGTCCTCTGTCGTTGTCGTTCCCAGCTCCACCCCCGCCCGTAGGCCGCCAAGATCCACTGGCAGACCTGAGCAAAAGCGGCTACATCAACCTGAGAGCCGCATCTCACGCACCGTTCCATCTGCACAAAGCGCAAAATTGTAACAATCGGGCTGCAGTTCTCTGCGGGTTCAATGCCCAGCGCGAGACGTTAGACTTCCTCGACGAGCCTCACTCAGTGGGCTCCTCCCCACACGCAGATGACAGCAATGAGGAGATGTACGACACCAAAGCAGGCGAACAAGTAGGAAAATAAACCTTGCGATGCTGCGGAATTCAGACGTGACTCACTCAGGCGCCTGGCAAGGTGCCAGCGCGAGATGAACTGGGACGGGTCACGCGGGGATTATGGGAGTTAATCACGGCTCCGACGCACAACGTCAACCTAGCAGCATGTGCACTTCCTGAGAAAACAAACGCAGGCGAGGGAAGCGAGCTGCCGGGGTGTTGTCCTTGACTTAGTCTGGGTGGCACAACCAAAAGGCTCTCTTTGATTTCACATACGCGGGCCTCACGTGGCGCCGGCTTCTGCATACGCAGTCAGAAATCTGTTGGTGTCACGTGGAATGCACCAAATCCTTTTCAACTGAAGACTCTCAAGCGGTGGCTGAGTGGGCTTGGGAAGACCTGGGTTCAAGTCCCTGTTGGGCATCTCTGTGTGGAGTTTGCACGCGGCTTTTCTCCGGGTACTCCGCTTTCCTCCGACGTTCCAAAAACATGTTAGCTTCGTTGGCCGCTCTAAATTGTCCGTTAAGAGTGTGAATGTTTGTTTGTCTGCCCTGCGATTGGCTGGCGGCCGGTCCAGGGTGCACCCCGCCTCCCGGCCAAAGTCAGCTGGGATAGGCTCCAGCGTACCCGCCACCCTAATGGCGTTACCCTAATCGTTGATGTTGATGAAGAGTTGGCAGTGGGGGGTCGTCATTGGGGACTCGGCCAGCCGGAATTTTCCAGTATAGTTAAAAAATAATGACCATAATACAAATTCTCATGCTTTGCCATTTACCCTGACTAGGATTCCAACCACAGCCCCTGTGCCAGGTCTTGGTGTCGCTACCCACTACACCAAGAAGCCGCTTGACACGTACAGTAAGTGCCACGCTGTCCTTTATAAAAGGAAAACAACGTTGTGCATATATTTTCTTTGTGTTATTATTCAATATTAGAATCAACATTTTAGCTTTTTCTAGTTACCTGAAGCATTTTTGCTGTTTTTCCACGTTTATGGAAAACTGGGCCGCACGCCGGACAGGAAGACGTGGTGCTGCCAGGCGACTGAGGCGCGTGTCCAAGCTCTGCCTTCCTGGCTCTGTTGCTGCTCAGGGCTTGGGTTGCATTGTGGAGGGGTTTATGAAGCTTTCAGACCGGTAGTACATGGCGGGGCATCTGCACAGTTGGAAACGGAGGAATTTGATTACCAAAGACCCCAAAAAACACTTCCTGTCTTTCACTTTGAAAAGTGTTATGAAGCGGAGTTTGCTGCTAGAGTACCATTAAGACACCCACCTAAGCCTTTATCTCCCAGTACATCGCCACCGACGCGCGCGACTTTCATTTCTGCTGCAAAGCTCTGGTGCCTGTAAAGTTAGGACTGCGCGGTCATTAAAGGTGCAGACAACATCTGAGCTTGTTCCCATCATGCATCACTCTTTGCGAGTTTTGGAAATAAAAGCAAGACGCGAGCGCCATTGCAGTTCTACACATACGTGTTTGGGTTTTCATGTTCTTACTTCCCGTCAAGGCCGATCATGCAAATTTCATTCCGTGTCGGAAACGCCGCCCTGAAGGGAGAATCCTAAACAGCAGACCGGTTCCTTTAAATATCGTTCAAAGAAATTGGATCTTAACGGCTGACTGAATCCGGTTCTATTGTGAGTTTTAACCAAAGGACCCATGGAAAATAACCATACTACATTTGAGTCCATTTCTTACATCGTGGCGCCTCCATTGTCCTGTCGGCGGTATCCCGGAACCGGACTCACAATCAGAACCAACTGCTAGATCTTCCGGTGAGCTTGTTGCCAATTTAACCGCCGCCATCGGTACAACGTCCTTTGATCCATGTGGATGAAAAATTTGTCGTCATTAATCAAACTTTTAAAAAGTTGCTGGTCTTAGTCACCTCGTTAGTGGTCACGCGGTTCTCTCCTCCATTAACTCCAGTCGTCTCCAACATGCCCCGCCCACTTCCTCTTGTGTGACCACATGTCCGGCTGCAATCCATTGACTACTGGACCGACATTCCATTCCGTTGTCCTCCGCTTATCCGGGTCGCGGGGGCACCAGTTTCAGTGGGGAAGTCCAGACTTCCCGGTCTCCGGCAACCTCTTCCAGTTCCACCAGGAGGACACCAAGCTCGTTCCCAGGCCAGCTGTGAGACATAGCCCCTCCAGCGCCTGGGAGGGATCCGGACTAAAGCTTTGCCTTCTGGCTCAGCTCTCTCTTCTCCACGACGGTCGGGCACAGTCGGCGCCATGCGATTTGGACCTACAGTACGTCACTAATGTCTCGGCAGTATGCTGGAGCCTATCCCAACTGACTTTGGGCGAGAGGTGGGTTACACCCTGGCCTGGTCACTCAACTCTGACAACCCGACATCACTTCCTGTCCGGCCCTCGCTCAGCTCCTTCAGCGATGAAAACCAGATCTACAGCGAGCACAAGTCCTATTTATGTCTTAAACGTCTTATCTACTCTTATAATGTCTACTATAGTCGGCAATACGAGCGCAAAGGTGATTATAGGGGTGCTATTTCATGTCTAGTGGGCTCTAATAATGTTTAAACCTGCATTTAGATGTCGGTAAAGAGGTTTTCCAGGCCGGAGAAAGGGAAGTCTGGGGCTCCCTGCTTGGGCTGCTGCCCCTGCGACCCGACCCGGGATAAGCGGAAGGAAACGGATGGACGGATTTGTTCCTTGATGCAACTTTTAGTAACGTACAACAACTTTTTCATAATCATACTTCTTTATTCAAGGATGTATACTACAAAATCTTTAGGTACAGTAGACAGTATGACTGTGCAAGAAACAGTCAAGTAACAGATCAGGCAGCGAAGGATTGAGCCACTTTAGAACCACTCTGCAAGAACATATCCACGTGTCGGGGGGCAGGTTCTGTGACTCGTATTCAAGTTCAGGTCATCTACACGCTGGGTGTGCAGAGCACCAGAAACACAACAAAATGTATTAAAAACAATGACAAACTTGTTACGATGCATTTCCACCCCTTTTTTTTTGCACATGCACATGCAAATAGGACGTTTGGAAACATGTCGAAGGTCTGGAAATAGATTTGGGAAAAAGTCCAGCACGTCCTCACAGCCAAATTGGGTAGTTGCCAATCTTTGCACAAATGGGACCCCTGCTACCCTCTTTTCTGCTCCCTTTCTGTTCCGGGTCTTGGTTGTCATGAAGACTGTTACACGACCTGGAAAAAGCAGGCAGTCGGCCGCTCCACAATCTTATCCTTTACGTGAAAGTCATGACTGTTAGCGGCAACATTCCGCGTTACCGGACACAATCCAGCAACAAGCTTTTCTCCTGTTTAGGCGAGGACTCCGTGGAGCACCCGAGAACTTCCAACCAAACCCATCCAAACCTTCCAACAGTGAGGTTGGCATGACGTGGCAGAGGGAACGGGTTCGATTCCCGGCCAGGGAGAGCTTCCAGTGTAAAAACTAAGCCAAAACCATTCAGGTGGCGACCCCTGCCAGGGAAAAGCCCCAAAATGGAAAGAAACAGAACAAGTTGCCTTGCTACATATAGCCGCTTCAGTACACAGCAATACAGTGGAACTCGTTTAAGTCGGCATAAGCAGTTTTTGACATAATTATGCAGTATTGGCACAAAAATCACATATATGGATGAAGACAATATCAATCTTCTCAAGACGAAATCAAACCTTAGCCCACGTTTTTGTACGAAGAAACTATCTTAGGTCCTACGGCAAAGCTTGGTGGGTCAAGTACATTTTTAAGACTTGAGGAGTTGGGTCAACTTCTACTACTTCCGGACTGCAGGGTATGATGGCCGGCTCAGATTTTCAAATGTTTACACAACTTGAGCACAAAATGCGCACAAAACACAAAATCACGCGCGATGCGGTCTGTTCACGGATGTAAGCCCCCACTCTGTGGTCCCGCTCCACAGTACTTCACCAGTTCTGACCATGGCAGTTTTCTGTGGAACTTCATGCCAAATCTGTTCCGAGGCTCATGTGGCTGAAGAGGCGGAATGACAAAACAAAGCCTACATCTGTGCGTGCCTTGCCACGAGTTTGGCAAAACACGCTTGTTGTTGTAGGCCGGACGTGGGACCCGAGCGTTCGGACTGCAAATGGGACACACACCAGATTGACATCCGCATTCGGAATTTCACTGTTCACACCGACATGAATAAATCAGATACTGGCCACATCTGAGAAGACGTAGACCGCGTCGACTTTAACGGGTTCCAGTGTAAATGACGTCTGGGGAAGTCATGGGCCAGCAACGGCAAAAGCCAGCACCTCTGTATGTGGGGACTTTCATTTCCCGTCACGACCGCGCCAGAGGAGTCAACCTGAAAAGCAAACTTGCCAAAAGACGAGGGTGAGATGCAAGACCAGGCGGGGTGGTTGGATGTCTGGCAAACACGTCCCTAACAGAACTGGTTTGAGCTTGAAGTTAGAAACGATGACAAAGCACTGAAGTCAAACCCTAAACATGATAAGCCGGGGGGCCAAAACCTCATCCCTTTGTGGGACACACAGTTCCGGAGTCCTGCAGTGCTACGTCTCTGTTATGTATCTCTGCAGGATAACAGTCACCGAGTGATGCAACGGGACAAACAACTGACCGGACAACCGACTCTCGACTGTGGTGGGGCGACTGAAGTACCCTGAGATCTGGGTGAGGACTTTGGCTTCATGTGCCAGTAGAGAAAGCGGTAGAGGATGCTTCATGCGCGGTACATATTCACTCTACCGGGACACACAGATAGTTCATCGGTGGGAACGCACAAAGATACCGGAACGGTGATTCAGGTCCGGACGGATGCACTGCTTCACCAATAAAACAATCAAATCAAAACCGAAAATACCCTCTCCAGCATATTTATACTTTTGCTGGGAAATCTACAGGTGGCGCTCGGGTTGGGAACAAGTTGGGATCCTTACTTTTGTTCCTGTCTTGCTTTCTTAGAATAGAATCTCCGGATCTCCTTGTAACAGCGCACAGAATCCACGACCCCTCCGAGCTTGCTATGATGGTTATTTTCGCTTTCATGGTGATGTATTTCCTTTTCTTCAGCGCAGAAAGCAAACTAATATCCTTCCTCAAGGGGCCGCACGGGCACACGCTGCATTCGTGGACCGTATTCGTCCACCAGCGAGCACGTGAGTCTCATGTTTATGGACCGCAACGATGCTTTTAAAGCACGTATAGGACTGTGTTTCCACGGAATATCGGACACCGAGGACCACCTGTAGTTCACAGTGAGCGCATACACCTCGACTGTACCTAAGAACACGTAAACATTGCCCACCACTTTTGCTACTGGACCTTTTTAATGTTGCTGTGCTGATATTTTCAAAATGGCACTTTTCTCCTTTCACAAACGCTTTCCTACCAGCGGACTGGCGGTTGGAAGAAAAAGGCAAATGCTTAGCACACACTCTGTAGTAAATGTACAGATCCCATTTTTGGACCTTCGAGACCTCGACATGCACTACATTACCGACTTTGCATCTTTCATTTGGATTCAAAGGAGGAGATTTGCTGCTTAAAAAAGATTTTACAGCCACTCTATGCAGTCCCAACTGTGTACGTACTTTCGTGCTCGACTGAGCGCTCAGCCCGGTCCGTCCACTCAAGAAGATGGATGGACACGCATCTTGTTGTAAGAGGCACTTAGTAGCGGGCCACGTGTTGTTGTAAAATTGGCGTCCTTGTCCCGTGCGGGACAAAGAATTGAACAGAACGTGCCCGTGGAAAGGGCTCGTTCTGTTTCTGTTCCCTGGAAGATGCTCTTTGCACGGTTAATAGTGGCGTTCATCGTAACTGACGGCACTAAAGTTCCAAGACCTACATAAAAGTCATCGGTACTGGGCCTTAGGTGAAGCAGACTTTTTGGTACCGGTGACAGTACACTCAACTCTACAAGTATTTGATGTACCTTCTTACAAAGATATGAACAGTCCAGAATTTTGCTGGTAGTACGACCCGACAGTGAGCGCACTAGCGCTCCAGTTAAAACTTCAGGTCCAGCAGGACTCTTCCGGTTTCTGGGCGTGAGGTTTACCAAGCTACGTCTGCACACGTACTTTGTCTGGCACCCTTGCCTCTAGAGGGTAGCAGAGAGAAACAGAATGCAAAAGACAATCCAGAAAAAAGGTTTTCAATCATGTCGGAGGCAAATGAGATCTTCTACCAACCAGTGTGCAGTCCTGTCCCTTCAACAGGAAGCTTGATGAAAACGAGGCCACTGTTGGCACAGCCATTTGGAAGCGGAAGAAATCCCAGCTAACGCCCTTGTTCTGGAGCTCTGTGTAAAATCTTACCTCATGTGGTAAGGATGACTCCGAGTGTGGTGAGGAATAGGCCGAGAATTACCTCAAGAGCAGCTTGAAAAAAATCTCAAGAGTCCTGAGAAAAAATGTACCAAAAAAAAAACCCCACACAATGCCAACATACAGACGACGCACTCAAATGATAGAAAAATGTGATCCCTTTGGCATCAACAAGACTCAAGGTCGTTAGGAATGGAATAGTTTCTCTGACGTCATCAAAGAAGTTCCTCTGCAGGGAGCAATTGGACTTGCCTCTTAGCTAATGGCTCTCTCCAGCGCTGGCATTGCTACTGTTTGTATCAATTCCTGTTTGAATAAAATTGTAACCTGATCATGAAACTCCTCGATTCGCTTCACAGCGGTTATAAAATACATAACTTTGCCAATCCCAATACAGCACATGTAGACCGGTTGGGCAAACTCCCACATACCATCCAGTACCCTCGCAAGGGTGTAGAGCTGGTCCAGTGTTCCTCGACCGGGACGAAAACCACATTGCAGCTCCTGTAACCGAGGTTGGACTAACAGTCGTACCCTTCTCTCCAGCACCCTGGAGTAGACTTTCCCAGGGAGGCTGAGGAGTGTGATCCCCCTATAGTTGGAACACACCCTCCGGTCACCCCTTTTAAAAATGGGCAACGCCTTGGTGTCCTCCCGGTGGAGCTGCAAGAGGTCGCCGGAGACCGGGAAGTCCGGACTTCCCTACTGAAACTGCAGCCCCTGCGACCAGGACCAGTATAAGCGTAAGAAAATGGAATGGAATCCCAATAAAGTTTTTTCAGGCAGAAGAATTTTGAATACGACCCCAACACCACCATTCTACTGTCAGTTATTAAGGTAGAAATATTCCGCTTTGGGTCTGCTCTTCTGCAAAGGGTCCATCCTGAAACCTGTGCAACTCTGGTGAACTACTACTACTACTACTAGAAGACTCTGACTACCCTGCACTACCCTTTGCTTCCCTCGATGCTGTGAATAATCTCGCACATCCAAATCCTTGTATTCTCAGGGCATTGTATTGATTGCAACTGGACCGTTCAGGTTGTCTCAGATGATGTTTCGCCTCCCATTCCAGCAGGTAGGTGGGACAAACAATAGTCTGACTAGGTAGGATCCAAAGCATTTACCCTTCAGATGGTCTAAACGGTTCTGTTCTAGGTAGTGCCAAATAACAGTCCTTAGAATACAAGGACTGTCGCCCTCGTTGGTACTCCATTCAGATGTAACGATGGTCTCGGACACGCCTGGGACCAAGGTGGCTCTGCGATGGTGAGACAGCAATGGTGTTGTAGACCTCCCCCTTTCAAACCGTGTTCTTTCCTCAAGATTAGGGCTGTCCTACCTAGTCAGGCTGGTGTGTACCACCTGGTCACTGGGCATGAACTGATGAAGCCTTTTCTGAGACAACCTGAACAGTCCAGGCGTTGACTAAGTACCCTTGAAATTCCCCTCAATCACATGTAAACACCTTTGTTTATATGTTTTCCGGATTGTTTTCACACAGCCCTCAGGTTGGCTAGTAATTTTGCTATATGTCTTCGCTACAAATCTTTCCTGCGTTGGCTAACAATCTAAAAAAAGTGTGCGGGGGTACAGTCCAGTCGAAGCTTACTTAACCCTGAACAGGAAGTGGTGGTGCGTGTTTTAAGCAGCGGCTACGTGGCTGTGATCTTTCCACACTGCTTAGCGTAACAACACACATCCACGTAAACCGGGTTTTGATTTTACGCCAGCAAAAGCCGCCAAACGTGTGCGCTGACGTCGGCGGGCACAGATTGGACTTCATGAGATGAGTTGGTCTACATAAGTGGGTTCCGCTGAACAGAATTCTGGACTGTTCATATTCCTATAAGGAAGGTCCTATTCAGGATAGGGTAAAAATCTCCCGTTGTACAGGCTGAAGCCGAGCAGATGAGTTTTTACCATTATTCATACTGTCCCGCCAAGATTTCCGCTTTTAGTCTCCTCCGACGCTACTGGCCACGACCAAAATACTGAAGGGTCTGCTATCATTTCAGTGCGAGTTAAGGGGTCCAACAAGTCAGCTTCCTCTTTCCTTTGACAAGATGCACGAGGGAGAGGAACACTAGAAAGCTGCAAAGAACCTCCCTTTTTCAGCCTTGTGTCCACTTGCTCACTGTCTCAGCCTGCAGCCTCTGACCAGCTCAAGCATGCCGAGGT
Organism: Oostethus manadensis; assembly: GCA_024372805.1. Classification (NCBI taxonomy): domain Eukaryota; kingdom Metazoa; phylum Chordata; class Actinopteri; order Syngnathiformes; family Syngnathidae; genus Oostethus; species Oostethus manadensis. The sequence continues at coordinate 854,519 of QODF01000222.1, forward strand.
GAGCAAGCTGCTCCTTCACCAGCGGACGGGAAAAACCTCTCTTTTTCTACCGCAGCACTTTAGCACCAGTCCTCCTCCTCTCTCTCCCTGAGGCTCCCTCTGCCGCTTGATGCCGAGCTGACCCCAAAGGTGAAGTGGTAGCCGTTCGGTACGACGTCAGCGCGGCCTTGTGTGGCCGCCGCAGCGGGCACGGCGGCGCTTTCATGGGAAGCAGAGGTGGCAGCGGAGGTGCCCGCTCGGGCGGGGTGTGACAACAGTTGGCTGCTAACGGCGTCCTGGAAGTCATCGTTGTCTTCGAGGAGCGATTGCGGAAAAGTTCCCTGTGGGTTTAAATTGGGGTCAGAACCAATGCAGCTGACCGGTACCGGGGACAGGTCGTCGTCCCCCTGCAAGCGCTCGTGTTCTGAAAGGCCACGGCTGATGCGAGTCTGGTGACCGGCTAGAGTGGTGCTGGCAGACGACGGCAGAGGGGACGAGGAAGCAGTCTTGTAGGCCACGGCAGGGCGGGGGGTGAGGGGAGTTTGGGGGAGCTGCCTGCGACCACGGCCGGGTGTGCTTGAACCAGCGGGGGCTGGCTTACCCCCAGTGCTACCATGCTGAAGAAAGAAAGTACAATATCACCAGTAAGTTCAAGGTAAAACCCGCCACAGAAGTATCACATTTGCACCATATCATTAACTATGGCACATTATTAGTCAAAAAATATTGAAAGTCAAGTCAAATGTAGTTTCCGGCTAAGTGGGCATCAGTGATGACGTGGCTTGGCCTGAGTGAAGGTGGCCCCCCACCCCGCGCCAAACTCTGCTCAAATAGGCTCATTTGTTTGTGCTGCGTTGTGCAATTAAAATGAACGTTTGTGCTGCTTTCGTTTTGGAGTTATTACAGTTTCTTTTATAGGTCAACCAAAGGTCATGCAGCCCACATTTTCTTCAAATGAAACCAAAATAATCCAATTTGTTTGTGCTGCATTTATGCTGTTTTGTGCAATTAAAATGAACGTTTGTGCTGCTTTCGTTTTGGAGTTATTACAGTTTCTTTTATAGGTCAACCAAAGGTCATGCAGCCCCCCATTTTCTTCAAATGAAACCAAAATAATCCAATTTATTTGTGCTGCATTTGTGCTGTTTTGTGCAATTAAAATGAACGTTTGTGCTGCTTTCGTTTTGGAGTTATTACAGTTTCTATTATAGGTCAACCAAAGGTCATGCAGCCCCCCATTTTCTTCAAATGAAACCAAAATAATCCAATTTGTTTGTGCTGCATTTGTGCTGTTTTGTGCAATTAAAATGAACGTTTGTGCTGCTTTCGTTTTGGAGTTATTACAGTTTCTATTATAGGTCAACCAAAGGTCATGCAGCCCCCCATTTTCTTCAAATGAAACCAAAATAATCCAATTTGTTTGTGCTGCATTTGTGCTGTTTTGTGCAATTAAAATGAACGTTTGTGCTGCTTTCGTTTTGGAGTTATTACAGTTTCTATTATAGGTCAACCAAAGGTCATGCAGCCCCCCATTTTCTTCAAATGAAACCAAAATAATCCAATTTGTTTGTGCTGCATTTGTGCTGTTTTGTGCAATTAAAATGAACGTTTGTGCTGCTTTCGTTTTGGAGTTATTACAGTTTCTATTATAGGTCAACCAAAGGTCATGCAGCCCCCCATTTTCTTCAAATGAAACCAAAATAATCCAATTTGTTTGTGCTGCATTTGTGCTGTTTTGTGCAATTAAAATGAACGTTTGTGCTGCTTTCGTTTTGGAGTTATTACAGTTTCTATTATAGGTCAACCAAAGGTCATGCAGCCCCCCATTTTCTTCAAATGAAACCAAAATAATCCAATTTGTTTGTGCTGCATTTGTGCTGTTTTGTGCAATTAAAATGAACGTTTGTGCTGCTTTCGTTTTGGAGTTATTACAGTTTCTATTATAGGTCAACCAAAGGTCATGCAGCCCCCCATTTTCTTCAAATGAAACCAAAATAATCCAATTTGTTTGTGCTGCATTTGTGCTGTTTTGTGCAATTAAAATGAACGTTTGTGCTGCTTTCGTTTTGGAGTTATTACAGTTTCTATTATAGGTCAACCAAAGGTCATGCAGCCCCCCATTTTCTTCAAATGAAACCAAAATAATCCAATTTGTTTGTGCTGCATTTGTGCTGTTTTGTGCAATTAAAATGAACGTTTGTGCTGCTTTCGTTTTGGAGTTATTACAGTTTCTATTATAGGTCAACCAAAGGTCATGCAGCCCCCCATTTTCTTCAAATGAAATCAAACTAATACCATTTGCTTGTTCTGCGTTTGTGCTGTTTTGTGAAGTTAAAATGAACGTTTGTATTACATAATCGTAAGATAGCTCAGAATGAAAACAAAATGGACTCATTTTGACAGTCCTCGTTTGTGCTATTGGGTTCAGCTAAAATCAACGTTCGTGCTGCCTTCGTTTTGTAGATATTACTCGTTTCTTAAAGTTCAAACAAAGGTCACGCAGCCCCCCGACATGCTCCAAATGAAACCAAATTAGTCTCATTTTTTCCGTCTCCTTTTGTGGAGTTTTGTGCAATTAAAATGAATATTTGTGCTGCTTTCGTTCTTGAGTTATTACGCATTTGTTAAAGGTCAACTGATGTCTGGCAACTGAGAATGGCAGCACAAACGAGGACGGTCAAAATGAGACCATTCTTGTTTCATTCACAAACAAATGCGACTATTTGAGCAGAGTTTTGTGCGGGGTGGGGGGCCACCTTCACTCAGGTTCTGGATTGCTAGCATGCTATGCTTAAAGTCTCTTGTGTCTTTGTGTAAACAAAGAATAACAGGCGTGTAAAAGTGACCATAGGGGTGTTATTTGAAGTCTACAGGGCTCTTATATGAGCATAATGTGTATTTAGAACAGGGGTTCTCTTGAGGGGTACAGTCATCGAGATAACAGCAACCCCTCTTGCAAAGATTATTTTGTCTCTGACCCTGAATAACATTTTGTGCTCACATGTAGAGTACCAGTCAGAAGTCTAGAGACACTTTCTCATTTTACGGGACGGGGAGGTGCGTTTGAACTTTTGACTGAGGACCAAACATGAACGCTGCTTTTGTGAAAACGCGTTCGATTGTGTTTAAGGTCAGTCCTCAATCAAGACACTCACTTGTTTCAGGACGGCGGTGTCTTGGCCCTCCCCTGGAGACGTGGATCGGCTCGGACTGGCCGACTTGGCATGGCATGGCTCCCTGCAGCCGAAACGCTCTGAGTAGTAACGTTGCTCCCCAGCAGAGGAGTGATGCCTCCTCTCGTGATGGCGACTGCGATCACGCTCCCTGGCTCGTTCTCTGGACAAACCTTCAGCTGAAGGGTCATTGAAGGAGCCTTGGGGACATATACCGGCATTAGTTGACAAAGCAGTAAAAACACACGAATGGTTTAACCCTGAAGTTGAGGCGGAGACAAACTTTGCTTGTGAGCTTCTGACTGCAATGAAGCAAAATCAATAAAAACACCAACCAAACAGCCAGAACTTCCTTCATAGTTCTTAGGCCAAAGCTGCAGGCAGACCAGGGACACACAGGGCTCTCCAAAAATATTGGAACGGTGAAGCCAAATCTTTCATTTTTTACTTTTGGGTTTTTCAACTTTCAACTTTTATTTCCAGGTATTTATATATTTGGATCAGATGCTCAACGTAGCACCTTTTGACTGAACCCACCAAATTTTTCTTTTGCTAAAGCAGGGGCTAAGAGAGCCATAAAGGACACAGATTTTCAAATGTATTTTCGTGAGAGCCATGTCCTATTTTTAAAACGTGAATACAACTAAAAGTGTGCCAACAGTTTTAGATGATAATGAGTCTCTGGATTGGGAGAGCAGCCATGTTGTTTGGTTTAGAGACAGTGCCGCTGAGGAAACGACAGGAGGCAGAGCTGGAGGGGGCGGGGATGAAGATGCTGAGGTTCTCTTTGGGTGTGACCAGGATGGACAGGATCAGGAATGAGCACATCAGAGGTTAAAGGTTTCGCAGATAAAGTCAGAGGCCAGACTAAGATGGTTAGGGCATGTCCAGAGAAGAGATAGTGAATATTTTGGTAAAAGGGTGCTGAGTTTTGAACTGCTAGGCAGGAGGCCTCGAGGAAGACCAAGGAGGAGCTTTTTCCATCTTATCTTAGAGTCACAATTGCTTGTGATTTCTGGAGTGTACAGTAACTAACAGAGGGGTAGAGTAACTAGCAGAGGGGTAGAGTAACTAACAGAGAGGGTAGAGTAACAGAGGGGTAGAGTAACAGAGGGGTAGAGTAAATAACAGAGGGGTAGAGTAACTAACAGAGGGGTAGAGTAACTAACAGAGGGGTAGAGTAACTAGCAGAGGGGTAGAGTAACTAACAGAGAGGGTAGAGTAACAGAGGGGTAGAGTAACAGAGGGGTAGAGTAAATAACAGAGGGGTAGAGTAACTAACAGAGGGGTAGAGTAACTAACAGAGGGGTAGAGTAACTAGCAGAGGGGTAGAGTAACTAACAGAGAGGGTAGAGTAACAGAGGGGTAGAGTAACAGAGGGGTAGAGTAAATAACAGAGGGGTAGAGTAACTAACAGAGGGGTAGAGTAACTAACAGAGGGGTAGAGTAACTAGCAGAGGGGTAGAGTAACTAACAGAGGGGTAGAGTAACAGAGGGGTAGAGTAACTAACAGAGAGGGGTAGAGTAACTAACAGAGGGGTAGAGTAAATAACAGAGGGGTAGAGTAACTAGCAGAGGGGTAGAGTAACTAACAGAGAGGGTAGAGTAACTAACAGAGGGGTAGAGTAACAGAGGGGTACTGTGTCTGGGTGGCAAATGACAGAAAGCCTGCATTACTGTCAGATCAGACAGAGCAAAGCGTTTTAACGTGCTACATGTTGAGCGGACATTGTTGGAAAAGGTATTAAATGGAGCATCAGTCACATGTATTGCTGCCTCGGGGATGTCCCCTGCAACAGAAGATGCTGAGGTACCAAACACAGGTCCTGGCAACACCCCATGTCAGCATAGAACACGCACACACGGCCGCCCGGAAAACAAATGCACCCGTATATGCAGCACTCCCGGCATCACCGACTCCAGCACCTGTGATGACAGAACTTCCATCAGTCACTATCCTCCCGCTCCGTCTTATAGCGCATAAAAGAGCCTCTGTCTCGTCTGCGGTCCTCCCAACCTGATAGACACACAGCGTGCCTTTTAGCAAGACAAGCCCAGCAGTGTATCTTCTGGGGTCTGCACAGAGGAACAATACGACTATTCAAAGTGTCGTGCCTCACCTTTGATTAGTCTTGGGGGGAAAGAATGTTGCATGCACTTGGAAAAAAGGTTAGACCATCCTTCAGTTTCTTGTTCATTTGAACGCCTGGTACACCTCAGGGAACAATTTATTTCCACAATACGTTTTACAATATAATACATGAAAATATTTTTGTGTAGAAAGCCCGTTTGTGACATTTAAAATACGTTTTTAACATTGTTAGAGCCCTATAGCCGTGAAATAACACGCTTATAGTCATCTTCACACTCCTGTTATTTACTGGTTACAACACATTGCGCAACTTTTATTCTGCAGGGACTCGAGACGCCTGCTAGATAGCGAGCTAACCTCAAATGTATTTCTTCTAAACTTGGAAAGCCAACATCTTACCACTTCCACACCGAATGGGAGGAGAGGTTTTTTTTCACTCTATCATGCCATGCCAGGGCTGACTTCACTACTTCCTGCAGTGTTGAGGTAATGTAATGTAAGGTAATGTTTTGAGTCACTACTGCAGAATACTACATATCACTTGTATTTCAAGACGTGCTGACTAATAATAAACCACAGTCTACTACAAGATCATTGATTAATCATTGATTAATTCATTTCTGAAATGTGATATATGGATAACAATATACAAATGTAACAAGACCAATAATGTAAAAACACAAAAAAACAAACAAAAACAACAGAAAAAACATTGATAGTAAATAAATACATAATCAAAAAATGGCATACTATAAAAAAATGTGGATATTGTTACATTGTTGTGTTTATGTACTGATCAATTGTTATAAATTGCCCCAAATCTTTGTCCTATTCTGATTAGAATCGTGCTCAGCAAACTAAAGATACAATCAGAAAATCCTTCACTGACATTGACCAATTTCAAGTGAAAAGTATCACTATTGCCAATACCAGCCTACCAGTCACCTGCTATCGGGTCCAAATCGACTTTTGCAGTATCGCTCACCCTGCCGAAAAGAACCCAACCGACGTGAACGCAACGGCAGTGACAGTCCGACCCCCTTGCGCCATCAGAGAAAGAATGGTAAAAGTATCACACAGCAAGCTAACACACAACAGGCAACAAATAAACACGATAATACACAACTACCTTCACTGCTTCCCATCATGCATTGCTTGGCTTTGCTGGGAAGCAGGCCGGCCACCGCGCACGGCCCGCTGCGGCAGTTTATTCAGCTGCAATGAGGGCCTGTGCCCACCGGAGGGAGCCCGTTTCCCAGCAAAGCGATGCATGGTGGGAAGCAGTGAAGCTCAACCCTCGGTTCAATCGGCCATTGTGTTTTTGGTCAAATGTGGCAAGTAAATGTGCACGCAACGGCTGGTTTCAATTTCAGTTGTGTCGGCAAGTGCTCACGTCAACGCGAGTCAGTCCAACCGAGAGGGCGTGGACTTAAATGGGTTCTACCGTGTTTTGTCTTATGTGCTCCTAAAACAAGAGTCCAGGAGAAAAGAGGATTGTTTGTCTTACCAACAGCACTCGCTTGCGGCGCGGTTGCTTCTCTATCCAGAGATTTCTGCTTTTTGTCTTTTTCCTTGTCCCTGCGTCTGTGGCAGCGGTGGTGGTGGTGATGGTGATGCGCCCGGTCCTGGCCCTGGCCCTGGACCGGCCCCGCCCGCGCTGACGATTGAGGCGGGTCCGGCCGTGTCAGGTGGTAGTCCTTAAGAACCACCTCCTGCTTGTGCCGCGGGGTCAGCGAGGAAGCCGAGCGTCTTAAGGGACTGAGGTCAACAATTGGCTGGGAATGAAAAAGAAGCAGACGAGAGGAGTCAGCAGCGGAGTGTCGGACGGTGGTCTGACCCAAAGCACTCGGACCGGACCATCAGGATCGTCCCACTTCTAGGAGCTCACCACTGGTGGCTCGGAGGCGACGACAGCCCACTGATAGTGGAAGGGGGTTGGCTTTTGGGCCACACCTACAGGCTGCAATCATTAATTGAGCGGCGCCTGGGATGAAGATGCTTTTCGATACCAGTCTCGACTAGGCTTAGAGCAGGGGTCGGGAACCTTTTGGGCTAAGAGAGCCATGAAGGCCACATCTTTGCAAGTTTCCGTGGGAGCCACATCCTATTTTTTAACAACTAAAAGTAACTACTTTAAAAATTGGCAGCTTGTAACTGAATTGGACGGATTCAAGTGCGGGGAAGGTTTTATATTTTCAATGTTATTTTGAACACAGTCATGTTTTCATTTCAAATTCCATGCAAGACAAAAACGATATATTGAAATGGATGTGTGATTGTAATATTAGGATTACATATATATTTACTATATTCCAAAAATACAGCTCTATATTGGTTTGTGGGATTCTCATAACATAACGACGTTTTAAAAAGCAATCTTTTCCATTTCTGCTGTTTTTTCCCACTGTTTCAAGTTTTCTCATAAGTATAACTTTATTCCTCTACTATTACAACCTTTTCCGCAACCTCATTTTCCAAAAATGACTACTTTTTTCTCCTCATATTTGGACTTTATCCTTACAGTTCCTTGTTAAACTGTATTTTTACAACGTGTGGCAGGCCAACAAATCACTCGGACCGCACTTTGAACACCCCTGTTGCATATATTTGAAAAAAAAAAATGAAATGAAAATAAATAAGCGTTATGGTGTTAAATGTCAGAGAGATATGCGGTCATCAAAGGAGCCACTTCTGGCTCCCGAGCCGTAGCTTCCCTACCCCTGCCTTAGAAAGCATGTGTCTGTAAGTAATGTGCAACTATAATGATGGAGAAATGTGCTATTTTAGACAGCCGTGTCCTTTAATTAGGACACTAGCCCTCCATCCATTTTCTACGCCGCTTGTCCTCACGTCCGCAAATACGCCTTGGAGACCGTAGCTGATGCGTCCGCCACTGACTAACTAAATATGCACATACGATTTTCAGTGTATTGGAACACACGATTCATGATTCTGACATTGATTAAACAGGTAAATGTTCCCAAACGTATCCCAATACATACTCCGGTGATAAGTCCATGATAAATTCCGTACACTTACTGTCCAGTGTCACATGTTTTTTTGTCTTCACGATGCATTGTTACATTGATGCATTTTATACTTACAGTTTAGGACTTCGTAGTAGAATTCTCCAGATTACTGGGAACGTGTGTTACGGAGATTTGCGTGTCAGAATTCACACAATAATCAAATAAAAAGTCACCCTACTTCCTGCGTCGTGTACGAGTCAGATAAACCTTGCATGGTTTGCTGTTGGATGTGTTCCTTTCCGATAGCACAGCCAGTGAGTACACTCAAGAACCACACTAGTACAACACAGAAAAAACCCCAAAAACAAACATCTCAGTTATTGTGTTTGGTTTGAAAGTATTATTTCTTCCCAAAAAATCCAAGGATTGAATACAATAACTGATTTGGTATGTTTTTGTGTAAAGGAAGAAAGTGGTTTAAAAAAAGAGATGTTGTTTCGAAGCAGAAAGGTAGAAACATTGTCCATCCTTTTCACACTAGGTACACGGTGCACTACATGCTACTAGTACACTACATACTGTATACACACACAGTTTTAAAGACTAGAACTCTACTGCAGCAGAGAGCGGCTGAAATGCAGCGCAAAGAGCGGCTGAAATGCAGCGCAAAGAGCGGCTGAAATGCAGCGCAAAGAGCGGCTGAAATGCAGCGCAAAGAGCTGGACATGACCCTTAGTGTGCTTGGGAGATAATGCACACCGTTGCATGTATTCACGTATGCAATAAGTATGCAGTACTGCCCAATACAGCGGGGCGAGGACGCACAACTCTGCGCTGAGATGACAAAAGCTCACGAGACACAAAAGACAGGCGTTGTGGAGAGGAGGGCGAGGAAGGAGAAGAACAGAGAGGTGGCACAACAGGTGGTACATACTGCCAGGTGGGTCCCAGGGGCGTGGCGAGAGTGGCTCCGCTATCAGACAGCACACACAGGAGGGAGGTGGGCAAAATATTAGCATTGGCCATCCAAATTAGGAGAAAGCCAAGACAGGAAAGGAGAGCAGAGCGTGAGGAAGTTCAAGGTTGGCAGGTGCCCGTCCGTTTACCTGTGACATACGGTGGAACCCGCTTAAGCCGACCCGGTTCGTGTCGACAAACACATGGCATACATGGTCGATTACGTGTTGTGATATTATTTACATCATCACGATCGCTAATCGATGCGACGCGGAGCAGCGCAGACAGGAAAGGAACTGACCTCTGACCTTATTTCACCGTCGCCCTCCCGGCCGTGATTCCATGTCCTGCCCGCAAGGAGCAAAAGCAACGTCTTTGTAGATATGCGGCGCACAAATGTGCGGTTTATGTCGACAACCGCTTGTGTCAGCCAGTCCGAGGGATGCCGCCTTCAACGGGTTCCACCGCATCCCGTTAAAAAAGGTTTCCCATCATGGACTTACGCAAAGGTTAGACTGGGTCACGTGCTCGTTCCCCACCACGGAGAAGCCAACATATTGGGAAGGCCAAATTGGGAGCGCGAGCCTAAACCGGGGAACGAGTGATTGAAAGCTTCTCCTCATGAGTGATGCCAACCTTCTCCTCAAGAGAGACACAGAAAGCAGCATGGACGCATGAGTGGCGTGCGGGAGAGGGACTCGGACAAAACGCATTCGGGTGTCCAACGGAACAGAAACAATTGAAAAACAAAAATGCACGCGTGGAGAGAAAATGGGAAATAGGAAAAGGCCTCGTCTGTCGTTGGCAAAACGAACCAAAAAAACGTCCTTGCCCCTTCACGGTGCAAAATCTTTGGTCGTAAAAAATATTCATAGCTCATCTTTTCCTGCCGAAAACACTCAATATTTGATAGAATAAAGGCAGCATGCACGCACCCCGTGGGAACTTTTTTACACGTTTACGCTTCACTCATCATGTTGTCCCGTTTCAGCGAATGAAAAGTCCGTGAGGACCACGCGAGCTACTTTTGGCATTCCCGACGTTTCCCACGCGGGAACGGGAACGCGAATGAAAGACAGGACAATTCCGAAGCACTTACATAGAACTCCGCGTTAAGTCGGGGCAGAGACGCTGCTCTGCCCTGACCTTCTAAGCCACGACGTTCATCCGTGTCTGCGATGTTCTCCTCAACGGGCTTCATCTCAACAGCTTCCTGGAAGAACAATACAAAAAACCGGTCCACCTTATGGAGAGAAATAGCTAACTGTTTTATTCTTTTGGGGGCCGGGGGGGTGAGAGTGTGTGCGTGTAGGAACCTGAGGCCTTGTGAAACACGCCACATCTTCTGACTGGCCTCGCTGGAGTTTCCTCCGGCCTTTAGGTCTCAGCGCTGCCTGAGAAACCTCACCAGACTGGGAGTGTTTTATGGAGCTCCTCTGGTCCAGTCTGTGTAGACAAACAGCACAGACTCTGATCTGGAAACCCCAGGTCAATGTGGGGGCGTGACGTGTCATTCTCTACCCAAACCACTAGGGGCAATGTTTCCAACTCAGGGAGCAATTGCTATTACCAAAACAAGAAAGAAGAAAAGAAGGTTGGTTTTGGTGGCGGTACCGGACACAGTAAAGTAGTATCGGGCCAACCCTAATAAAAACCACCAATTCTGCTTTGTATTATTGAATATGATATCAATATTACGTGCAGATGAATTCAAACAGTCTGCTTGATGTCATTGGTTAGGGTTAGGGGGTTAGGGGTATGGCCCTTGTTCTACGTATGCATATAAGTCATCTGATTTTCTGTTCTCTCTCCCCTCCCAACACAAACGCATTATTTCACAACAAAGCTGCTATCCAAACTATCAGAGGCGAATGCATCTCAAGTCCTGATGGCTCCAAAGGGATGTGACACTACATGGAAATGTTACACTCATATTTCTATATTCTGCCATGAAGCACTCACGAAGCGTCCTTGCTGAGGGAGGCGGCAGTGGTTGGCAGAGGTGATGTCTTTGGCTCGGGTTCCGGTTTCAGAGGCAGCAGCTGTTTGGGACCAAGTATCGGGGCTTCTACTTCCTGTACATGACCGAGTGGAAGTACAGGACGGAACAACGCCGCCAGTTTACTCTGCAAGACAAGCGGTTATCAACATGAAGCAGACTTTTTACAGCACGTTGCCGTGCTTTTGCTCGCTCACTCTCGCATTTCCTGCATCTGGGGCTTAGATTCATTTGGGCAGAACCGACAACGACATCGTGTATTATTTGAAACACAGTTGGGACATTTTTGATTTAGAGGTTCCTAAGATGGCATATCAGTCACTACTTGAGCTTCCAAGAGCTCAAGTAGCTTGGGGTGTTCATGAGGGAAGTATGGATCACGAGACTGACGGGCATATTATGTCCATTGTGATGAAGAGAAAGCTGCACTGTAAAACAGAGCTCATAATTTACGGTCGATCTACGTTCCTATCATTGCCGATGGTCATGACTTTTGGGCAAGATCTTGTGTACAAGCGTCCAAAATGATTTCCCTCCGTAGGGCGGCTGGGCTCTCCCGATAGAAGCACTGTGAGAAGCTCATCCACTGTTGCTCCTCGGCATAGAGATGAGCCGGATGCCTCCTGTATGCTTCCCTGGGGAGGTATTTGAGGTATGCCCGACCAGAAAGAGGACTCGGGGAGGACCGTGGACACATTGGAGAGACTCTGTCTCTCAACTGGCTTTGGAATCAGAATCAGAAAAACTTGATTGCCATTGTAAGGGAACAATTCATAAACTAGGAACTTTCTTTGGCGACTCAGTGCGACGTAGAATTCTAAGTAAACATAGAGTATGAAATAAACGTAGAAGTAAGTAAACATAGAACCTGAGTAAAAAGGTGAAATCACTGATAAGTAAAGGCATGAGGGTGTTTTTAGTGCAGGTAGTATAAGGTGCCAATAATACTGGTTATAAAGTGAGCATAGTGCAAATGTTATAAAGTGTTCATGAGTTCAACAGCAGCAGGAAAGAAACTGTTCTTGTGGCGAGAGGTTCTGGTCAGAATGGACCGTAACCTTCTGCCAGAGGGGAGCGGCTCAAATAGTCCATGTCCAGGGTGGGAAGGGTCAGCGAGTATCCGGCCCGCTCGCCCCCGAGTTCTGGAGACGTACAGGTCCTGGAGAGATGGAAGGCTGCAGCCGATCACTTTCTCGCGCTGCAGTCTGTGTTTGTCCCTGGCAGTGGCCCCGGCGAACCACACTGTGATGGAGGAGGTGAGGATGGACTCAATGATGGCCGTGTAGAATTGCACCATCGTCTGGACAGGCATCTTGGCTTTCCTCAGCTGCCTCAGGAAGTACATCCTCTGCTGAGCCTTCTTGATGCTTTCCTCGTCTGCGGCGTCTCACTCTTTTAGCCCAAAAGAGAGCCAGATCTTCTGCAGATACTAAAAAAAACTGGCAGCAGGTGAGCAGGAGTGGTAGTTTTTATGTGTAAGAGCTCTTCACGGGTGTAGGAGCACGCTGACACACCATTTACAAACAAAAACAAACTAAACATAGAGCACGCAGGGCGACCATCCGCGGCGCCATCTTGGCGCACAACTTGGAACACCTCAGGATCCCAACTGGGAAGCTAGAATAATTTGCTGGGGAACGGAAGTCTGGATGGATTTTTGCCAAGATTCGGGTGATCATCCAGCTAAACATTGTGAGTAACAAACCAGTGGGTTTTCCCAAACAAAGCATTTATAATAATCTCGTGTGCCTTGGGTATTGCATCTTTTCCATGCAATGAAACGTTCCCGCCTGGGAATTTACTATTTACTAATCCGGCTCAGTGTGGTGGCAAATTTTTTTCAACCTGCCAAAAACAAAACATCTCTGGTGTGTTCCCGTGTGGACACGGCCTTGAATGCTGACTGTAACTCCTCCAAGGTTCACTGCTAAACTCTTCAACATACCTGAGGTCCACCTGAGGGATTCTGCTGCTGGAGTCTCTTGGCACGATTCTGCTTGTAATAGTCAAAGATCATGAGAGCGGCATAGACTTTCCCTACGGTCAGTTCATTGTCTGGAATCAAGCAGGGAGATGCATTCAATGACACCAACAACAAACAATGACACAGTAGATTCTTAAAACCAGTTTCAGACATTTTGCATACGGTATGTAAAAAGACAAACTTTTTTCTTACTTTCTGAAATTAAATCAGACTCAACTTTTCCCGTTTTAGGTCACTTGGTTACATTTGCTAAATTCTGACATTACGAGATTCCTGAGCTACATGATGGCTAGACCTTCCCATGTTATTTATGCTCGTGGATAATTCTTTCAACAGGTGGGCAGGCACCTTCGAGCATCTGGAAATCGCACCCAAGGATGTACCAAACTTGTGGAGCTCCACAGTTCTTTTCCTGGTATCTTGGCTAATTTCTTTTGATTTTCCAAGAATGTCAAACAAGGAAATTGTGTATTTGAGGTGTGGCCTCAAAATACATGCACAGATGTGCCTCCAACTAACACAGATGTTGTCTGTTCCAACGTCAGCTCACCATCACGTGGGCTTTTCCACGTTGTTTAAAAGACTTCAGCCACCTTGGCACTTACATTTGATTTGATCTGGAGATTTTCCCGATCCCCAGTGACTATGTTTGTGTTAAAAATAACTAGGAATGGAGGAGAAAATGTACATATAAATGAAGCTCCAACAAAGGCGAACTCATTTTGTGGCCAACGGTTGACCACTGCAATGGCCACGGCATCAGCCACCACCAGGGGTCACTTCACCGTGGCCGGCCATTCAAACAGTGGTTACAACGGGAATCCTTTTTTCTGGCATTTACTTGACTGTATTACTTTACTTGTGCAGTAATTCCCTTACTTTTTCTTTTCTATCCTCACGATATTTTATTCTTGACCGAAGACCAAAGAAGAAACAGCAGAAAGAAGAAAGAATAACCCTAAGTAGAAAAAAAAAGAGTGCGGGATTGGCTGACTAGAAGACATCACTTTGGGCACGATGATCAGTTATTAAGAACTTCACCAGGAAGATCCAAGAGGCTACAGAAATTGGAGGTGATGGAAAAGTTACCCCGATGAGAGACACAGGTTGCGTCAGAGGAGTGGACTCAAATCACGCCACCTGGGATTGAGTTGGACTTAAGGTACAATTTTGATGACTTTGGACTCGACTTGACATCATCACCAAAGACATGGACTTTTACATGAATGACCCGAGATTTGACTACTTGAGTGTGTTGAGTCAAATGTAAATGCACTTCAAGTATTCAACGAACGTTCCCGTTATGTCATTTTCAGCAAGACACCAAAATTTCCCACAGAATTTTCCTTATTGACTGAATCTATCAACGTCCAATCAGATTAATGAACAAACGATGAGGGTGTGGCTTCCATTTCTGTGAGCGCCTGACTGCTGGAGTGAGTCAGTGAGTAATTATTTGGTAAAAGTTTAATATTAACAAGCATTGACCTGACTTGTCATGACTCGATACTTGGTTTGGACTTGAAAGTCTTTATTTGCGACTAGGGATTAAAGACTTGCCAAACTGACTGTCTCCCACCTCTGGGTTGCGGTCATGACTAGTTTTTGCAAGATTACTAGTGCCAGACATTTTCCTTGCGCAGACATGCAGCCCCCCATGGGCACGCAAAATTGCGTACGACTGCAAGGACAACATTTGACTATGAAAAGTAATTCATAATTGCAAAGTTTAGCAATAATTTTGCTAATCCTACACCAGGAAAAGTTTAGTCTGACCTAATTTCACATAGTGAGGAGTGTTTATGCGTGGTTTTACACGGGCGTATGGAAAATTCTGGATTCAACCTACACCGAAACTTACATTTATGAGGGGTCACCAGCAGGTCAACGGACTTCTGCGACAAGTTGGGCCAGACTCTGTTGATCTCTCTCTTCAGGTCAATATCACACAGATGCTGCGCCAAAACCCCTGCAAGCAGGGCGCACGTGCACATCATTAGAATTCCCCACAAAACATCCACAAGCCGTCTTTTCCTGCTGCAACCAAAGACTCGATCGTCTCACCGGACGCCAGCTTGATCTCCAGGGCGGTGCGGATCAGGGCCATGAGTGTGGAGGTGAAATGCACGGTGTTGTCGTCCGCTATGGGCATGTTCATCCTTACCAAACGCTAATAATAGAAGTGTCAGAGAAAGGACACAAGTGTAACAGTCCACATTTGGCAAAACTCTTTGGCAAGGCATTGCATTTTTCGTCCTTCGTGTTTACATGCATTGGCTGGAATCCAAGAGTAGGGAACAGTTTTTCAGCATGCGATGAGTTAGCGGCCAAATGTAAACAACACACTAAGTATACACACAGCGGAACCTGTTTGAGTCGGTCTCGTTTATGCCGATAACCCGTCTGTGCCGATCACCCAGCCAAGGAATGTGCAAGGAATGCTTACTTTCCGTTTTGGTTGTGTTGACAAGCGCTTATGTCGACATGAGTCAGCCAGTCCGAGGCGCGTCACCTTAAAACAGGTTCTACTGCATGTTCTTTAGCATGGCAGAGAGGTCACTGCTGGACTCTTAGATCCAGAATGTCAACTTTTATTGAACTGACAAGTCTTTTGATATGAAAGGATTTAAAAAAAACGGGGGACCCGATGTTTGGATGTGCGCCGATATTCCCGGGCTCCAGCCGTTGAAAGTTAGCCACTTTTATTGTGTTGCGCAAGAACATCCTAATGTGCACTGACGTCATTTGTTAGCGTGATCAGCGTCAATGCATGGCTTTGAGCAACGGAGCATCTCGTTCAGCCATGCGTGTCTCAATCACGTTTTGTCAACACATTCAGGGTGAAGCAGGCAGGGTGACACATGCACGTCTGCACACGGAACCCCGTAGCATTGCAAACAATCGGCAAAGGAAAAGGACAATGGTGGAGGTGAAGCAAAAAGAGGGAGGATTTGTTTGCACAGAAACGGCAGCATGGCAAGGAAAGACGTTAAAAGCCCCCCGGGGGGAGAACAGAGGAGACGCAAAGCCTTTCAGGCGTAAAAGAAGTCATCAGGGAGCGACGAAGGGTGGACGGCAAGCCTTATCTTCAGAACAAAACAACCGTGGTCAACATGGCTGCACAAACATGTCGTGCATTTACTGAAAGGACTCGGGAAAACGGCCTTCATGAGATGAGCTGGGCTGTGTTTCAAATTTAAAAACCTCCTTTCTTAATACACTGCTGGAAAAATTGGAGGAAGACTTTTTAATCAGAGTATAGTGAGCTATCCGTCAAACCTCTGGGATGTTGATGTGGTCAGTTAAGTAGCAGAGGGGGTTGTTCATCAGTTTCAGCTGCTTTGCTGTTCATGAATTCAACAACAGGAGCATCAGGGGGGCAACAACTAGACAGACCTCAAAACAGGAATGCTTTTCCAGGTTGACTCCTCATCTCTTTTGGCTGATTTTTTACTAACTGACTTTCTACTGCTGTAGTTTTTCATTTGGTTTGGATCAACAGCTCTGTTGATATTAAGGTGTGCTACCTGGACGCTACAGAGCTTGCACAAGCAGTCCAACTCCTCCAGGATGGCACATCAACACGTACCGTTGCAAGAAGGTTCGCTGTGTCTCCCAGCACAGTCTCAAGAGCATGGAGGAGATTCCAGGAGACAGGTAGTTACTCCAGGAGAGCTGGACAGGGCCGTAGAAGGTCCTAAACCCTCAGCAGGATCGGTGTCTGCTCCTTTGTGCAAGGAGGAACAGGATGAGCCCTGCCAGAGCCCTACAAAATGACCTCCAGCAGGCCACTGGTGTGAATGTCTCTGACCAAACAATCAGAAGCAGGATCCATGAGGGTGGCCTGAGGGCCCGACGTCCTGTAGTGGGCCCTGTGCTCACTGCCCAGCAGCGTAGAGCTCAATTGGCATTTGCCATAGACCACCAGAATTGGCAACTACGCCACTGGCGCCCTGTGCTCTTCACCAATGAGAGCAGGTACAACCTGAGCACATGCGACAGATGTGAAAGGGTCTGGAGATGCTGTGGAGAACGTTATGCTGCCTGCAACATCATTCAGCATGACCGGTTTGGTGGTGGGTCAGTGATGGTCTGGGGAGGCATATCCCTGGAAGGATGCACAGACCTCTACAGGTTAGGTAATGGCACCCTGACTGCTATTAGGTATCAGGATGAAATCCTTGGACCCCTTGTCAGAACCTACGCTGGTGCAGTGGGACCTGGGTTCCTCCTGGTCCGTGACGATGTCCGACCTCATGTGGCTAGAGTATGCAGGCAGTTCCTGGAGGATGAAGAAATCGATACCATTGACCGGCCCCCACGTTCTCCTGACCTAAACCCAATAGAACACCTCTGGGACATTATGTGTAGGTCCATCTGGCGCCACCTGGTTGCTCCTCAGACTGTCCAGGAGCTCAGTGATGCCCTGGTCCAGATCTGGGAGGACATCCCCGGGACACCATCCGTGGTCTCATTAGGGGCATGCCCCGACGTTGCCAGGCATGCAAACAAGCACGTGAGAACCAAAGTCTTCCTCTCGTTTTTTAAACTGTGTACATCAACACGAATCCTACTGCATAAGTCTCGGGCGTCCAAACATTTTCTGCCAAGGGACACAGACTGAAAAATGGAGGGATTCAAGTTGCCACTTTCCCCCTTTTTTTTTTGTCCAAATTTCTTTTGAAATAATCTGCATATTAATATTATCGGAATGTTCTGATTTATTCTAACTTTAAGTTTTTCCCCAGCCTAATTTCCAGAAATTACAATTTAGTTTTGCAGTTTGCTTCTCAGATTATTACAAGAAAATGATTTTTTTTTCTTGAATATTTAAAATCTACGCTGCTAAAACGACATTCTTCTTCCTCATAGTATTCAAGTTTATTTTAGAAAAGTTTTGAGTTTTTTTAATTAGAATATGACTTTTGATATTTTGACTATATTTTCATACGGTCAATGTAAATTGTTTGAAATTAACTATTTAAATATTCTTCTTAAAATTATGACTTTGTTACCATAATATTTTTACTTTAGATCTCTGGTGTAGCTGCTCATCAAGACTTGCAGTGGTTTGTGTGGTCAACCGCTGGGGGGCGCTGTTACTGCGCAACTGAGCATCCCTTGATGCCAGTTACTACAGGTACAGTACAGTATCAGTCCCATCCGAATATGTTACTTAGACTCTTATTATTCTTGCATTTGATCTAGATACCCCCTGCATACACGTAGCAATGAAGTGCTTGTGAAAGATTCTTTATGGAAAGGCAGAGATTGATTGCATTGTTACGTGCAGCAGAATTAACCATGTGTATAGTGTGTCATCATTCGGTCTCTTCTGTGACCGCCCATGATTGTGCAGCTGCTAAGCTGGAAAAATGAGGGCAAATAAGGGAAATTTCCACTTGGGGGCTGCCATGGCACCCACATTTCTTTTTGTTTGATTTTTATGAAGGTTACAGAATAAGAAAGATACAGAAAATGCGGCGTGCCGTGCGCGTCGCAAGTCGGTCGACATAATTGGCTATCGGCAAAATAAGCGGGACCGCCTTCAACAGGTTCCATCGCGTCGGGAAAGCCAGATTTCTGTCCTTCGGGCCCGGGACTGATGGGGAACCACTTTCAATGTGTCAATGAGAATACTTCCACAAGTCACACGTTGCTGAGGTCACAGCGGATGACTGTTACATCAGAAACCCTCACGGAACATGACCCTGCCACCGGGCCTCACAGAACATCGAGAGACTGACACTGGCAGCTGGATGGCCTTTGGAAGCAGGAGGTAGCGAAGGGAAAGATGTGTGTGGGGGGGGTCTACCTTAAAGGCGATGCGGGGCGGGCATTTCTTTCCCAAGCCTAGAGGCGGGGACATGTCTCGAAGCATCTCGTACATATCGCGATACGGCATGCGGCCGCTTTCCGCAGAGGCGAGGAGAGTAGGAGGGAAAGAAGGGGTCGGGAAGTTTTCATCCACAAAACAAAAAACATGGCAAGGAGAGAGAGGAGGGGAGAGAGACACAGAAATCCTTGTTAGTAAGATTTCCAGGATATCATGGTGTGGAATCCAACTTAGATTTAAGGATCCCGGAGGCGGATGTGAGGGAGGAAGCTCGGCAGAACTGCCTGTACACAAATGTCGGATGGAGGGACTCCGGCTGAAGGTATGCAGTCAGAAATCAGAGTGCAATTTGTCTTAAAGGAATACTCCACATATAAAAAGTATGAGGATTGTGTTTCGCCACGACGGCTTTGCAGGTAAGCCGGTTTGACAGCCAGATTAGTAGACTATCAACAGTGTCGTTAAAAAGATGATTATTTTCATCATTTTAAACGGTTATTTTGCACTGATATCTACATCCACAGTATGGAAGTCGCTTCAGCCGCCTACTACTACTACTACTACACAGGAAGCTACACAGCTAGTCAACGGAACTGGTTGCTCAGGAAAACTCTGCCCCCTAGCGTTTCAGCAGATAACTGCAAGCTGCGAACTGACTATGAAACAGTCTTTCGTGGTACCTGCTTGCATTCATGAGGGTGTAACTCCATGACAATTGCATTGCAGGCGTCCCGAGCCACACCGCGTGTCTACTGTATTGGGTCAAATGAGTTCTGGGGTGTCCAAAGGGCTCTAATAATGTTGAAAACCGAATGTAGAAGGTTGTAAACAAGTTTTCTACGCTATAACTACCAAAAAATTCCACTTATAAATACGGAAATCTGCTTCACTTATCACAGTTGGGTCTGGAACCAATGAACCGTGATAAACGAGGAATTACCGTACAGTCAAAGCTCGGGTTTTTGTGCGGCCAAGGATCCGTTTTTTTGGCAAACATTTTCACTGAACTCTTGCCTCGGTTTTCGTACGCTGTCTCGGTTATTAACAAACAAGTCGGTTTGGAACGGAACACCCCGACAAAGAAGCCTACGCCTTGGGGACTGACTTTCCGTGGATGTTTTGATCTGCAAAATAACCCACCACAGGGCCAAAAAACCAATTTGATAAAGGTCAGAAACACAATATATATATATATTATACGTTTTGGTTTTTGTATGATTTTTGAAAAGAAGTGACTTCCAAAAAACTGCGTGTGTATGTAGAGCTCAAAGACCCAATCATCTTATCCACGTCAACCGTTTCCGACACGCAACGTCTTTCTACGGCTCAGATGGGCGGCTGTTGGGGGAGTATGCCTTTAAGGAGCCCTCTATCTCCTACTGTACCGAAGGACATTGGCAGTAACCAAAGTGGAAACAAAGCACACAATGCTCGCCGCCTTCTGCAGCTCTTAAATGCAAAAAGGAAAACGGATGTTTTCTTTAACCAGCCTGACTTGGGGCTTTGTTTCTCGGACTCGCATGGTTGCCTGCCAGCAGGTTAGTAAGGGACCGATGCAGATTTCCTATGCATGTGTGCTAATGTCGTTCTGTGGCACCGCAATGAAAACAAGACATCCACAATCCATACCATCACAGTCCCTTTGAGCACCAAAGGACGGTGAGTGTGTGCAAACCTTATAGGCCACCCTGTTGGGGCACTTCTTCCCCAGGCCCAGGGGAGGTGAGATAAAACGCAACAATTTGTACATATCTTGATAGCATATCCTTCCGCTGCAAAAGATAAGACATGATCAGTCGATTAGGCTGACAAGCTCAGCGGTGCAGAGGAAGACTAGGGCAGCACACAAATCAATGCATTTTCAGTTTTTATGTCAACATTTCCGAAGTGTAGTTTCTGCATTTCAAATGGATTCTTTTAAAATGTTGTTGTAAACCTAAACAGGTTACTTTTATGTCCACAACAACTACAGACAAATCAATTGCAGAGGACGAGAGATGGAAGCCCACCGCAAGTCTATTTTTTTTTTTTTGCAGTTATCATTTCACTGATGACTCCTTGGAAAGAACGCCTCTACAAGAACATTTGGCTTTCAAGTACGGTATAAACTCATTAAAAAGTTAAAAAGTACCGGCCAAGTACACAGGAAAAAACAACAACACATGAACGTCGTGTTTTGTTTATGTATTGTGTCCTAAACACTATTCCACCATAGCAACAAGGCTGCAAAGCATCATACATGTTATACTACATCGTTTTACAGCGACATATTGATGGAGCAAATATGAAATCAGGCTCTAAAGACCCCTTTAGGCTCATTCGTAAGCCAATGTGAAACAATAATTGAAGGACAGGCAAGTACACTCACCAGTGCCGCACAGCGGGGAACATCACTTTAAACAACATATAACATGTTTCAGCCATCAATCATGTTAGGGACATTTTAACTTCTAAATCAATTCAAAGCACGGAAGGACATAAAATACGATAATTCAATAAATGATAAGAACCACAAAACACAGAAGCATAATCCAGGCACCACTTGTTCATAGTTTTACTTCATAGCACTGAAAAGGGGAGAAGATGGATAAGTGTCACGTATTTCACTGATACTACGTTTTAAAGTTAATACTGCGTTTTTTTGCCAATCGAACTTGCTCCTCGGCTATCCAATCAAAAGGGTCCCCGCATGGCCCCGCCCACCTCCACACTTGCTCGCTTACTTTGACAACAATGCGGACGTGCACGTTACGGCCTCATCAACTCGCTTTTGGCAGCAACAATCTGTGTTTTCAGTGAAAGGCCGCTACGGCCAATGTGTCGGAACACGAACGGAAGGTTGGCGTCGACGCGCTCGGAGAGTAAAACACGCGCTGGGAATGTTGGCAGTTTGTGGACTGAGCGGACAGCAAGCGACTTTGCTGGGGTTTGTTTTGCTGCAGCAGATGGGAGAAACTGTAAGTGTTGGCCAGCAAATGAATGGTTGTATGTCTGCCCTGCGATTGACCGGCGGCCAGTCCAGGGGGTACCCCAAAGCCGGCTGGGATAGGCTCCAGCATACCCGCGACCCCAATGAGGATAAGCGGCATAGAAAATGAATGAAATCCAGCAGACGATGGACTATCCCTAATTTACAGGCATGGAATGAAATTCAATTTTAGGAATTACATCCGTCAGCCGGAGAAAGCTTTATCGCTCACCTGCGCTGGATTGACACGGATCCGTCTCGGGCTTGTCGCTCGGTCTGCGCGGGCTTAATGTCATTCGCCCGATGCTAAAATGGGATTTCATCCCCCGCCCCGATCCGTGACAGTGAATAATGTGACTGGAACTGGGAGGCCGCAGCAAATCCCCTTCTTGACACATGGCATCGTAAGCGATCAACAGAAGCACCTACCAGGCGGCGGGGTCATACTCGGCCCACACGCGGATAAACTCGTCGAGGTGATGAGGGCCCAGGATGGAGGCATCTCTGGTCAGGTACTCGAAGTTATCCATGATGACGGCAACAAAAAGATTTAACATCTAGTCAACGAAAAATGAAAGACAGAAAAATGTACAGTCAAAAAAAAACTTGCCTGCGCAAAGTTTAAGACTTTACAGACTTTGAACGAGGCTGCTGCTTTGCTTAACCGTGTTTGGGGTGGCAGGATGTGGTGGGTTGCCAAAACGCAGCTAAAGGTGAGGGGGGTAGCCCATAGACATAAAATGAAAGAGAAAATTCCTGTGCTGCATGGAAGTGTACGACTCG
>QODF01000222.1:878947-1052001 GCA_024372805.1 Oostethus manadensis
TCATTTATATATATATATATATATATATATATATATACATATACATATATATATATACATACATGTTCTATAAACAACTTTTTTTAGTATAATGTTAGTATAATGTTCTACATATTACACTTTCTTCTTGTTAAGGTTGTTTTAGTGAGACTGCAAACTCATTCACTTTATTCCCGGGACCACATTTTCCCAAATGGAATTTTCCAAAAATGACAAGCTCTCATTGTACTGTACTATGACTCTAGCATCTTTTTTTCTCTATTGATATTTTTTTCTTCTGAATATTATTTTCCATCCATCCATTTCACTTTTTTAAAGATTCCGTAATAACGTTTGGATGTTTTTCTTGCAAAATGCGGTTTTCTTGTTGTGTTACAAATGGGCCAATTGAACCCCCCCACTTTGGACACCCCTGACCTGAAGGGTGCATATGAAAAGATCAGTGCATGCGAGTGCGTTCAAAGAGCAATACTGACCAGGAAGGAGCAAAGGAAAATGAAGGAGACAAAATAGAAGTAGGCAAAGTCACTTCCACACTCCTTCCCTGGCGTTCCTGAGAGTTTATCGCACGACCGACGACTGAGACACGACAGCATGATCTCATGCCACGCTTCACCGGTGGCACTCCTACGGAACACACCACAGAAAGGTCAAGAAAGTAGTACGCTGAAGGTAACTACCATGCAAGTGCGCTTACCTGAAGAGAAGGGTTAAGGCCTGGAAAAAGGTCTGGAAGTTGTTGTGGTGATTGATGGCCGTCTCCTCGTTCAGCTCAATATTCCCAAACACCTGCACCAAGATTGAACCCGAATAAGTTGGTTAAAACCACAAGGCACGTTTCCTTCAGCTACTGTTTTCACTCAGACATTTCTGACGTGGAGACACAAGGTGCGCTTTGGTAGCCCTCTAATCCTCGAGTACGCAACATCAGCTAACAACGAGACCACTTTGGACCTTCTGCTTCTGCGACCTCGGCCTTGCTCAGCTGCAGCATGTGACACATTTTTAAATATTTATCTGAGCTGGAGCAAGCTCATCCTTCTCCGCTGGCAGATGACTACCATAACAATTATAGCCAATTATTATTACAATAACAAATTATTACGGCTGCAAGTCATTTAGTTCATTAACGAGGTGACATGTCTTTGTGTAATTGAAAGCGTATGCATCATCCGTTGTGACGACAGACGGCGAAGTACAGCAGCGTCACACGATCTGCCGATCTTTTATGTCTTCACTGTGACATGAACACATCAACAGCAGTGCAATTCCAACACCACAAATATATCTCCCCCCACAAACACGTCTGTAGTCCATTCAGCCTCGGCAACATCGCGTGCTCATTGTCACTAGACTACAGAGAGATGCATTTAGGGGCACTCCGAACATCCCAACGCCGCCTTTATTATGTGATCGTGTGTTCTAAATTAACAGAAAGACAAAGAAAAAAAAGTGGATATTTGTATCGCTCAGCAATTCTTACTGCGGAATTTTTCACTGCGTTTCAGTATGACTGGAAATTTGTGGAGTTAGGTGGAGTCTTTGAACACAATCCCTCATTGCTCGCAATGTTCTGCTACTACTAAAGTGTTAGGTCAATACTGTAGATTTGAGTTTTTAGTTAATTTTGAGCTGTTTGTGCTATTTGTTACATCCCTTTCAATAAAATGCAATAAAAATATAAAAAAAGACACAGTTGCAGATGGTGATTAATTATGATTAATTTATTTGAAAAATGCAGTTAATCTGATTCAAATTTTTCCTCATTAGTCAGCCCTATGGTTAACAAATAGTGTTTTTTTCTGTTTTTCCTGTTGCTGCTGGGACGGATTCAGGAAGTGACCTTTGCCTCGCTTCAGGGTGTCATTTCCATCATGCACACCAGTTCTGATGAAAATCAGACTTTGTGGAGCAGAGTTATTTACGTTTACGTTTTTGTGGCAAATCATTGCAATGCCGATCCAAAACATCTTGTTAGTGAACACGGGTTCTTGGACGCTATTCTGCGTGTCCTGTCATGACAGATGCCTCCAAAATTTGGTGACGATCGGTGAAACTGGTGGGAGGGGCAAATCTTTTTTAAATTTGCTACGGAATATGTTTTGGGGGTTCGTATTTAGGACGCTTCGGACACCAAATTTTTCACCAGGCCTGAGGGTGCTTGCAAAAGTTGGTGAGTTTTCAGACACCCAAAAATGCGAAGAAATGCACATTTAGTGCTAATTGTTGGATTGTTGTGAGAAAATTCAAACCTGCAATTAAAGCCAATGAAACCTGGTGCTTGTGTGTCTCACCCAACGTTACAGTAGCATTACCGACCAGTGTGGAATTCTACGTATGATCACGTCATCGTTGAATGCTTCTCCTGAATGCCAATATGCCTCACATGCATAATAACTGCCATTTAAGGAATAACACGTGTAGGTAATCACCGCTAATGAATGATGATCAAATCTGATCAATAACTGGCGGTTGTTGGAGGGGCACCTCGTGTTTTTCCACAAATGTGTTTATTTATTCATGCATGAATGATTCGGAACAAAACGTTACTTTTTTCTGGCGCAGGGAGTTTGAAATCTCATAAAAAAACCTCCTCAGAGAAAAACATGAACAAACCGTGGGCACGCCCGCGTGTGCTGTCCCTGCAGATTATATGATATATTTCTGATTTGGGGTCAATGAGATGAGAGAAAACGGCCTGTTATCAGTGGGAATAAATGGAAAGAAAATGTTTTTTATGGCGAAATTCTGTGAGTAAATGCTGAATGATCAATTGCATACACAGGCGAGGAGGCTGAGGATACACGAAATCCATACGTCGCGTCCCGCTGTCGGTGCAACGGCTCACCTGCATTCCGATGATGGCGTAGATGAAGAAGAGCATGGCAATGAGCAGGCAGACGTACGGCAGGGCCTGAAACACAAAGCCATTCCTTTTACACATGCGTGGCAGCGGGCATCAAAGCGTCTCCTTTCTACCCACACCTATGCCACTCTTGGCACACCAACAAGCCTGAACATCCACAGACGCCGAGGTGCTTCACCTTCACACCTGCAGGGGTGGACTTTCTTTTCGTGATCAACTGAGGAAGCCGACATTTGGAGTTAAGTATCCGCCTTTATCCGCATTTACCTCCGGATCCGGAAGGATTGAGGGCTGGAGAGCAGCTCAGTGTGGAAAGCCAACTGCGGTCTTGAGAGAGCTACGTTGCCGTCTTTTTACGGCGAAAGAACGGTCCGTTCCATGCAGAAGGAACATTTTTTACCCGTCTTCTTTTTAGAGCATTCAGTGTTTGTTGTCAGTGTGAGTCCTGATATCACCTTAGACCATAGACCGTCCCATACTTTGCCGTAAAGTAGATCAGGTCATTTGTACGAGGATGGAACTTGTTAACACAAGTCGCATCAAACTGTGTACACGTTTAAAAATATCAAAAAGTTGGATTGAAAGGATTTAGAATTGCGTGAATTACTAACACCAAAACGAGTCTCCTCCACCGCCCGGTCGGGGGACGTCATAAACCACCTGCCGGCCATCACCATGAGGTCTGTGAAGTTTATTCCGGTTCTCCGTTTTGTTTATTCACCTTGAAGGACTGAACGAAGGTCCACAACAGGATGCGGATGGTGTAGCCCTGTCGCAGCAGCTTGATGAGCCGCGCCGCTCTGAACAGCCTCAGGAAGCTCAAGTTAATCATCTTGTCCTGGCGAAGGCAAACAGGAACGCAAAATGTTCACACAGAGACAAGCTCCAGACAAACGAGAGGTTTGACACCAGTTTGCAAACACAAAACAGTCAAAGCGTGTGCTGCGCCAAGAAAACACGAGGGGAAGGCGGTTGAGCAATTCTTAGGGGATGTAGGCCCCGTAGAAAATATACCCCGTATATTATATACCTCCATTGACAGATATTTTGATTTTTTTCTCCTGACACTTCTGCAGACAACACGTCCCATTCAAGTTGGTAATAATTTATAAATACACCCCTGATCAAAATCTTGCTAGAATTGAGCGTTTGCACGTTGGGATCCGAACGAGGTTTGAAGTCGAGCGACAATATGCAAGAGCAAGAAGGGGGAGTGTGACAAAAAGCACTATGAAAAAGTCATTGCTCGAAAACAACAATGAAAGTGAAATCGCTGTTTATCAGCTGATCAAAAGTTCAAGACCATTGCTCAAAAAACAAAAGCTCTCAGTAGGACTCAGTAATGAGGAGCTCCACCGTTCTTGTCAATGACTTCCAAGATTGGTTTGGGCATGCTTGATGCGAGTGTTTCCAGGAATCCAGCCGAACATTGCTCCAAGTCCTAGATGTCAGACTCAGGCCCGCGGCCCAAATTTGGCCCGTTAGATAATCATATTTGGCCCGCGAGAGCATATCAAATTTGCATTACATCGGTCCAAGTGGCTTCACGGAGGCCATCAACTGTCCGGAACTGATGGGCATTTTGAGAAACTTCCCTTGCCGTCCATCCCCAAATGTCTATGGGATTTCAATCAGGAGAACATGCGGGACGGTCCAAAAAAGTGATGTTATTCAGCATTGCCAATGGCAGCGTTGTCCTGTTGGAAAACCCAACAGACGAGGGCCCTCGGTCATGAGGGACGCCCGCTGCAACATCCGCATCTCACGGACTGCAGTACTTGATTCACGCAAGTCACCTGTCACAGTTGCATGCACCAAAACTCCGGGACTCGATTCACTTGAGTCACCCGCGATTTGATTGTTCCCCGAGTCCTGACGCGCCAACCGGTTTCTTTTTTTTCCCATTTAGCCAGCGGGGGCCTTCATAAGCAACTGGACAATCGAACGAGTACCCGGTAAAAAGTACTGTACCGTGTCCCCTGTCGCATGCGGGAGTCGCCGACTTTTTAAAGCAAGACAAAAACAAACAAAACACCGGCAGGGGTGCGGCCGGCAAGACAAGAAAAGCCACTTACCGTCTTTGTGCCAGATGTGACACGGGGGCAGAGTGAGGGCACAGGCGCCAGGAAAGACACGGCAGAGAGTGGAGAACGCCACGAGAAAAACAGAGAAAGGAAGGTGAGAGAAAAGCGAGGCCGACAATCACATGATGAGAAAGTCACACGGCGGTGGGAACCGCCTCTGGCGCACGGGAAGCCCAAACATCCACACACAAACTTAACGCTGACAGCCACGCATTCTCGCAGCGGGGATTTTTACGAAAGCACACGAGGTCAGTAAATGTTGCACGCAGTTTGTAAGCAATACAGAAAGCTGTCTTTGATGTTGGTTACACTAACGAATATTTCAAAATAAAGAGCATTACACGTACATCAAGAGCGGCTCGGTGGCCATTTTTTAAATTGCTCCTCGGCATGTTGCCAAAGTGCAGTGAATTCATGAAGAATCAGACATATTTGCTACTACGCTAATTTGCTTCGTCACCCCACCAGGTTCATGATTGGACCTTCATGACTGGACATGAACCCAAAATTGAAGATAAGCTTATATTGCAATTTGGACCCTAATTGAAACAAATCTTTCAGATTTCAATCATTTGCACACGGTTCAATCATTTTAAAATATTTAATATTCATGTTTAATTTAAAATCAAATTCATAGGTTTTTTAATTAAATTGCATTTGTCTTACCTCTACTTGTAAATGAAGTCCACGCGCCTGTCCTTTAGTTCTGAGGCGTAATCCTCCTTTTTGTTGGGAAAAATACTCTGCAGGTTGTTCCTGTTAGACGCCTCGTCCACACGTAGCAGCGTGTTTTTAAAAACCCTCTCCGTTTGTGCAAAGAATGGTGTCCGCACGAGCTCGTATTATAAAAAAAAAAAAAACACGCACCCACACGTAACCAGATAACTGCACTGGGAAAGCATGCCAAACTCGTAGGCCTTACTAAAATTCTATCCAATCAGAATCCTCACCAGGCAAATAAGCTAATGTTACGCGCCGATTTTTAAAAACTTTTTCTTTACGAGCGTCTTGTTCTACGCATTACTGCTATCCTGCCGGCATGGCTGTGTAAGCACCCCCACTGTGCACTTTGAATGGCGTTTCTGGTCCATCAGAAAGACTAAATGTCACACACTTTTATGAAATATTAGTAGACAGCCTGTTCGGTATGTGCAGAACATGAGTGATAAAAGGTACATTATTGAGGATTAACGCCAATGTCTCCTGTGTGAAGCCACCGACCAATCACAGCCTGCCTGCATAACGTGGGCGTGGTCAGCAAGAGTGCGATGACTCAACGTGACTCTAGTAGCTGCGCTTCCTACGCGTTTGAACAGGAAATATGAAAGTTCTGATATTATTAGCGCAGCACTATTCACCCACATTGACTTGATTTTACCGTCTTTAATGTCAAAAAATATATCAAAGATGCCCCTTCATCCTGGAAACGGTTTGCCAAAGCCCCTGATGTGCATCCGCCGGCTGCTGGTGAAGATCTGCTGCAGGCCTCACCTTAATCTCCGTTACCAGGATGTCTGTGATGCTTCCCAGCACTGTCACAAAGTCAAACACATTCCAGGCTGCTTTCAGGTAGTTCTGAAATATCCCAAAACACAAACATTAATAAGACTGCAGCCAAAAAAAAAGAGTCTTCACAATAATCCCTCATTTATCGTGACAGCGCCCCCTGCAGATGAAACCATATTACCCAGTATAGTAGACATAGCCAGCAAATAAATCAGACATTACCGGGTTGCCTTAAATACTACCGTGTATCAAGCGTTAGCAGAGAGCACATGTCTCACCAGTGGACCAAACGCAATAACCTTCAGGATGCACTCCAGAGTGAAGAGAGCCGTGAAGACGATGTTCAGGTATTTCAGCATGGACTCATAGATGTCTGGCGCGCCGTAAAACTGCGGGGGGAAGGCAAAAAGCAAAAACTGTGGCTGATGAAAGATTTGAGGGGACTTTAGCCCCGGGAGGCGTGCTCTTGCATTATATCATATTTCTACAGAAGCATGCAGTGCAGGGGCGTGCACATGCGGCGGCCTGCTTGTTTTTCAGCAAGCGATGCAGCTATGAATCCAGCAGGTTCATACGAGCTGCTGGCATCATACAAGCATCAATGGACACTAACAGACCTGCCAATCATGCTCTCACGCTGCCCCGCCCCATTACCAACTTTAGGATATGCCACACTTTTTTGTCTAGTCCATAATTCCACGTGTGTTATGTACAACACAATGAAAGCGTGTGCAAACTTTTGGCCTGCTCGGAAGTGTCTTCAGCATGCCAAATCAAATTCTAAAACTACAAAAACATGTTTTGTTTTAGCGTTTTTAGCTTTGCGAAACAGATCATTTGGATTTATGTGACTTCTTATGGGAACTGCGAATTTGGTTAGAGTACGCTTCGGTTAGAGGCCGACCTTCGGGAACGGCTTAATGACACTAACCAAGGTTCCACTGTGTTCTTTCATTCCAGATTATTATTACAGATTATTGGCACTGTAACGATTTCCGAATTCCATCTACTGCAATTCCATTTTTCTACGTTTAAGCCTCTCTGTCGTTGTTCTTTGTCACGTCTGCCTTTTTCTGCCCGGGGACTCACCTTCATCATCAGCACCACGGTGTTGAGGGCAATTAAAGTCATAATGGCATACTCGAAAGGCGGCGATACCACAAATTTCCACATCTTATACTGGAAGGACTGCTTGTTCTCCGGCATGTACCTCGTCAACGGCCTGGCGTTTATGGCGAAATCGATACAAGCCCTCTGTTGGATTGGAGAAACGGTTATGTTTTTGCGACAAGAGCGCGGCTCTTATCATAAAAAAAAGCAAAAAAACCCAAACCCAAGAAATGTGGCTGGCTTGCACCAAGACGAATTTGTAAGCCTTGATGCCCAGTGATCCCAAAAACCAGCCTCAGTCAAACTAAGTGAGCGTGCAGTTGGGTTTTGGCCCGTTAGCTGGCACTTGGATTTCCAATGAGAGATTTGCAGTAGAAAACAGCGACATGTCTTTGACCAGCTACAACAACCTGGACATGAAAATGCTCTCCTACTGTAGATAAAAGTGTGAGAAACGGCGGCGCCCGACGCTCCGCACTCATACCTCATTCTTCTCCAGGCTACACTCAGACATAGCTTTGTCCCCCTGCTCCTGGAAGGTGATGATAATCAAAGCCACAAATATGTTGACAAAGAAGAAAGGGAACACCACAAAGTACACCACATAAAATATGGAGGTCTCCATGCGGAAGCCTGGGCTGGGACCCTGGTCCTCGTAGGTGGCATCTACTGAATGCTTCAGCACCCTGGGAAGGAAGCGAAGGGGGTTTAAGGAAAAGCACCCTGAGAGGAACAGCTTACTTTGTAAGTTCATTCAAAAGACCTGTTCATTTTCTGCAAGCTCTCCTCCACGTGACACTTTCAAGGAATCCACACAATGAGATAACCTTAAGAGATAACTGAAAGACCTTTTGCAGCTTGATGCCGGGAAGATAAGTCCATGCCAAAGGACTTGCAAGACATTCTACTGTCCCAGACCCATTTTGGCAAACTCATGATTTTGCGGAAAGCCAAAGTGCACGTCCAACAAACGTGTGCAGAGTGGACTTCCAGCTCGACTTTTGTGGCTTCACCCGTACCGGTTTTCCAAATCTATTCTCGTGAATTGACTATGCCCTATTATTAGTCAAACAAATGCGTATTTTGGCTAATTCTTGGCCTTTGTTACGCATTTGTAAGCATGAAAACTTCAAAATAAAGCAAAATACAAGAGATACGTGATACTCAAGCCTCAGGTTAGTGTATATGTACATAACTGGTATTACTACATAAGCATGCAGTACATGAGTACATGGCAATCAGCACAGTAAAATACAAGGAAAACAATACCATTTTATGCTAACGTATAACCCACAAGGCATGCCGGGTAACTTCCCGGCATGCCTTGCTAGTTCTGTACAATGGCGTCTAAGTGTTTATCTTGATAATAATACAACAAATTATACTGAAAATGCAGGGGGTAGTGATCCCGACTTACAGAGGCCAGCCCTCTCCCGTGGAGACGGTGAAAAGCGTCAAGAAGGCCCAGAGAACGTTATCGTAGTGGAACTCGTATTTCTTCCACTCTCTGGGCTGAGCTTCTACATCACGTCCTCGTTCCATTTTGTCATAGTCCAGAAACTGACCCCTTGGAGAGACAGGAGCAGAAAGAGGCCGGCGTGTGACCCGAAAAGGCGGAAAAATGTGACAAAAAAATGACAGATCTGCACACGTTTCAAAACACACTCCTGAATCCCGAATCCGGCAAACTGCTGGATCTTAAGAGCTACAAAATGCAAAAAAATGTGACAGCCAAAGAACTGAAATCAGCGGACCAAAAGCTGAAGTCCACAGCCTTTGAAAGGCAAAATCTCGGATGTGAATGTCGGAACCAAAATGGGACGGTTTGTAAACAAAGTAAAGCATGCAATGTCTGAAATGGCACATAACTGCACAAACGACCCTTCTGCGAAAATTTTGCTCAGTTAAATACAACCGAATTGAAAACACCTTCTCATTTCCAAGACTTTTTTTGCTGGGATCGCGTCTCTCTCTGTTCAAAGAAAGATACCACAAAAATATGTCCGCTACGTACTCATTTTAATGTCACACAGAAAACAGTAAGACCAAAGATGAATGGCCTACCTGCAGTCTTTCTCTAGACCTTTGGACTCGTCCGTGCAGTAGAAGAATTTGCCTTTGAAAAGCTGCACGGCGATGACGGCAAAGATGAACATGAAGAGGATGTAGACGATTAGGATGTTGAGAACATTCTTCAGGGAATTCACCACACAGTCAAACACAGCCTGGAAGAGAGACGACACGGCCCGGTGGGACGGAGTTCTGTGTGCCGTACCACCTAGTGTGTGTGTGTGTGTGTGTGTGTGTGTGTGTGTAGGTGTTTCATTGCACATCATGCAGGATACACACTGCCTGGCCAAAAAAATGTTGCCACCAAGAGAAAAAAAAATGGATGATGGGGGAGTCTGACCGCCGTGCAAACCTAAAACTTTGATCCAGAGTATAATATGATGATGGTCTTCTCCCTGTTCCACTTTGGGACAGTCGCTGTACCTTCAAGCGATCATCAGACATCCGAGCAACGTGCCCATCATGGCTCAAGATACTGCTATTAGTTCTTCTTTGCTTCTAGTAGACTTTTCAGATGGTGGGGGTATGTTCTACAGGTTTCCGCTCCATGCAGGAGCGTTGGGATGGGTACCGCTTTATACCCAACCAACTTGGTATCGCTTCTGATGCCATGAGCTGGAGACGATCTGGTTCTGAGCCGGTTAAAAGCGCTTGCAGCACACCCTAAGTGAGTGGTTTTCAAACTGGGGGGCCCACCGTTATGATGAGGGGCGGGGCTACCACAAACACTTTTCATTATTAGCATATTTTCCGGGCGGGGGGGATGCTGAAAATCATTTTTTCTCCCAACACATGGAAAAGCGATCCACATTACTGAGGCCTGTTTCTTCCAGCCTGACTGGTGCTTCTCATCTGGTCGGTACAAAAAACGAGTCTTCTTGGGGTTGACTTTGACACCAAATCAGTTTTCTGGGTTGAAGGCACTTAGAATCTGCTGGAGGTCCACCTTGGAGACCGCCTGCACACCACACAGCGGAATTTGCATAGTGAGGTGAAGGATGTTTTAGTTTTGGCCCTGAGGCGAGCAAGGTTGGATAATTACTGTTCTGCTTTTACTGCACATCATATACAAATCAAACGTTTCCTGGTTACGAACACGCGCCCATAAGTTCATGGGAAAATAAAGGGCTGAACGTAAAATGGAAGAACACAGTGTGATCCGGAAAACCGAGGAAGAATGTTGTCGCTTATCAGGTCGTCATTATGCCCCCAAGCAGCAGTGCACCAAAGAAAAGGAAAGCCGTTACCATGGAAGTGAAAATGAACATCATAAAAAGCCCAGAGAGAGGCAGAGGAGAGCCGAGGTCCAAACTGCTCAAGCGTCCAGACCAACACTGAGAATTTCTCCCCGCTTGAGGTTATAGAGCTGAAATCTTTGATCAAAAACCAAAGATCTACACGGACGGGATCGGGGCTGTAATTCAACCGTAATTACCCATCTCGAGAGCTACATAAAAAAACCAAACGTGTTTGTTCTGCAGAGTGATTGGATTACTGTACCTTCAGCTTGGGGAGCCGTTTAATAGTCTTAAGTGGCCGCAAGACTCTGAGGACCCTCAGGGACTTAATGGTGTTGATGTCCTTGCCTTTTGTCCCTCTGTGAAGATTGAGAGGGCGGTAAATCCGCGAAATGTACAGTAGCCCATAACCATAAAAGCCTTTCACGCTTCCATCCTCTAAGAGTAGCTGACTGCAGAACATCGAGGAGATGCTCCACATGAGGAAATACCTGCTTATGACTTGTTAGTAGCAGAGCACATGCAAGCGGAGGTTATCTCATGTTATTCTACAGAAACACGACCAAGTACGTCTAATGAGAACAATCCAAGTCTTGTTAACTGTACTAATTATGAATGGGGTTTTATTACCCGTTTCCACCACGGCATGGTAGCATACTAAACTGGCTTCTGTAGAATAACATACACAGAAAACACGCTACATCGGCAAAGATGATAGCTTCTTTGCAGGAACCGCTATCAGGAGGACCTCTATTGGACTGGGAGGGGGGTGGAGGCTCTGATGCTGATAAGATAATGCATCGCTGAGCCGTCACTCACGCAGAAGGACAGTCAGGGAGAGCTTGATGTAAAGGTCCACGTGCACGTGATGTGCTTTACCGAACCGTTTTGTGGCATTCGCGTGCAGACACGTGAAGTACACAAAGCAACCGTAGTGTATAAAAGTTTTTCCAGTGTGGAAGGCAAGCAAGAAAAGGAAAGCATGCGAGGACCACCGAAAGCGATTCTCCACTGGCTTTTGGGTCGTGGACCCATTTTCAGTGGGCCGTGGGTCCTAGTCTTGCACCATTACGTTGTTATGAAGCAGGGTGTGTAAGCACTCGAAAACACTCCTGCAAGCGGTGTTTGTGGCTAGTACTGCCGTTAAGATGTCGAATGTGCCGGGCCTGTCTCTTGTCGAGCCTCAGAACGTGTTTGACGGGAGCTCTTTTATGCAGTATTCCCAGTATTCCCAGCAAGCGGATTGGCACATCTTAGTTACATATTGAATTAAGGTCTGCCCCGCCCCAGGTCGTCTCCCACAGACAAGGATCATAGCGGAGCTCCGGGCATCCACCAAACACGCATGGGCGAGGTGTGATGCCGTCGGGCTGATATCTAAAACACAAATTACATTACTGCATTATTTTATTTTGGGGAAGTTTGTCTGCAGTTAATAATGAAATTAAACAATACAATGTTTGTACTCACTTTTTCTTACAGCACCTCTTGCGATATCATACGCAAATAATAACAATACATCGTTGAATGCACAATATTTGAGCTGAAAAAGCTCCGCAGTTCGGCCCGCAGCCAGACCAGTTGAGAACCCCTGGGCTGAACTATCTGAACAAAAACATCCACCTAGGTCTATTTCAAGTCCAATGTAGCGGTAACCCTTTTGAGGAATACTCAAACGCACCCTGACGGAGGGGATGGTGACCTAGTTCCGTGTGTTGGTAAAACGCGACTCGACAGGTAGGAGGGCTCCAAAAAAGGGCTGAAGCACGGTTCCGTAAATTTCCTCCCCGGGTAACAGTCTAGCACAACAACATGCACCCCCTCATGCTCACGCTACGTGACTAGCCCGGCATGCAAGCTGAAAAGACAACGCCAGCTCTCGTTATTGAAGGACCTCAACACACAGAGATGGCAACAACAGTCTCCTGGTAGCGTTCAGAAGGTCAGCCGTGTTTGCTAAAAGGGTGCAGGCATAGAAGGTCATCATCACTCCTTTGGAGAAGCCACTTCTGCCTTGTCGCACGGGACACTGACAGGAAAAATGACCCAGCGGTGTAGAAGACTACACGTCGTGGCATCTTTGAATGCGTCTTCTGAATGCCTTATATTTGTATTTCAGCTTCTTTAGCCATTTTCATGCGTGGAAATGCTTAAACTTGGCGAAGAAAAGCTCCAATATGCAAAACTAAAAATAGTCTGCATTCAACCACAAAACAGCCTGATTACATTTTTACGTTTGAAGAGATGACTGTCAATTTTAGAACGTTTAAAGAGTTGGCGACAACACCAGCTCCTGTGGGAAAACTCGATGTAAATCCCGCCAGTTAACAATTGAACGATGCAATACTGTCACCAAATGTGATCAAGTTTTGTTTGCACCCACTTCATTTCAGTATTAATATGACCGATACTCAGAGTCAAGTTGAGCTGCAGCCGTTCTGCACGTGCAAACGGCATGTTGATCTTCTGAAAGCTATGCGATGAAGCTCCCAATATTGTCTTCGCGTCCTGACGTCCGAATATTGGGACGGGAGCTATTTTTCTACAAGGGAAGAGGGTCATATCCCAAGCACCTTGGGATGGAGGTCCACAAAAATGCGTTGAAAAGAGGTTGATAAGAGGAGCAAACTTTGCTTCACAAAGAGGAAAGATGGGAAAAGAGTGTGATCAGGCAAAAGGGAGATAAGGACAGTTCCCACCTGGCCACGCTTTGTTGCGATCTGATGAGAAAAAGCAATGGTAAGCAGACAAACACACGGAACACATTAACACACACAGCAAAGTGGATGTAGAGAAGTACAAGTGAGCAAAACCTTGTTGAGGAATGGACATGCTGTGACAGCCAGAACAAGAAATATGTGACACATTCGACATTGCGGGAGAAACGGGATTCCAAGCCAACAGTGACTTTTATTAGCCATCCAAATAAAAGAAAGACAATGATGATGATTCCATGATTCCTTGTGTGTTTACTGTATGACAGCGTTCAAAAGTGCGAAAAACGAAGGAAAAAAAAGGTATTATGGGATGTCATTCTCTGGTTCAATACCTGCAGCCTTTTGTTGGGGTTGTCCGGTTTGAAAATAAGTCGTCTTTTGGCAACACTTTTTACAATGAGGTCCACGGAAGAGCTTAATGAGGAACGATCCTACCTAACCCTTGCCACTACTCATTAGGTCTTCAATGGTTCCTCAGTAACTACTGTACGGGTGTGCAGCTTATTGTAAAGTCGGAGCAGATTTCTTTAACCTATGCCAGTTTGTTGACATCATTTTCCTCCTTTTGTGCATATTTGATGTAGATTATTTTCTATTTATGATCATGCCATGTACTTCTAACAGGGATGTTGTGGTAATTTTGTTGACCACAACGACAATAAAGCTTTTTTTTTGGTTTTGGCTAATTAGTTTATATATTTGTATAGATTACGTATTAGTGCATTTTGTTCAGTGCAGTACAGTAGTCAAATTCAGGCGAATATGCCCAGCTTTTATTTTGAAACTTACTTTGCATTGAAGAGGAAGCGGCTGCGTGCACGTTTTAATGCTGTGCCACTGAACAGTATTCATGTCGCTGTTGTCGTATATGATGGAGTTAACAACACTACAGCTCATCTCAACATAAGCTCACCCCTTTTTCTTGCAATTGACCTCTTTGGCTGTCAGATTTGATGTCCACAAAAGCGGTCAACCATTGGACCCCTGGACCGGGACTCGATAAGTTGGTCCACAGAGATGGGTTCAATTGTATGATGGAAAAATGTACATAAGTTATCGCATAAAAACACAACATTCTGAGACATTTACATTCTGAAGCGGTTTCAAACTTGCGTATAAAAGCAAGCGGAAAAGTCCGGCCAGAACACAAACTGAACTCCTTTTTTTGCTTGTTGGAACGCTTGAAATGTAACCGAAACCGCACCGTGTGGGAGTAAAAAAAAAAGAAACATTCCAGATGATGACCAGGGTGACAAAACGCTGCAACGGAAGTGATGATGACAATGAAGGAGAAATGGTTAACCTTGACGCACTCGTGCTCTTTTACGAGCGCATTCGTTGTCTCAGAGATGCGGACAAAACAAACTACCAGACCTGGCAACGTTTGGATTTAGAAGTAACAGAAATTCTCACGAAATAACGTTTATTTTGGGTTTGTTTTTTTTAAATAAAAGGTTGCGCAAGACCGGGGCAAATGTGACCACAAAGATTCGGCGGAGACACGGCGGTTGATGGAGACACCGAAATCTGCAAATGATGGGCAGGAAGGAAAACGGAATCTCCAAACAGAACAGACAAGCACACACCAGATCGAGTCGGACACAAAGTGCAGAATTACCCCATTAGGCTCCTGCAAGCGATCCGAGGCAGAAACAGAAGACGGGAGAGCAACACGCAGTCAGGAACACATAAAAGACAGAGAAGTGTAAATTGGCAAACAGCCCACGAGAAGCCGAGCAACAGGAAGCGCAGGTGAGAAAACCGCCAGGAGTTTGAGGATAGTCCGCGTGAAGCCGAGAGCAGATGGGAAATAGCAGAAGTTGGAAAACAAAACGGCACGGCAAGCTGCACAGTAAAAAAGACGTTTCTAAAAAGGTGCCTGCAAAACGCCAAAAGTCCACGCTAACAGGAAGTGGTGGATAAACGGTGCGAGTTTGACATTACATTTATGGCCTGCTTGTCGCTATACCCATTTTTATGACTATGTTATTAATGTACGAACGCGGCTGTGGTCATGTAAAGCCATAAATCCCATGCATGAATCCAAACGGTGACATTGAGATTAGCCTACTTGATAGTATAATGCGGGTAGTCGAATGTTGACTTTCCACTTGCGAAGTTTGCAAAACTCCCCAAAACGCTCTTACCTTTTGTAAACGGGTTCCCCGAAATGCAAACCAGCTTAGGACTTGGCGAAAGCCGTTTATATTTTGTAAATATTTTCCCATCGTGCTACTGTAGACCAAGGCTACTGTGTTATTTCGCTTCTAGGGTTGTAATATTCTATAGTCGGAAGAGTTCCGTGCATTGCAGCCTGACAGCTTCCCGGTGAAAGCACTCACATAGCACAATCAGAGCCGTGCAACGCTTAGATACGACTCACACAAGCTTAACTTTCACATAAGCTTAAGACTTAAAAACTCTGAGTACTTTCTGGACTCGCTGATGATAGAGTCCAAGTATATTGCGCTTACGTTTTATTCCAATTTGAAAACCTTTGAAGTTGTGCGATCTCGACTAGTTTTCCCGTAGCAACGCGGCCCGTAGGATCGGGAAGGAAGCGCAAAAGAGCCGTTACGGACTTAAACGGGTTCCACCGTAGCAGGTAACTCCACCACGACACTCTAATGGGCTCCAATGTAAAAAAAATAATAAAAATAGACAAAGAAGTGAACTTACGAGCAAGCGAAGGCCACAAGCGCGCCACTGACCACAATGAAGTCAAGAATGTTCCACAGGTCACGAAAGTAGGAGCCCGGGTGGAGCAGAAGTCCCAAGTCAATCATCTTGGGAATGAACAGAATTGCATTAGAAAAACAAAAAGGCAAGCTGGTTTTTAGAGTGCACAGCTCGGTCATTTATGTCCCCCAATGGCACGTGGTGACCCCCCGATTTAGACTTTTTCTTCATTTGTATCAGAGAACGTAATGGCACATGGTCCCCATCCTTGTATGCCTCATGACAAGATAGGACTGGGGCTGTCCTATCTAGTACAGAAACATGTACTGATGAACCTTTTTTTAAATACATATGTTTTGGATGTACATTGTTTCTCTAAACTTACATATTGGAAAACACATGTCAAAATAAAACACATTTTGCATACAACAATGCAACGAAATATTTTTTTTTCAATTAGTTTTTAAATTCGAGTGGTTAGCATGTTGGCCACACAGTAAGGAGATTTGGAAGACCCGGTGCGGCGTACCCCGGTGTAACCCTGGGGTAGGTTCCGGCATACCCGCGACCCTAAAGAGGATAAGCGTCATAGAAAATGGATGGATGGATGTTTATAAATAAAATATTTTTTTTAATATGTGTTCGACATGCTTTCTTTCTGGGGTTTGTGGGCCATCCATCCATCCATTTTCCTCCGCTTATCCGGGTCCGGGTCGCGGGGGAGCAGCTTCAGTAGGGAAGTCCAGACTTCCCGGTCCCCGGCGACCTCTTCCAGCTCCACCGGGAGGACACCAAGGGGTTCCCAGGCCAGCTGTGAGACATAGTCCCTCCAGCGTGTCCTAGGTCTTCCCGGGGACCTTCTCCCGACTGGGCATGCCCGAAACACCTCACCAGGGAGGCATCCGGACTAGATGCCCGAGCCACCTCAACCGGCTCCTCTCGATGTGAAGGAGCGGCGGCTCTACTCTGAGCTCCTCCGGATGGCCGAGCTCCTCATCCTATCTCTTAGGGTGAGTCCCGCCACCCTACGGAGGAAACTCATTTCCGCCGCTTGTATCCGCCATCTCCTTCTTTCGGTCATGACACACACAAAAAAATATGGCGGGCCAAATCGGACCTTTGGGCCTTGAGTTTCACACCTGCGGCACACGCGTACGCCGACTATTTTAGTACTGTATTGTCCCTTGAGATGGACTGTAACAGAAGTGCAACTATACAAAGCCACATTTAGCGCAACAAAAGACCAGCCACAGTTCCAGTTTACTTGGACAAATCCCCTCACCTTAATCACCATTTCAAAGGTGAACACACCAGTGAAGACATAATCCAGATACTTGAGAACCTGCAACAAAAAAAAAAAAACGGTGGTGAAAATATCCCCTCAAATGACAGCGTGACGCGTTTCTGCAAGAACGCCAACAGTCCCGATACGCTAACAAGCTGATTTTGCCCCGCGAAAGATCCCAGGCTCTGTCGGCTTTGCACTCCGCTGAACCGACACCAGCAAATCTGACAGGGAAAACAGGCGTGCACGTCGCATCAAATTCATCCCGCCGGTATTTGCAAGTTTCCTGTCTATCAAAATGCAGAATGTCATGCAACGCCTTTCTGCATTCTTTGTCTGCTCGCTCTTTCCTCCGCCTTTGGGTCTCCTCTTTTGCACTTTTGTGTGTGTGTGTGTGTGTGTGTGTGCGTGTGTGCGTGTGTGCGTGTGCGTCTAGAGCAGTGGTACGGAACCGGTGGCTCTTTTGGTGGCCACATATGGTTTCAGAACATCTGTTTATTTTATTTAGCGCTTTCTTAAAATGTATCAAGCAAACCGCAAAAACGGAAAAATCTGCAGTAATTTTACGAAAATAAAGTCAAAAACATTAGAAGGAAAAAAAAAGTAATCTAACCAAAAAAAAGTTGTAATTTTTGGAAAATTTGTTTGTGGAAAATGCTACAATATTAGGAAAATTATGTAAAAATATTATAGGAATAAAGTCATAATTATGAGAAAAGTTGAAAAACTTGAAAATTAAAAAAAAATGCAGAAATCGAAAACCAAATACTGTAATTTTATGTGTAGAATGTCAAAATATGAGAATATTTTACAAGAACAAAAAAGTCAAAATCCTTTCATTTTAGTTGCAAAAGATATTTTTTACTTTTTAAAAATGTTGTTATATTATGAGAAACAAACAAAACAATATAAAGTTGTAATTTTTTGGAATATTAGGTTGGGGGGGAATAATATGGGAATAATGT
The DNA here is from genome assembly GCA_024372805.1 of Oostethus manadensis. Taxonomy (NCBI): domain Eukaryota; kingdom Metazoa; phylum Chordata; class Actinopteri; order Syngnathiformes; family Syngnathidae; genus Oostethus; species Oostethus manadensis. The sequence goes on from QODF01000222.1 coordinate 897,468, forward strand.
GTAAATATTGTGGGAATAGTCATAATTTTGCAATGAAATATATAGTTTTTGTTTTATAATAATTTTGTGTAATTTGTTTTGACAGGAACCAGTGATAAAAATAACACCCCAAAAATAAAGCCTGCCGCACGGTGGATGAGGGGGTGGCACGTTGGCCTCGCAGTCAGGAGGTTCAGGGTTCGAGTCTCTGTTGGGCATCTCTGTGGGGAGTTTGCATGTTCTCCCCTTGTGTGTAGGTTTCCTCCCACATTCCAAAAACATGCACGTTAGCTTAATTGGCGACTCTAAATTGTCCATCGGAGTGTGACCGTTTGTATGTCTGCCCTGCGATTGGCTGGCGAGCAGTCCAGGGGGTACCCCGCCTCTCGCCCAAAGTCAGCTGGGATAGGCTCCAGCATCCCCGCGACCCTGAGGATAAGCGGTGTAGAAAATGGATGGAAAATATCCTTCTCAGCACTTTCATCCATCCAATTCAGAGACTTATCTTCTAAAATTGTTGGTCTTGCTTAAAAATGCCCACTTCCAGTTAAAAAAAGAAACACATTTGAACATGTGGGACTTTGATTAGCCCAGAAGGTCCCGACCCCTGCTCTAGAGGTGATTAGCCCGACTCACGTTGTTCCGCGGTGCGTTGGCCTGCACGGGGTCCTCGGCTGCCAGAGCGATGCTGCTCATGGTGATGACCATCAGGATGCACATTTCAAAGTAGCGCAGGTTGACCACGTAGTGACACAGCCGCCGCACCCTGCGCCGCACACATTCACAGTCAGCACAACGGACAGCTCATAGGAGCGCATGTCAAAATGACTCCGGGTCATGTAGTGTGGATATCTGCGTCAAGATGCAGTCACCTTCAATATTTCCTATTTTCGAATATTCCAAGATCCACACTTTTGCATCGCAGTTCCCTTCACAGACAGACGCCGGCTTGGACACGTAAAACTGCACATGCACGGGACTTACGGGTTTGTTTGGCCGAAGATGAACATGGAGCTATAGGGAAGGATCTGCCGAGGTCTGCTTGCGTCGTCCTCTTCCAGGGCTTTCTTCTCCTCACTAACTTTGAAGTTGTCGCAATCGACGTTGTTCACTGGCGGGCAAACAGACACCGTTTATCGCACCAGAGGACACCGACGCCCCGGAAGTGCTTCTTCTGGAGCGACATTTGCACAGAACGGCAACTTCTCTCAAAAACAATATGGGATGGCAGGGCCAGCCTTCACATCTACTGCAACTTTTTGACTCGCAGGCCGCATTGCTTTGAAAGATGTGGCGGCACCCCTGATCCAAATCCTAAGACCAGCTGAAAAATGGCTAGAACGGACCTTTTGCACATTTGGATCTTAATGAGGTGTTAAGTAGAGCTACAATATGCAAAAGCAAGCACTTTGAAAAAGTCGTTGATTCAAAACAACAACAAAAGTGAAATCAAACGTTTAAGACCATCGCTCAAAAAATGAGAAAAAAACTCTCCAAACCGCAACAAAAAATGTTCTCAGTAGGACTCTAACCGGCCGACGTTTACTTTGCCGGGGAGCATCAAAAATGGGACGTTGAGATGTCTGATGAGAAAAAATGTAACTCTGATGGTCCAGATGGCTTCCAACGTTACTGGTTGGGATGTTGCAGCGGGCATCCTTCATGTCCGAGGGCCCTCGTCTGTGTGGTACCAGCTGGGTTTTCCAACAGGACAGCGCTGCAGTTCACAATGCTCGCTTCTTCAGGGAGAATAACGTCACTCTTTTGGACCATCCTGCACATTCCGCTCAGTGAAATCCCATAGAGAACATTTGGGGATGGATGGCAAGGGAAGCTTCTCAAAATGGCCATCAGTTCCAGACAGTTGATGCCCTTCGTGAAGCCATCTTCACCATAGTGGAGCAATGTTCCCGCTAGCTTCCTGGAAACACTCGCATCAAGATTGCCCAAAACCCATTTTGGAAGTGACTAACAAGAACGGTGGAGCTCCTCATTACTGAGTCCTTTTTGCTTTTGCATATTTTAGCTCGACTTAAAACTTCATTAAGATCCAAATGTGCAAAAAGGCAATTCTAGCAATTTTTCAACTGGTCTAAAGATTTGGATCAGGCATCAAAACATCAAACAAAATGACATACCTGCTCACGGTGCCACGGAAGCAAAAGGCAACACATCATAAACTAACTACTAGTATCACGAGCACTAAACATGACACACAACCTAAAACCGTTATTTCCAAACAGCTCCAAGGCATGCTGGGTAGTCCAACAACAATATGAACAATAAACTATGTTGACTCCATGTTTACTACTCCTGAACATATTTTGCAGTCTAGCAAAAGTGTGACAAACAGAATAATGTTGTGAGAAAAGTACCGCAAGCTACCCAGCATGCCTTACGGCATGATGTGATGTTAATTGCCCAGTTGCGCTCACTGGGAATGATGGTGGTCTCTCCAGGTGGCGCAGTGATAGTGACGGGGATGTGAATAGCGTTGCTGTTCAGGCCGGCCTGGCTCGCTCTTGTGGAGTTTTTCTGGTTGTCAGCATCCTCTTGCTTGTCTCCAAGACTCAGCGTGCTCCGCATCGGCTGCAGAGGACTCGTGCTGAGACCCTCCTCTTCAGCATCAGACTGCATCTCCCTGCGGAGCGAGATGTGCACCTCTTATCATAGATGACATTGCGCCGGTACTCGGCTTGGACCCTAAGGAGCCACATTAGATCCTGTCCCTTTCGAGGTAAAACCCACGACCGGACGTAGCGCAATGTTCTGCATTAGCATCGCCGACGTCTCGGCTGTGAGTAAACACCGACTACTGTTTCTTCAGACCCGCCAACGCTTCATTCACCTTCCGTCTTCTCCGCTGTAATTAACACTACAATAAGGCACACAAAATGACAGTAGTTAATGAGGAACGAACCTACCTAACCCTAAGCACTACTCATTAGTTCCTCATTAGTTCCTCAGTAGTTACTGTTTTTTGGTGCAGCTAGTGGATGAGACCCTCCTGACCCATTTTTCAGTTTTAGACCTAAAATCATTTTGGGGGCTGCATGTTTGACACCCCTGCCTTAGACAAACTTTACTGAACTATAGGGGAAGTCGCTCAGGTAAAAGTAGGTCAATCGTAGAAGAAAAACACAAAACAGTACATTATTTAAGTGTAATATAATAAAATAAAATGCAAATAATATAAGTACTAGCGAGAATATGAGATGAACAATATTTGTGTATTTACAAATACTGTGTAAAAATAGGCCCACTACCTGCGATTAAAATTATGAGTTAACTATGGACAACGTGTGATTAATCGCATGTATTTCCTTTTAATTTTGGCACTCCTGTGATTCCATAGAATACAACATCATGTCTTTGAACGCATCCTCCGAATGCTTCATATTTGTGTTTTTTGGATAATATTCACGTTTTGTTGCAAAGAGCAAGAGACAAAAGATGTCGCTCTTTTGGATGGGATTTGCGTCACTGTTCTAGAAAGACACACAATGAAGCTATCGAGTCTTACCTGTGTCCTTTCTTCCCTTCTTTGCTTTCTTCTCCATCCAGAGTGGATTGAGCTCGGATCACTTGGGAGCAACGTCCTTTCCTGTCGCCGTTCCCTTCGCCTCCTCTTCCTCGGCCCCGATGCGCTCCGTGTGCGCCGTTCGCCAAAGCCCCGTTCCCCTCTTTTGGCGCACGGTGAGAGTGATGATGGTGATGGCCTCTCTCCTCCACTCCTCCCCGTGCATCCGAGGCGTCTTCTTCCGGGGAACCGGCTTGATGATGTCGTCTGCGTCTTTGCCCGTCATCCCGACTGTGGCTCCTCTCCGCTCTCCGCTCTTTGGCCTGAGCCCCATTGCCATGGAGATCTTTGCTCCTGCTGTGATGGGTGTGGTGTCTCGTCGCACGGCCGTCACCTCCGTCCCGAGCCTCGCCGTTCCTGCCCCGATGTCGATGGTGTTTTCTGGTGTGCAAATGTAAGTTGTCTCCCACCTCATCTTGCTGCCCTTCCTCTCGCTTGTTGGGCAGGTTGGAGGTCTTGGCCTCCACCACCAGGGGCCGGTCCAGGTGAGTTTTCATGTCAGGATGCAGATGCAGGGCCGAAGACACCCGCAGGCGCTCCTCAGGGTCGAGCTCGTTAAACAAGGCCTCGCTGCTCGCTCTCATGTTGTGTCTGCGAAGTTGGTTGGTCCTCTGCTCCCATATCGACATGGTCTTGTTGGCCCGCTGCTGCTCCTTGCTGGACACAGGAAACCCAACATGCAAAATGAACGAAGACAGTGCCAGCTGAGTTGGCCCTCTTTGCTGTTGGTCAGTTGTTCACATGCACACACACACGCACACACACACACAGGTTACATTCTATTAGTAAGGATGCATTTTGGTATACATCTCGACTAGATAAAAGACGGACCCCTAATCATCAGGTTGGCATAGGTCCCTTCTGCCACCCGGTTTGTGGTGCATCCCCATGAATGCCCATCATGATGACGTTTTACCCTGAATGAGAATACGCAGAAACTTAACCACAACTTTGTCTGGCTACTCTGAACAGAAATGAAACGAAAAGCACTAAAATGCCAGCGCTCGATGTGCACGTACCAGGATGTTGTCATTTGACCGCAGACGCCGCCTTAAGAAAGAGGGACCTTGGCACTTTGTTCAGCAAAGCTCTCGTGGTCTGGTTGAAACCTGATAGCAGGTGGGGCCGAGCAATATTCCCACATTTTCCTGGCAATAAATCACATTCTTTTCCTAGTTTGGCTGCTCCTTTGACTTGGAGTCAGGTATACTCCACATATACACTGTATGCTTCGTTATTGCATCACAGCGGAGCCTCAGTTAGCATCACTAATGCGTTCTAGAAGGTCCAACTCAATCCAAAACGTTCTTTACCCGAATCCATTTTTTTTGCAGGAGAAATCATGGGAATTAAATTGAACAATTTGAAATGCATATTCAGAAAGTGCACACAAATGTTGATCAAAAGGGACGTGTTTATGTTCACTTACTTCTTTCTTTAACTATATGGAACATTGCTTTACAACAGGGCTGTTCAAAGTGCGGTCCGAGTGATTTATTGGCTCGCAGTACAATCTAAAAATACAATTTAGCAAAAACTTGAAGGAAACAATTGAGCAGTAATTTTACCCCAAAAATAAAGGCAAAATATTAGGAGAGAAAACTGTAATCTAACCAGAAAAAGTTGTACATTTTTGGAAAATTTGGTTATAATATTAGGGGAATAAAGTCATGCTTACGAGAAAAGCTGAAAAAAAGGCTTTGATATCCGAAAACGGTCCGCCTCGCCTAAAAACGCACACTTTTAGTTGAAAATGCTGTTAAAAATAGGATGGAAATACTTTTGAAAAGATGTGGCGTCCATGGCCCTCTCAGCCCAGAAGCTTCCCGACCCGTCCTATTGTCGGCCCATGCACCAAATACCCTTTCCGATCAAAACCAAATGCCTGAATGTCACCTTGACATCCTCAATTGTGTAATAACATGATGAGGTTGCAGTCATATTTACATCTATGCTGCATATTGGCAGTTATCTTTTAGCTAGCAGGCTTACTCAAATGAAACAAGTGGTAAACGGAATGGCACGTAACGGCGAACGCATGCGACACCGACGGCGTCCGTGTCGACTCTCAGCCATCCCGGTCGAGGTCGTCCGCAATGGTGGAATCCAAACTGTCTGTTGAAGGTTTTTCCCTTCCAGCCAAAATGCTCCTTCAGGTCTACATTTGCAAGTGCGGAGCTCTTTTTGTCTCTCGGAGGGGGCGTCCCCTCGGGGTGGTCACGATATGGTGGTTGTGGTCCACCGTGGCTGGTGAAGGACCGTCCTGCCTAACAGGCCATTTCCCCGCCTGGAGGCAATCAGGCTTGGTCGTGGCCACTATGCCCACGGAATGAGACCATATTTGGGGGGACATTGTTGTAGGCACCGGTGCAAACCTCCTTTGGGAAGGTTTTTGCTGGTTTGACATAAATGGCTTCTTTCGAGCAACACTCCTTACTATGCAGAATCCGGGTCTTCAAAGACACGCACTTCCTTTTTGATCTCCAAAACTTTGGGAGCCACTGGTATAAGGGTTGGGCTTGGGTTCTCCAATGTCAATTTCCGGGCTGGTTTGAAAGGGGTGCGAAAGAATACATCTACAGAGTCAAACTAACACCCTGTCCTTACCAGAGGAGGGTTTTTGTCCACCATCCCCTATCATCTGCTGACAGCCAAGGCCATATCTGCCCCAAATATTGTCTCAGTCCACAAGAAGAGTGACCACCAAAGACGTACCGTTATGCGGGATGGTCGTTCAGCAACAACAACCTTATTGTGAGACGTAAACGGGGAGATGCCTTTAGGATGGAGGTGGAAAGGATGGGTAGAAAAAGGATTCGTGCCGCTCGATTCAACCTTGCGGACCGCTTCGCGTCGCATGCGTTCCCACCGCAAGCATTGTTGTGTTTTGCACAATAGAACGGCTCGTAACCTACCGTATCGCTTCCGTTTCCTGCCGATAAGTGCACGTACGATGCGGCGGACACGCCATGCAGATTCTGGCGACACATGCGCGACGTGGCGGGCGGGAAAAACCACGCCAACAATATGAGGAACCGCACAAATGGGTGAAATTGGACTTTTTCTTATACATGATGAGCTTCGGCATGAAAGGGAAGGTGTTTGCAAACAGTTGCTCTTATTTCCGTCACTGTATTGACTTTACGGATTCGTTTAACTCCTTCCACCGGGTCACCTGTACCTCGTGATTCGCCGGGCGGGGGAAGAATAGAGAGTATAACTCCTAAGAGACACAAACCGGCACACAGTACAAGTTCACACACAGAGAGTGTGACATAAGCGACCCCGAAGTCGGTATAAGCCAGCCTATTGGCTACTGAGTCTATCAAGCGCCCCCAATGCTGCATTGGATCAAACCATTTATCCAAAGTTATTGTTCGGGATGGTCCGATCCAACGCTTAGGATCCGTTCCGGTCCACCAAGGCCGAGACTACCATGTAAATACTCCGATTGAGGTTGCACGGCGAGCTGTGGGTCAGCGGAGTGCCACAATCAGGTCGGCTGCGTGGAGGTGATCCCTCACAAATCAACAGCAGACAATCGGACGGCGGGGTTGGCGTGGCAATTTGCCATTTTTAATGTCCCACGAGATATCGACCCTGATCACCAGGGTGGTACATTCTCCCGGGAAACAACAGCAGCTATACTAGGACACTAACTTAGTACCTTACAGGGGCGAGTGCTCTAGGACTGTGGTGAAATATGGACTGCTCTGTGTAACATGCGCCAGAACCCCTTCACCTTGTGTTCAGAATCCGCTACTTATCCTGGGTAGCTGGCACCAATTCCTTCTCGTTCATGCCCGCAGCGCCCCACACAGTCGGATGCCGAGTGTTTACTGACTTCAGTGGGTTGTTCCGCTGTGCGAAACTGGACGTTTACTGGTTAAATGAGGGGCTTTGTCCCGCCCATCGGACGCTGAGTGTCTCTGGGGGTTTATGAGACAGCGGGCTGGCCCGGACGCTCGGCTTCTGCATGATGATTGGATGATCTGTGTGAGGCGGCATCCCTTTTTGACTGACAGTGAGATGAGCGAATCGGCGATCTCGAAGTACAAACCTCCGCCGGAGCATTTTCCAAGTTTTTCATTCCGTTGTTCTGGACTGATCCGGAGACTTTACCGATCCCAAGCGACTTTGTCTTTGTTAAAAACGACTGGGAACGGAGGGTCGAGTTGACTTCTAATGACCAGCAGCTGCCACTTATCTTTGTAAGTTAGCATCTATGCTAATATGCTATCATATGTATGAACTCTCAACGTGAGCTTCTCATTGGTGGCGGAGATTTTTACCAACAAAACTATTTTACAAACTTTTTTATTCTCACTGTAACACGAGAAAAAGGAAAATAGGGAATGCGATCATCGAAGCAGGAATTCCCTTTTCCGGGAGACTGTTGGCACTGGGATTGGAATTCTATTTTAAATTTTGGAGGTGCCACTGGGTCTGGTGTGCTTTTGCACATGACGTCCAGTGCAGGCATCACGGCAAAGTGGTATGGAGCCTTCCATTCTTACCAGTCAACATTCCCATCGAAAGCCGCCACGCTCTTTTCGGTAGAAAAATCGGTAGCAATTTTCATGTCATTAATAACGTCGCAAACCGAAGCGCTCCCTGCCAACGGCGACGGTGAAACCCAAAGAAATTAAGCACGCCAAACGTCTGGGAACGCAGCGAGCGCGTCGTCGATCACTGCCGGTACCAACACCAGAACCTTCAACAATAAAGTCAATCCCGTGTTGCGGCTCCTGCTCGCGTGTGATGCGGTTTCATCACAAACACCTCGTCAAACAACAACGACACGACAGACAAGCACTGAGGTTTCGGGGGCCCCAAAGGAGGGGAGAAGGGAGCCAATCAAGGGCGGATGCAGAGGAGAGGGGAGGAGGACAAGGAGGCAAATATTGTAACAGAGCGAAAACTCACGGTGACTGAATGCTGTTGATGGACGACCTGCGAGAGAGCGCATCCCGATTTTGCTTTACAAAACTGTACGTGCAGAACAAAAAACAAAAGAAAAATGAGACACAAATGCGAAGGGAGCAGGCGGAGAGTCCACCTGCTCCCTTCTACTTCGTTTGGAAGCAGACAGTTTTAGGAAACCTCAAAACAAGTCAGGAGGTTCATTCCAAAGATGCTCCGGTTTCCCAACCTTGGGCTCGGATTTTTAGCCCACATTGCTTGGTCGTGAACCCCTGAGGTTTCCCGGAACAATTCACAGAAGACCAACAACACGAGATCTCCAAAGGAAAACTGGTCGGAGACACACCGGAAAGGGATTGGTTTTTTTCTCCAATTCTTTGCGAGGACGACGGCAATGAAGGACATAAAGTGTACTGTACATTATATTATATTCTAAATATGTGCTTGGCGCTTCCACTTCTGCAGCTTTACGCTACCACGCTCCTTCAAAATATATCAATCACCGCTGTCTGGTGGTTGGCCGTTATTAGTTACTGGAGCAACGGTAACTCATTTGAGCAGCCAACGTAAGAATGGCGGTAGCAAGTAAAATACCAGTATATGGAGAGAAGAAAGCGATGGCACCCTAAACCTAAAAACTCGTCATATTGTATATTCCCTAAGGTCTCGGGGATGATCAGTACGCTCTCTGGCAAAATTGAGAAAAGCCTTGAATTCAGTTTTCTGAATTCGGTTCTTTGGATGTTGTTGTGGGATCTTTTGAGACCTCCTCAATGAGTCGTCGCTGTGCTCTCGGGGTAATTTTGGTTGGCGGCCACTCCAGGGAAGGTTCAACTTTGTGGTTAACGGCTGGGGTCCCGATGCTTTGGAAATGGCCTTACAACCGTTTCCAAACTGACCTCAATTAATGTCAGTGTTCTTTTAACAAGGGAGCCATCACTTTTTCACACGGGGCCGTGCAGGTTTGGATTTTCCGTCCACCGTAATAATAAAATGTTTCTTTTGCGCATTTTGTGCTGTCCTTGGCTAACATTTGAATGTGATGATCTGAAACGTTAAGGTGTGACAAACATGACGAAAACAAGAGTAACACTTTCGCACCGCTGGGTTATATCAGGACTTGTATTAGCGCTGACTGGTGCTTCCTTAACCGGGTGAACGGTGGGGTTGAACCACCCGCACAAAACTCATGGGGAGTCCATGCGAGGAACATCCCGACCCTACAAACTCACGCAGGAAATAGATGAGGTTGACAACACACTCAGTCACAGAGCCGGGGGTTGTTTTGTGTCCGGAGTATGAGAATGACGACGCAAAAGAGGAAGGATGTGCGGAAACTTACGCGGCAATGGAGATGTTGGCTGCTGACATGGGACTGACTTCTTTCACTTCCAGAGCTTTCTGCAGCGCAAGCTTCTTATTGGCTGCTTCCTCCTGCTCTTCTTCGTCCTTTAGCCGAGTGGAAAAAAGCCGTCTCAGTGCATGCAAAGCGAGATGCATTGTTTTGGAGACGCCCACCTTAGTTAGCTCCTGCGCATTTGCAAGATTATCCACAGCGATAGCCAAGAAGACATTCAGTAGAGTATCTGGGCGACCGGGCTCAGGAGGAAATCAAGTCCAGACTACTGGTCACAGTAAAGTACTCTGTACTCAGCACCATTCTACACCATCGGGCAACTGGGAAGCCTTACAAGGGCATGCCCATTAAATGTCGTCTTCCAGGCTGAAGGGTAGGCCTTTTACAAGATTTTGAGAGCAATATATTCATCTGTTTAAGAAGTGTGCCCTAATTCAAAACAGCAGAACCCATCTAAGTGGGTACCGCTTATGTCGACAACCCATCCCCTCTTCCGCTCATCTGCTTAGGTCGGGTCGCAGAAGCAGCCCAGACTTCCCTCTCCTAGGTTACTTCGCCCAACTCGTCCTGGTGGATCCTGAGGGACATAGTCTCTCCCACGTGTCCCGGGTCCTCCCCGAGATCTCATTTCGGGTGAGATGTGCCCTGAACAGCTCTTCAGGGAACCATCTGGCTCCTCCCAATGCAGAGCAGCAGCAGGTCTACTCAGTTTCTCCTGGATGACAGTGCTTCTTACCTCATCGCTAAGGGAGAGCCCGCCCACCCCGCGGAGCAAACTCATTTCGGCATCTTGTACACGTGATCGGGTTCTTTTGGTCACTACTCAAAGCTGAGAGATTCGAGGGCTATGACGTGAAAAAGACGAGGTACCTAAACTCCTCCACTTGGGGCAGGCAACAACCTCGGACTTGGAGGTGCCAACTTGTCAAAATACGGCCCCCGTTTTTGCCAAAAATTGCTGCCGGAAACCAAAATGGCCAACTTCCTGTTTGGTTCTTGAGTTTTTTGTTGTGTCCTGAAATGCTTGAGGTCTATTTGATTGGGGATTTTTTTGTCTTTTTTCAAATCCATATGGGCGCTACCAAGTCAATTTGGGGTGGTTGGATTCTTACTGGCTGAGCACCAATCGGGCAGCGGTATCAGATAAGATGTAAACAAGACCCAACCCTACTTGAAGCTCAAACTCAAACCATTTCCATACAACGACGTTCTTTTCCTTTCCTAAAAAGAGGATACAGTTTCCAAAAAGCGTGAGGACGATGAAGTAAACGGAGGAGAACATCCCACGGCGGACACCACCTTGAGACTCGATCCCATGGTACATCACGGCATTCCAGTCTTCACCGGTCAGAATCTTAGGGGGGGAGACAGTTCCGAGTTACTCGACAGCACGAAGGGTTACGAGCACACACGGAGGAATTATAAGATGGATTATCCCGCAGCTTTGCTTGTGCATTCAGAAGATCGTGTCGGTTTGTCCGTGCGTGTGTACCATAATTAGGCAGGCTCACCTGAAACACGGTGAGGATGGCTGCTGGAAAGGTATCAAAGTTTGTTGTCGGTGTCTCATCCTCAAAGTTAAACCTAAAACACAAATCAGGAGATTAACATCACAAGAAAAGAAAACTTCCTCTGTCCCGAATGGCCACCAAATGAGACACGTCAGCATTTAGAGGTGAAAACAACATGACAAGCAGGGAGCTGTCAAGCAATCGTCAATCTGACAGAAGATGGAAGATCAATCAGGATCATTGCACAAATATTGATCAGAACCAATACAACCATTTGGATTGTCCTGAAGAAGAAAGAAACCACCGACAGACCAAAAAACACAAGAGCTCTAAAAAACAACAACCCTAAACCAGTACTTTGACTTAGTAGCACATCGGCCTCACAGTCAGGAGGTTCAGGGTTGGAAACTCCGTCTCTGTGTGGAGTTTGCATGTTCTCCCCGTGCGTGTGTGGGTTTTCTCCGGGTACTCCGCTTTCCTCCCACATTCCAAAAACATGCACGTTAGCTTCATTGGCCGCTCTAAATTGTCCATTAGAGTGTGAATGGTTGAATGTCAGCCCTGCGATTGACTGGCGAAACCAGTCCAGGGTGTACCCCACCTTCTGCCCAAAGTCAGCTGGGATAGGCTCCAGCATCCCCGCGACCCTAATAAGGATAAGCGGTAAAGAAAATGGATGGATGGACTTTTCTATATGCAGCCCTCGATGGAAAGAGTTTGGACACCCCTGCTTTCCTGTTGCAGACCTGCCAACCTCGGAGAACATTTAGGAGTGCTCCTCAGGTTCAGGGCGCGTCCAAATGTTTTCCCACCAAGGGCCGCGTGCTGAAAATTCTCAGATTTTCCTGAGAAGCGTATTTTGGAATGCAAATGTCGACAGGCGTGGGTTTGTTGTGCAAGCAAGCGCGACTCTCGGCAACTATTTCGCTTGGGAGCTTAGAGGCAGGCAAACAACGGTCATTCAAGTCAAGCGGTCTTCCAGCTAGAACTGTCATTTTTCTTGCACATGTTGGTCCAAAATCAGATGTCGAGAAGGTGGTCCGTGCGCCCTCCGAACCAAGCGCATACTCACATGATGATGATGTTCTACAAGCCGACCGATCACAATTACAATTTCTTTGAGGGCGCACGTCTCGCTGCTCGCAAAGACTGAACTCTGAAAAGGACAACGTGCGTACGAGGAGAGCAGCAAAGAGTACAAGCGTGTTTAAGGTTCTGAACGCATGCAAAATATCTCCACCAGTCTTTGTTTTGCATTTCCTAAGGCTTTTTGTAGTTTTCTTTGCACAAATTGACTATTTTTTGCCAACTCCGCCTCCTTAGCAACTGGGATCCCATCCAAAACCCAAAAGATGTTGGGTTTTTTACACAAAAACACAGTACAGTGTATTTAGAACAAAGAGGAGGTCATGTTGTCTGCATGCTCCTTTCTGGGTATCTAACCGTTCATCCATTGCTCCCCAACCCACCTTTTCTCTTCCCAACATCTCCCTCGTCGCCCTCTCCTGGTTCTTGAGGATTAGTGGACCCGGTGCGGGCAGTTGGCTGCTGCGAGTGCCGACCTCTGTTTACCACGATAATGGGAATTGGGAGCGCTCATCCAGATGGCACACACAGAGACTTCATTAAGTCCGTTCTTGAAATATGAGTCATGGGCTCTCACGCCAAATCTTTCAGACGATATCTGCTTGTTTGTGTCGTGGTCTCGGCATGAACAAGTCCGCTGGAAATGAGGGTGATGACATCACTTCCTCAAACAAACCAAATTGTGCGTCCTGTTGGACAGAGTCACCGTGAGCCCCGTATCGCAGTGATCCCCAACCTGTGATTGGCTGCATTAAACTTAAGCTCATAGTTCTCCCGGGTTTTTTACATATATGTCATTAAAGTAACATATCTATCTCTGTTGATTTTTCTATGCCATCAGAACAACGAAATGCGCAAGAAGCTACACAATTACCTGTCGTCGTTCATACAACACGATAAGGCCGAGCGGGACTTTTCCCATGTAAAGACCGTGCCGGTTAAAAAACACCGCCCTGGCGTGTGTCCTCCTGAGAGCCGGCCAGAACTCCACAGAGAAATGGGTTTTGGGGACAAAGTGTGAAGCTAAATCATAAACCGGCAGGATGCTTAGATAGGGTTATCTCCCCCCCCCCAAAAGGAAAAGAGCAGAAACAAAACCCACTGCAGAGGACACAAATGCACAGACCGGCTCTCAGGAGGATGCAAAAAATAAGAAAAAAAAAAGGTACTGTACATAAATACTTCGTTGTGAAGCTATACAATGTGCAGATGCAACGATGAATCGATTATCCAAATAATCGATTCATCGTTTCATTTCAAAATGTGCTATAAATATCCTGATTTTAGCCACTCTATTTGTTTTATTTCCTAAGTGATCCATAAAAGCTGACATATTATCTTTTGTGTTTCCGGCAAAACCAGATACTTCACACACATCACCTTTGACCTTGGAAGAGAGCCTCTTTTTGATATCTTGCAAAGCAAACCACTGCAGAGATGTGTGCGTGGAGCGTGTGGTATCTCCCATACTTGTGCTAAGGAAAACGTCTCTCTCCATGATCTCTTACCATGCATACACGCATGGTAGCACAGTGAAACTGCAGTAGTGTGTGCTTTCTACTTCCATTTCAGTGACCGAGAACGTCCTCCTCGCTATGACTTTTGGAGGGAAAACGTCCATTCATGCAAAGAAGGGAAAGTTAAAGTTGTCTTTTTAAAAATCCGATTCATGGAAAAAATAATCGAGCGACTCATCGAATAATTGTTAGTTGCAGCCCTAAGAAACTGGAAACTTTTTATGAGCACTCAAGTACGGTCGGCATATTTCCTCCCAGCTTATCACAAACGGTCCTCTGATCCCCGGCAGGGAGACGGTCCGCCGCCTCAGGCCGTTTATCTTTTCATTCTCACAGTTTTACCAAAAGTCTTGGTGCTTTGTGAACATAATCTCGCAACCACAACACATTCGGGATGCATAAGTTATTCCTTTTTTTCAATACACCGTCGCATTTTCTTGACAAGATGATTTCTTGCTTGTAATACAGCAAAGCGCCCACCAAGATTAGCATGTTTTTCAAAGCGGTGAAATTGCGTGTTCTGCCAGGCTGAAAACATTGTGTGCACGTCAGCCTCATCTCACACTTGTCCATCACAAGAGAGAGGCGCAGCAGTAATGACGCCGCAGACGGGTACGAGGCTCGGTGCCATGGAAACAGCCGGCTGCCTCGAAAGCATCCAGGGGTGGTGTGTGTGTGTGTGTGTGAGGGTTGTCAGTGCAAGGAGCACCGAACACTCTGATGTGTCAAAAGACCCATTTACACATAGGAGTGCATGCTACACAGAGCCAACACACGCAGACCACCTGGGAAGAGTGTGGGCAATAAAACCTCATCTTTCTCATCAGGCGTCCATCATCACCCTTTCAAGGCTGCATGGAGAACATTTTATCAAAATAATGTTGAAAAAGCTCATAGGATTATGTGTAAATTCCCATGAAAAATCATTTAATATGCATAGTTCCACAATTGGCTACTTATGCAAGGCTAGAAATATGTACAGCGGAACCATAATTCACAGTCCACTCACAGAAGGTCTAACTCTAACTGAAATGTCCATTTCCCCCATAAATAACCATGCAATTCAAACGAATCCGTTCCCAACTCAATGGAGGCTGCAAAATAAGCCAAAAATGGAGGCAAAGAGAGTTGCGAGTGCCGGCAACTTGAGAAGGTGAGTAAAACTGTTAAATTCAGGAAATAACTCTTGGAAAAACTCAAACCTGGTATCCGGGCTGCCACAACCTGTCTTTGTCAACATGTCTTCAATGAAGGTCAAAATAATTTTTCATTCACCAATGACATGTGTTTATGCATCTAAAACTAAAATCGTAAAACTATAAAAGTGTGTTTTGTATTAACATTTTGTCATCAGACTTGTGGTGTAACTGTGTTAATCAGCAAAGAACTACAGACAACCACTGATGACATCACAGATGGCCGATGGAGCTGACTGGCTTATGACTTCTTATTCCATGTATTAGAATGCTAATAAAATGCCGGAAGATGTAAACACATTTTTTTAACCAAAAAACATGCTTACCGGGACATACGCTAACCGAGGTTTCACTGTTTATACCAATTTACAACAAGGACTAGTGTATAAAGCAGAGGTGTGCGACTATATCCAAATATCAATATTCTCAACACCGGGGTAGTATCGGATGAATACTAGTATGATGAGATTGCGATGTTTAAATTCTATGCTCATTATTTTCACAGAAATCTACGAATAATAAATACATGACTATGTTTACGTACATTATGGGGTACTGTTTTCAGGTTTAAACAGTATACAAGTAGTTTACGGTGTCCAGTAGGAACGCCCCGATCGATCAGCCTGATTTCTGTAAACGAATCGAGTGATTGGGATATGCCGATAAATGCCCTGCGACACCGAGCGCCACTGCAGGGATCTTGGAATTGTCTTGACTTGTCCGCCTTATACAGCCAATTACCCCATCCGAGGTCGGGTCGCGGGGGCAGCAGCCTAAGCAGGGAAGCCCAGACTTCCCTCTCCCCGGCCACTTCGTCCAGCTCTTCCCGGCACATCCCGAGGCGTTCCCAGGCCAGCTGAGAGACACAGTCTCTCCAACCTGTCCTGGGTCTTTCCCGAGGCCTCCTACCGGTTGGACGT
Source organism: Oostethus manadensis (assembly GCA_024372805.1). Lineage (NCBI taxonomy): Eukaryota > Metazoa > Chordata > Actinopteri > Syngnathiformes > Syngnathidae > Oostethus > Oostethus manadensis. The sequence continues at coordinate 913,537 of QODF01000222.1, forward strand.
GCCTCCCCAGGGAGGCGTTTGGGAGGCATCCTAACCAGATGCCCGAGCATCTCATCTGGCTCCTCCCAATGCGGAGGAGCAGCGGTTCTACGTTGAGTCGTTCCCGGATGACAGAGCTTCTCACCCTATCTCTAAGGGAGAGTCCAGCCTCCCTGCGGAGAAAACTCCTTTCGGCCGCTTGTACCCGCCATCTTGTCCTTTCGGTCACAAAGCTCATGACCTGAGGCGAGGGCAGGAACGTAGATCAACCGGTAAATCGACTAGAACGGACCGATGCAGAGTCCGCATGACTGCAGACGTCGCCCTGATCCGTCTCACGTTCCGTCCTTCGCTCACCCGTGAACTCCTCCACTTGGGGCAAGATCTCATCCCAATAACCCATCCATCCATCCATTTTCCACCGCTTATCCGGGTCCGGGTCGCGGGGGCAGCGGTCTCATGGACTTCCCGGTCTCCGGCGACCTCTTCCAGCTCCTGGGGGGACACCAAAGCGTTCCCAGGCCAGCTGTGAGACATAGTCCCTCCAGCGTGTCCCAGGTCTTCCCCGGGACCTTCTCCCAGCTGTGCATGCCCGAAACACCTCACCCGGGAGCCGCCTGGGAGGCATCCGGACTAGATGCCCGAGCCACCTCAACTGGCTCCTCTCCATGTGAAGGAGCAGCGGCTCTACTCTGAGCTCCTCCCGGATGGGCGAGCTCCTCACCCTGTATCACCCCAAAAACCCCATCATGAATAAATATATAATTAATCCATGCAATCGGTATTGGCCAATTTCAGTCCTGGATGTTCGGTATCGAAACCAGCAGCATGAAACCCCGATCGGAGCATACCGGGTTTCAACGGCATTCTGGCTGCCCTGAAACCATATTTTTGGGCAACAGCTTCAGGAGTGCCAAAATCGGAAAATGTCGGCTCGCTTTTACCGTATTCTGAAAAATGTGACGTCATAATAATAATATCCTAACATAATATCTGAATATGGCTGGCATGACTCCCAGTCGATATTCTCCTGAATTGTTTTGTCTTAAAGTGATTCCACTAAGTCTGCAGCATAAGTCGGGTCTCCTTGAAACAAAACCTCTCAAAGAGGCAATGAAAACAGCAGAACCAGAGCTCGCTAGTCGAATCGTTCTTTACCGTTACGCTGGTAAAAAATCCATTTTCCCAAGATCAGCACTATTCTTTATGCACGTCATCACAAACAATGGTGTAAAAACGCTTGGCTCACTGTTGACAAATAATTGGGAGTTTGATGCTACAGCTGATGAACTAAACCAATGGTTGGTTATTCAGGAGACCGGCTGGCAGTGGAGCCCGAGCTGCTCCCTTCATTCAAAATCTCAGAACCCTCGCTGAGATTTCGATCAAAAGGCCACAGTTGCTTTGCCGGCTTCCTGCTGTGTCAACATGTCTGTCGGCGCCGGAGCAGGAGGGGGTCGGGTGGCCATCTGAGCAGTGCTGCGTGGATGGCCCGGAGTGTGGTACCTTCACAATATCCAGCGTACGGATACCACTCACCGTATCCGTGTACAAGTGTGATGAGATTGATACTGTGCAGTTCTCTTTTATGCTTGCTTTCACAAATAAATGTGTTTTGTCTGCGCTCCTTCGTAAATTTAATTATTGACCAGGGAAAGTCGACTTTGTCTTACTTTTTTGACGTTAGGAGTGCGGGCTGAGCTTGCGATTCTCTACCAAATTATTATGATTATAAATATAAATTATTAGATTATGATTGGAAAACTATGCATATTGAAGCAAATAAAAACAGCAACACGGACTACTGTTGTAGTTGGAATGCAGCTAAAATTCTGAGGCTTTCTGTCCACAGGTCTGGAATTTATTGTGACACACAAGAGCACAATTCTTACTTAAGCCTTACTTTCTACTAGTATGTCAACAATATAGGGTAATACTAATGTAACGCTGACTATAGGGGTGTTATTTCAAGTCTGGGGGGCTCTAATAATGGTAAAACCCATATTTAGAATACCGTAAAGAGGTTTTCTATGACATAACTAGAAAAATATTCAATTTAAAGAAAAGGAACGCTGCTTTGCGGAAATTCAAGATCGGATCAGGTTTCAAAGAAAGGCAATAAAGGAGACATTATTGTAATTAGAGGACCCGCTACTGGAGAACAATACCAGCGTTAGTAATGCAGTTATTTTTTCCTCACGCTGTCTTACAGTGAATCAATCCGTTTGTTGATAAACATCGTTTGTCTCGTTTTTCTGCCTTTCTAAACCAACAAATCCAAAGCGGCATCACAAAACTGTAAGTAGTACTGTATCATTATCAGTACAGGTTGTCCTCCTTTTTTCATCTGATCGATACCAACACTTGCAGTATCGCCCAACCCTACTCTGTGGGTGAACGTGAGCTAATGATAACTGTGTGTGGATTTTCGGTTAAATCGAGCTCTGGAACTGAGAAGACAGGGCGGTCAGGCTCCTGGGAGTGGGACAGATCAAAGAGATTACTCACTGTCCTCCGAAGAGCTGCATGCCCAGCAGAGCGAAGACAACAATGAAGAGGAAGAGGAGGAAGAGCAAACTGATGATTGACTTCATGGAATTAAGGAGGGACACCACAAGGTTCCTCAGGGAGTTCCAGTACCTGAGAAGACACAGAACAAAGACAAACATGACCATCATCATAGCAGATTTACTGGCCAAAACAACAGATGTGCTGTTATCACATTAATACACAATATATAGTGCTCAAAATGTCTGAGGAGCAACCTGAATGCCAGATGGACCTACACATAACGTCCCAGAGGTGTTCTATTGGGTTTAGGTCAGGTGAACGTGGGGGGCCAGTCAATGGTATCAATTCCATCATCCTACAGGAACTGCATGCATACTCTAGCCACTTGAGGTCGGGCATCGTCGTGGACCAGGAGGAACCCAGGTCCAACTGCACCAGCAGAGGTTCTAAAAATGGGTCCAAGGATTTCATCCTGATACCTAATAGCCGTCAGGGTTCCATTATCTAACCTGTAGAGGTCTGTGAGTCCTTCCAGGGATATGCCTCTCCAGACCATCACTGGCCCACCACCAAACCGGTCACGCTGAATGATGTTGCAGGCAGCATAACGTTCTCCACAGCATCTCCAGACCCTTTCACGTCAGTCGCATGTGCTCAGGTTGAACTTGCTCTCATCGGTGAAGAGCACAGGGCGCCAGTGGCGTAGTTGCCAATTCTGGTGGTCTATGGCAAATGCCAATCGAGCTCTACGGTGCTGGGCAGTGAGCACAGGGCCCACTACAGGACGCTGGGCCCTCAGGCCACCCTCCTGGAGCCTGTTTCTGATTGTTTGGTCAGAAACATTCACACCAGTGGCCTGCTGGAGGTCATTTTGTAGGGCTCTGGCAGGGCTCATCCTGTTCCTCCTTGGACAAAGGAGCAGATACCGATCCTGCTGAGAGTTTAAGGACCTTCTACGGCCCTGTCCAGCTCTCCTGGAGTAACTACCTGTCTCCTGGAATCTCCTCCACGCTCTTGAGACTGTGCTGGGAGACACAGCAAAACTTCTTGCAATGGTACGTGTTGATGTGCCATCCTGGAGGAGTCGGACTGCTTGTGCAAGCTCTGTAGCGTCCAGGTACTGCACCATAATATCAACAGAGCTGTTGATCCAAACCAAATGAAAAACTACAGCAGTAGAAAGTCAGTCAGTAAAAAATGAGCCAAGAGAGTTGAGGAGTCAGTGGCCTCCACCTGGAAAAGCATTCCTGTTTTGGGCTCTGTCTCATTGTTGCCCCCCTGATGCCCCTGTTGTTGATTTCAACAAAGCAGCTGAAACTGATGAACGACCCCCTCTGCTACTTAAAACAGTTTCTGAAAACAGGTTTAAGAACAGACAAATGTTTGCACATGTGCAAAATAAGGTAACACGGACTCTGAGGCAGGGCAAAGCCAACTTTTTGGTCAAGGTAATAGAGAATGCAAATGGAAAATTACAATTATTAAAAACCCTCCGTCCATAGACACCGATCTCAACAGCTTCTTTATCAATTCCGTGAAGGGGATCAGTCAGCATTTTACTTATCTGCTTGTTCTGAAAACATCAGTGGTCCCGATCAGTCCCTGTTCAGGATTACCAAAACAAAAATCTGGACTGATTTGAAAAACTCAAAAGCTCTTGATGCATTTGGCCTTAATACAAATTTCTTGAAAGAAAACAAAGATCTTCTTGTACCTCCAATTGCTCATCTTCTTAATATGTCCTTAAAGTGCTCTACGGTTCCAGCAGATTGGACATCGATATTTACACTGACGGGTCCATCTACTGTCCTAAAATAGCCAAGGAGTGGGTGGTTCAACTTCTGACCACCCATCTGGAAAAACACAATCCTTCTTACATCCATTACAATTCGGTTTTTGGACCCATCACTCCACAGACTGTATGTATGTGTGTCAACAGAAAACACAAAAGGTTTGCTTGATGAGAGTCCCTGTGTCTTCTGTCTTCTTAGATTTGAATAAAGCTTTCGACCATCTAGGTTGGCTCATTTTACCATCTCTGATCAAGCATTTAAATCGTATCTGTCAAACAGGAAGCAGTATGTGGTATGGGGTAAAATCCCCCCATTTAGAGTCTGAAGTTGGTGTTCCGCAGGGGTCTATCATTGGCCCGGTTTTGTTCCCCATCTTTATTAATGACTTACCTAATGCACGTCTTAAAGACTTCCCGCAGATGTATGCGGACGATGCAATAATCTACGCTCCCGCAAGCGGCTGCTGACCCTCACAGCCGCTCCGTCATCTGTACATAACGGGCTCAAGGACTCACACCTCATGCTTCTTCTTCTTTTCCTTTCGGCTTATCCCAAGCTTATCTCTTCAGAGCTCGCCACAGAGAATCGATTTTCTTCTGTTTGATTCGCATGTTTTAGTTTCGGCAGAAGTTTTAGCTCGGATGCCCTTCCTGACACAACGTGATCTTCTTTGATGATCGTTGAGAAAGAAAGTATTAAAGACAAAATGAAAATGACTCACCATTTTAGTATACTTTTTGAAATTTTAATACTTATTACTAACCGCTTGGCTCCACACATGTATCCCTGCTATGCCACGAATAGGCCCAACACCATGGTAGGAGAATCATGCCCATATCGTGTATTATGGACGTAAAGTCGTAATATTATATCAATAAAGTCTTAATATTACAAAAAGAAAATAGAAGCAACAGCAAAGTTCATATACCTGCTTAGCAAATCTACACATGTTGCTTCACAAAAATAACAGCAGCTTTTGCATTTTTTTGTATGGGGCCAGCCGTAAATTCAAAAAATGGACAAAATGTTATTGATCAGTACTGTTACTTCCATTTTTGTCCATAATGGCAGTCTCATGAAGTTATAGTTTTGTTTTGGGGATTTTTTTGCAGAGAGTAACTCACTTGGTGACTTTGAAGATCCTCAGCAGTCTCAGAGCTCTCAACACACTGATACCAAATGATGCTCCTGGTTTGATCATATCCCAGATCACTTCGAAAATACTTCCCACAATTACCTGGAGGCAAGGGAGAGCAAAGGGAAGAGGTCCATGCCACAATGTCAGACCTAGACGCATACATCCGTGAATGACCCTGCGGAGAAATGAGCGGAATAAACTCACCCCGAAATCAAAGCAGTTAAAGGAAGAGTGGAAGTAATTCCTCGCTCCGAGGCCGTACATCTTCAAGGTCATCTCCGTAAGAAACAAACCCAAGAACACTAACTCTGCCGTGTCTGGTACCAAGAGGGGAAGTAGCAAACATGAGCGGGTTTAGAGACTGTCCAACATCCGCTCGTGTTGAAGACACTTGAAGACTTACACAGGGCCCTGGTAAGCCACTCGGGTTGATCATAGTGAACGATGGCCACGCAGAGAGTGTTCAGGCCCACCAGGCACAGAACAATCCAGTAGAAGCTTTGAGCTTTCACCATCCGCCGGATGAAGAATCGCATTCTCTTCTCCTTACGACGAACGTACGATGAGCTGTCCATCTTGGTGCTGCTTTTCAGACTGGCCCGGCCAAAAGGAGAACCGGGAGGCGCTAACGAAAACGACATTAAAAGGTTAAATGCAATGCTCCTCATTTTGAGGCCTACTTTAAGGATTTTTTTTGACGTGAAGTTGTATGACATCCCCATCAACAGTGATTTTCCTCCGCTTCATCCGTGAGCCCGGTTCTGGTCGGATTATGACGATGAGGAAAGAAGTTCTGGTTAGTTGGTGGCTTTACACAAGTAACAAGTCTCAAAACAATATGCGGTCATAAGAGTAATACATTTGCGTCACCAAACTGATGCGCTACACTGCTGATGGGGGTGTCATACAACTTCACGTCATAAATACCAACTATGCCTTCAAGTGATCTAAGCTGCAACAGCACCAGAAGCCAGTTGTTATCATTGTCTATGGCAGGCATTTAGGTTGTAGTGTGTCCGTTTGATTGCAAATGAGTGAATTCAAGATCGCAACAAACTAATAACATAACGTGGACGACAAGGAGATAGAGAAGTATCTTGGCTTCCTCCTTGACCGAGAACTGGAAGTCATTCCAGGCTCACATTGAAAATTTGCTCAGTAACTTAAGGGTGAAACTTGGATTTTATTAATATAAAATAAATAATGTGAAAGGGCCGAACGGTGGTCGAATGGGTAGCACTTTGGCCTCACAGTCAGGAGATCAGGGTTGGAATCTCCGTTGGGCATCTCTGTGTGGAGTTTGCATGTTCTCCCCGTGCGTGTGTGGGTTTTCTCCGACTACTCCACTTTCCTCCCACTTGCCAAAAACATGCATGTTAGCTTCATTGGCCGCTCTAAATTGTCCATTAGAGTGTGAATGTTTGTCTATACGTGCCCTGCGATTGGCTGGCAACCAGTCCAGGGTGTACCCCGCCTCTCGCCCAGAGCCAGCTGGGATAGGCTCCAGCATCCCCGCCACCCTAATGAGCATAAGCGGCATAGAAAATGAATGAATGAAATAATGTGACAAAAAATAAATCCTGTTTATCCCTAAGAGCTCGGAAATGTCTTGTCTCTGCAACTTTTCTGCCGTTGATTGGTCACGGTGATGTTGTGCACATGAACGCCTCGTTAAAATGTCTTCGGGCACCGGACACTCTTTCTCATTGTGCTTTCTGGCTGGTTGCGGTCGCCTCACTGTGAGTTCTACGCAAAAGCTGAGTGGCCCTTCCTGAGCTCCCGGGGAATACCGATAGGATGATGTGGATTTATGGCTTAGCTCCATCCTACCTACCTCTCGAGATCTTGCTCAGTTCCCCATTTGACTGTGCTCAGAGTCAGGACGGAATCGGGGAAAAGATCCCGGAAGGGTTGTTGCAAGGACAGTTCCACGGAGAGACTTACTGAGAGGAGAAAGTCTCGATGCCACAACACTGCTTATGCTGTTATCACTGTCCATTTCATAGACATCTACCGTACATCCTTCATGATGATCTCCGCTGAGCATAGTTGACCTCGCTGCCTTGGGAATCACGACAGAGATTCACTCCTTACGACCAAAACTGACAATGACCTTCCTGCCGGTGTAGTGACGCGACCCCGCGTTACCAACGTATTCATCGGCCCGCTCTCTTTTTCTTTGCATACAAGATTGATATTTCACTGACGCGCGCACGCGGCCGTGAAACGGCAGAACCCAATGTGTTCCCCGCGGGGAAGAGTAAGTGAATAAACACCCGCTGGCTTTTGCACCATCCCTGGCTAAAGTAAATGTGGCAGCCACGCCCGGTTTTGGCTTCAATTTCAGTTACGTAAAGAACTTTCACGCTTATTGTCAGACGAGAAATGCCGCGTTCTCTTTCTGCGCTACCGTGGCGGCAATCGATTCCCCGAAAAAGTCCCAGGCGAGTATGCTGCAGGTGACTCTCCTGTAACTGGAGCTTCATTTGACCGTCTAATTAGAGAAGTTCATTAGACTTCTTTTCCCAGGGCTATCCCAGACGCAGATGGTGCTGGAGGGCCTGCGCCACGCCCAAAGCTATCCCGGAGAGCATTTTCTGACATGGTTGAAAAGCAGCGTCGGTGTGACACGACACCCTGGCCTAATAAATTCTGTAGAGATCCGAGTCCGCCGGCATTTATCGGAAAGGTCGGCTCTGAGAGGTGCCGCCGACAAAACCATGTCAGACTTACCGACAGAGGAGATGTCCGCAAATGGATCTTCCCCTTCCTCGGCGCCGATCAGGTCGTTTCTACCCTTCTTGGCTTTGGCTCGTTTCAGCACTGGGGGGTGCCCGAGTAGCGGCAGCAGGAGAAACATCATTATCATCATCATGCAATCATGTGTTGTACTTTCACAATGAAATCCGACGCAGATACTGTAAGTCCTTTGTTGAGGCTGGACTGTCTGTTGTTTGGCAGCGGTATCAAGGTCCTGGGTAGAATCAGCACCAGATCCATACTAGCTTGATGAGTTAAGAGAACTTGTACACCCGTTACTGTTGAGAAGTAGGGGTCTGTGGATCAATATCACGGGAATGGCCACAGTATCATGATCATCTACTGGTTTGGTACTGGTTGATATCAAATAAGTTTTAGCAGATACTGATGACAAGTAGGGACGGGTGGATTGATATCGATTTCAGACAAACGTCCACAGTATCGAGATCATGGTTAGTATCAGAAACAGGTTGATACTAGCTTGATGATATCAAATCAGTTTTAGCAGTTACTGATGACAAGTAGGGACGGGTGGATTGATATCGCTTTCGGACAAACGTCCACAGTATGTTAACTTCAGATCTGAACTGTATCACAAAATAATCACATGCATTGCACACGGCAGGGGTTTCAATTTCAATTTGTCCCTTTTCTGTTTTTTACCGATCAGTTGCTCTGCGCGCAAAAGAATTCCAAGAACTTGAGGTCCAACTCACCCGGCAGGTTTTGTTTCCGTTTGTACCACGCACCATCCAAGGGCGATTTCTCCTCGGCAATTTCATCCTCCTCCTCCAGCAACACTTCCTCTGCGGGAACAACGAGAGCAATTTTCGGTGATTTTCGTACAGTTATAAATACCATTTTGAAAAGATGTCATGGGAATGTGGCCGACCCGCTTTGCAGATCCATTCCAGGTATCCGGTGAGCTCTCTTTCAATTTGTTGCTGCCGTCGAAGCTTCAAGAATTCCTGTCTCTTCTCCACGCGCTCCCTCTCTTTGGCAAACTCACTGCGGAAATGACAGTGTTGGTTTTTTTAACCTAATGTCCCGTGCACAGCGGGGGCAGGGGATTGCTTTTTTGACTCGGACTAGCCCACAACTGGCCCGGGATCTACTGGTGTCCCCCACAAAATGACACCAACGTGGCGCTGTTGCTGTAGATCCGGGGTCGGGAACCTTTCGGGCTGGGAGAGCCATAAACCACACGTATTTTCAAATGTATTTTCCTGAGAGCCATATCGGGTTTTTAAGTGAGTACGACTGAAAGTCTGCCCACAATTTTAGAAGATAATAAGTCTCTGAATCAGATGGATGAAAGTGCTGAGGAGGTTTTATATTTGGAATGGTATTTTTAACACTGACAAGTTTTACTTGAACATGTCAGCAAAAAAAATGACCCAAAACATTATATATTATAAAACAAAAATTATACATTCAACAGTAATATGCTTTATCCCAATAGTATTTTTCCCCAACCTGACATTCCAAAAGTGACAACTTTATATTTACTACAGACATTTAAAAACTAAAAATGTTATGACATTGTTTCTGCTCAATATGACAAGTTTATTCTCGTAAAATTGTGACTTTTTTCTCGTAATATTTTGACTTTCTACTCATAAAATGAAAGCAAGTATTTCTTTTTTTTTTTAATTTTCAACTTTTCTTGTAATTATGACCTTATTCCTGTAATAGTTTGACAAAATTTTCCTAAACCTTTTCCACAACCTCATTCACCTCAGTCACAACTTCGTTTGGTTAGATTACAACTTTTTTCTCGGAATATTTTGACTTTATATTTTGTAAAATTACTGCTCATTGTGCTGTTTCAATGAAGTTTTTTATTGTTAAATTGTATTTTTAGTGCCAATAAATCACTTGGACCGCACTTGGAACTCTCCTGTTGAAAAGCAAGTTATGTTACATATATTTTAATAAAAACTAAATAAAAATAAATAAATGTTATGGTGTTTAGAAACGTCTGAGAGCCATATATGGTCATCAAAAGAGCCACATCTGGCTCCCGTGCTGTAGATTGCCTACCCCTGTTGTAGTAAAACCGTATGCTTCACGTTTGTCAAAACAGTAAATGAAATCACTTTTTAAAGACCATAAAGGGATGCAGCTGGTAATAATTCACAAGCGCTTTCCCATTATTCTTAGCAACAGAAGTTCTTGGCCGGAGAGCTGTGACTTCGCACTGCATGCTCGGTGATATCTTGATAACAAGGTGTGAAATGGATGTGATAAGTGAGCTTTTGAGGTCTGTTGATACCACGGGACATGTTTAAGTCGACATCCCTCTGATTTGCTCATTCATGTCGACATACATTTCTCCCGTTCGGAAACTGAAAGTCCTTTAACACCGTTCCCACAAGTACCTTCTGATGATGGAGCATCAGAGGTAACTCGGGGTTCAGTGTCTTTCCCAGGATTGAACCAGCAACCTTCAGCAATCACTGGCTTACCCAGTTAAAGAGCCGGATCTAAACTAAACTTTGATGTGAAGCAGGGAGCCATAAAATACGTGATTTTCTTCACAGCAGGCCTGAGATACACCAAGTATCCATCCATCCATCTTTCTATGCTGCTTATCCTCACTAGGGTCGTACGGGGATGCAGGAGCCTATCCCAGCTGACTTTGGGCGAGAGACGGGGTGCACCCTGGACAGGTAACCAGTCCATCGCAGGGCACACATATAAACAAAAAAGCTTTCACACTCTAATGGACAGTTTAGAGCGGCCAATTAACCTAACATGCATGTTTTTGGAATGTGGGAGGAAAATCAACGCACATACGGAGAGAACCTGCAAACGCCACACAGAGATACCCAACGAGATTTGAACCCCGGTCTTCCAAATCTCCTGACTGTGTGGCCAACAGGCTAACCACTCGACCACCGTGCACCAAGCATTCGTCACTCAAACAGCTCTCAGTGCGACATGCAATAATTCTGCACAAAAATACAGTCATGCGTAACAGCGGTGGCCCTGCGAGTCCACTCGGTGTCAATACTGCCATTATCTCCAGGCCAGCAGGATCTTCAGGAATAAAGATTTGTTGCAAATCCGAGTCACGTGGGCCAAACTATGAGTGGTTATCAGTGCATTCTTCCCGTCAATCAATAAGCTCGAAAGAAGGAAAAAGCCTTTCTGTGAATGTCAGAAAGCTCCTTCAGTGACTCACGTTTGCTTTCATTCCCATTTCGCTAAGGGCTGTGAGTCCGACAATTACTTGACAGAAATCTGATCCAGGATCAGAAAAGATGATTAAAGTTACAGCCATCTAACCTTCTTTGTATTTTCCTTGCTTGTTCTGCGAACCACGCCAACACACGTCCCTCATGCAAGTAAATCCCTCAAGCCAAAATAATAGCAATCATCATAACTTTGCTTTCAAATGAGCTCGGTAGAGATGGAAGGTGAAGCTTCAAAGCAAAAACAAGTTCAGAATTTGCTTTCCCTTTTGGTTGGTAAAATTATGACTTACCCCGATAGGACGCCGAGGACCAAGTTGAGCATGAAAAAAGAGCCGATGATGATGAGAGGGATGAAGTAGAGCCAGTTCCACGTGTTTCCTGACACATCGTTGGTCTGCACAAACATGAAACACAAACAATGAGGAGAAAGCAGGTATTGAGGAAACAGCAAACTTTGACAGATGTACTGTTGCAAGTCCTGCATCTGATAAACAACACAGTTTATATCGAAGCCCTCCAGACTGACTGACAGGATCCACATCAGCGATGGTCGCAATGCCTGAAACTGACTTGCAGTCGCTTGGGACTGTCGCCAAAGACGTAAGGAGAATGGGCGCTTATAAAGAATCTTTAAACCATGGAGGGAAGTAAACAATATGATCCGGGTTTTTATCCGGATATCCGGATGATCCGGGTATACAAATGCCGACAGAGGTGAGCAGACTTAAGCAAGATCCACTTACGGATGCCGTAGGTGGGGGAAAGTCAGTGTTCTGCAAGTCTCAAGTAAGTCTTAAGTCTTTAATCCTAAATCTTGGGTCAAGTCTGAAGTAAAAATGTCCATGTTCAAGTCAAGGTCCAGGTCCAGGTCCAGTTACGCCCCGAGTCATAGGTATGATATTTTCAAGTCCTTAATTAGCAATCAAGGGCACTGTTCCATGAAATGCCATTCTAACAATGCACGCCATTGCAGTCAGGATTTAGTCAATGCTACCCAGTACAACAACTAAATAACTTCTGAAGACTTCTAGATACGGTCAGTGCAGAAGATTCTTTGTTGTCTTGCAGAGACCGACATCACAATTCGACACGCTCACTGAAAATCTCACGTATTTCCAAGTCATCAGGCTGAAGTCCAAGTCAAGTCCCAAATCAGTGATGTCAACTGGAGTTGGACTTTGGTGACATTGTCAAATCCAATCCAAAGTCATCCAAACTGGGATTGGAGTCCGACCCCAGTGCACATCATTGGAATCAAGTCCACACATCTAAGGGTTGTAGACTCAGTAGTCAGTACTAACCAGGCCAAAAACCTTAAGTAGATATCGGCCCAAAAACAACTGCCGTGTTTCACTTTCATTGTTTTTCACCTGCACGGATGCCGTCTAGCTACCAAAGTTGCATGTTAAGCACCGACTCGGACACCAATTAAACACCGTCACCATTCCAAACGTACCGGTACCGGGTATCGTGTAAACCTTTCCCAACCCAAGGTCGACTGTGGTCTATAACGGCAAAGACTACAAGCCATTGCTAAAAAGATTACCAGATTGAAAAGGCCTCAGAGCCTCTTTGAATAGTGCTTCATTTCAGACTCCCTTGCCTGCCCGAGTCCTGTAATTTGGTGCTACAACAGCGCCGATATCCGTGCCCCGCGGTTCTACAAGTCGGCATGCTTCATGTCTGTGAGCGCAGGCCCACAGTGACCTGCAGGCGGGGGAACAAACCTGCCGACTGATGGTCTTTGAAGGCGTGGTGACATTTTGCGAGGAAGCCACACACTGACTCTGATTGTCAGAGGAGGTTGACTCAGCAGGAACCAGAGCTTTGTCATGTCTCCTTGTACCTACGCCTTGCTTGGAGACACAGGCTCACTATGTACCTCGGCAGACATTCTGTTTAGCCTGCCTCCACATTTGTCTTAAATTTGTCTTACTTTTGCAACTCCAGAGTCATTTACAGTCACTGTTACATTCTGTGTTTCCAAGGCGACCGATCTCCTTCCCCATGTCTTAAGGCTAAGTCCATTTTCTGCAAGTTCTCTAGTTGACCTCCTAAGGTGTGTTGAAAGACTTTTGTTAGTTCAGGATTGTGGGCGATCGGCTTTACTGAGAAAGACTCAGACACACAGGTAAGTGTAAAATACAGCGTCTTTATTCTACCCCTTACACCGAGTTACAAACAATCAAAGGTTGGTCATGCACAAAAGAGCATCAATATCTCAGCTCTTAGCGTGACGTGCTGGGTTGGAGAGCCTACAACCCCGGCAGAGTGTGCATCAACCAGCTGGGCGCTTGTACACAACCCGGAGCAGACTCTAACAGGGACTTTATACAGGTCTGTCCGTGAGAGCGTGAGGCGGGGGTGGCCAGTCCATGGCTCAGCCCCCGACAAACAAGGCGCCAGTCCGTACACTGAGTTTGTTTAAAATAGTTGCCTGCGTAAGCTGATCGGGAATTACAAAGCAAGGTTACAAACAGGCTGCGTGGTCTTTCCTTCCCACCCAAGAGGGGAGTCTAGACATCATAACAACATACTTTCCCATTTCAAAAGGTTTCTCCCTTCTTTTCTCCTCGAAATCCAATAAAACGTCGCACAAATATTTGCTATAATCGTGCTATAATCGCAAACCGCCACGTTTGTGGAGAGGAGTGATGGTCACTTTCGGAAATGAGGCGCGCCGCAAATGAAATAGAAATGTGATTTTGGGGAATTGAACGTTCGCCATACAGGGACGAACGACAAACATAAGCAGCAGAAGGAATCCGCCCTTTCGGACACCAACAAAAACCTACAGGATCCAATATTTCTAAGCGGCGCGGGAGTCGGATAATGAGGCAGAAAGAGCAACGGGAGATGTTTGGAGTGAAATGCACAGAGCAGGAAGGAGGTAGAAAGATGTCTCTCCGAGTGGCTCGTGGGGAAAGAACAGGCGAAGCGGAAGGAAAAGAAGGAGGCTCTGGGTGTGTTAAGGGAATCACAGGTTTGACAAACAAAGAGGCTACTGGAGAAATTGGGAAGACGATTGCAGAAAGGATTTGCTTGTGAATGAAAGCAGACAACGTAGGAGCCCACTTTTTGCAAAAACGTCTATTTTTGACACACAGCTCCCTTCCAACTCACCTGCTAGCTCGGGGGCCGGAACCTTTTGGCCACGAGAGCAACGAACGACACGGATTTTCACGGGTGCTTTCCTGTCGGAGCACATCCTATTTTTTAAAAAGTGAATACAACTAAAAGTGTGCCAACAATTTTAGAATAAGTCTCTGAGAAGGTTTTATATTTTTATGTTATTTTTAACTCTGTGATTCCTGTCATTACACAAAACATTATGCATGAACAAAATTACACAAAAACAAAAATTATATTTTTACTTGTAATATTAGAACTTTAATCCCACAATATTTATTCCCATATTCATTTTCCCCCAACCTACTGTACTACTCCTACACTTTATATTGTTTTGTTTGTTTCATAATATTGCGACATTTAAAAAAAATACAAATGAACTCTGTTACTAAAATTATGTTTTTACAAAAGTTTATTCTTGCAAAATTGCAACTTCTTTCTCATAATATTTTGACTTTCCACTCGTAAAATTGAAGCATTTTTTTCCATTTCTGCTGTTTTTTTATTTTCCAATGTTTTCAACTTTTCTCGTAATTACGACTTTATTCCTGTAACATTTGGACAAAAAAATAAACAATTCCATTCCTTTTTCTGCAAATTTGTGCAGATTCCAAACTGCAAAATGGAATCGAAGAAAAACTATAACACGTAATGAGTGTAATAAACAAGCAAGCAAATGTAGTGAGCTATTGAATAAGAACCGTTACAAGTGAGTCTTTTTCCTCCCCAACCAAGCAGCATGTGAGACTCGTTGCAGTACGCCTGAAAGTGATAAAAAAAACAAAACACACTTTCTGTCACTGTGGGATTTTCCCAGACACTTTCTTTTAGTTCTGCTTGGCCGGACCGCCACCCTCCTTTGGGGATTCTTGTTTCCTTTTGTGTTTGCTTGGCCGGCGTGTTTGGAAGAAAAACCGTCGTCGCTCAAACGCACAAATGTTTAAGCTGCTGCGCTTTAAAGGTAAAAGTACTTGTGTAACTGGAGGGTTTGTCCTGGTGACCGACTGGTCTGGGTCGTCTGCGTCCCCGGTTACGCAAGACCGCCTTTCCAACGACGTCGTAACCCGAAAGTGCGTACGGTCCCCAAATGTGGAAATAATCTCCAACCTCACTTGTTTGCTCCGCTTTTCACAGATTCTAACGTCATTAAACTACAAAGCAAAAGAACCCCCCTCAGTGGTCCTGCCTCTGAGCCCGCTAGGGATGCAACGACGTCCACACTGTGCTGGACACCCCACCTCGTGGACTGCGGGACCGTCCGCGAGGCATTTGCCGACGGGATATCGGACCGAGTGCAGGCGACAACATCCGTGCAGCCTCGTCCGTTTGTGGCCACAATGTGCTGCCGGGCCCCTTGCCTCCGGGCCGCAACGCTGCACTTGTCCTGAACATTTCTCCTCTGTAAACAGGCAACACGTCTGGGAAGGAACTTTTCTAAACATAGAATAAACTTGTGATGTGCGACTCGATACTGAAACATCCATACTTCCGATAACGGAGCCAGATATGATTCAATTTTCATTCTTATCTTAATAATTCATCTTTTTTGAAATGTTTTTATTATTTTACTGAATCATCCCGCTGCCTCAATTTACGTTGAGATTAAAATACATAAATAAATGATTAATTCATTAATCTATTGAAATTAATTAATGAATTATTTGTAATGCATTTATTATTTGAAAAAACTTACCAGACACAACTGAACTCGTATCGGATCAGTATCTCCCATACCAGCCTGAATTTTACGGACTGGAAAGGACATCAGTTGCGAACCAGGAGTGTCCAAAGTAAGGTCCACGTTTTGGGGTTTTTTGGCCCGGCAGTTTGCTCTTTGATAGATACTATATTCATCTCCAAGAGAATCTTCTTCCAGATTTTGCCGCCAAAGACCAGGTTGCCCGGACACTTGCCCTCAACCGCCGCCCAAATTGCATAGCACCAAACCCATATCATTGCACCTGCTGGTAGTGAGTCTGCGGGGGGGAGATCCCGTGTGGCTTCTGCGGGGTGGGCCCGGCGGGCCCCACGGATGAAGGCTCGACTACCAGACGCTCACCTGCGAGCACCTCCCCCAGGCCTGGCTCCAGGGTATCCCACGTCCAGGCGAGGTGCGATCTTCTTCCTCATGACCGATAAACGAGATGGCGGATACAAGCGGCGGAAATGAGTTTCCTTCGTAGGGTGGCTGGACTCACCCTAAGAGATAGGGTGAGGAGCTCAGCGTAGAGCAGCTGCTCCTTCACATCGAGAAGAGCCAGTTGAGGTGGCTCTGGCATCTAGTCCGGATACCTCACGGGCGCCTGAGGTGTTTCGGGCATGCCCAGCCGGGAGAAGGCCCCGGGGAAGACCTAGGACACGCTGGAGGGACTATGTCTCACAGCTGGCCTGGGAACACCTTGGTGTCCTCCCTGTAGAGCTGGAAGAGGTCGCCGGGGACCGGGAAGTCTGGACTTCCCTGCTGAAACTGCTGCCCCCGTGACCCGGATAAGCGGAGGAAAATGGAATCGAATCTTCTTCCACTTGTCTGAGGTCGGGTAGCAGCAGCCAAGCCAAAAACCGAGGTATGGACGTAGCGGGGATTACCTTCACCGTCGCACCCCTGAAGCATTCTTTCCTCCTGACTACTGTCAGAAAAAACAGAGTATGCTAAATGTTGCCAACATTTTGGCTTTTTTATGTATGGGCCCACTACAGAACGGTTGGGCCCAGACAAATAAGGCTTCGCTACACATCGTAAAATATCTTGGCGCTGACAGTTATCCCATTGGTGAAAGTTATATCGTTTTGTTTTTCTTAGCAAATAGGCTAAATACCTTGGGTCCTTTTTAGCATATAAATTGCTGTCAAAAGTAACATATTTGTCACAATACCAAAAATAAGCCATACTATCAACCTGCCTGTTTCGGTGATTTGAAATGACAAAAAAGCGTCAATTTTCAAATGAGGACATTTACAACAACCACCCCAACCCACATCTTCAGTTTCATTTTCATTTAAGCAGAAATGTGCCTGGGTTCTAATGGGTTAACACTGACCGGTTGGAATTTCTGACAGCAGCACTAGAATCTCCTACTAAACTCTTTTGCCGTGTGTATCAACTCACGCTGTAGAGAATGTCCACCCAGCCCTCCATCGTGATGCACTGGAACACCGTAAGCACAGCAAACAGGATGTTGTCAAAGTTGGTAATGCCAAAATTGGGTCCCGTCCAGTATTCTCTGCATTGGGTCCCGTTAGGACACAACCTGGCCGGGGGTTCCAGGCCACAAGGCCATTCTGCTGCTCTTTCACCTGCATGGAAAAGGGAAAATGGTTTTATATGTATACATACCATACGTGGCATACTGATTTGGAGCGACCTGCTCACCACCGCTCACAAACACATTATAATGGGACTGTCTGTGGAGCTTGTACAGTTCATGGCTTCGTAACTCACGACACACGCGTAACAGTGGTCGTAGCACATGGTGCAGCCGTGCTAAAAGACCAGCGTGGCTCTTAAGGTGTCGGGGAGTGAAGATTATATGACGTTGTCAACAACGTGGTGCACTCTATGCTAGTAACGCCCTCAGACTCACGCCATTCATGCCGTTGTTTTATAGAACAAATGCACCGAGGTGCTGAAACCCATGCACAGGGGGAACCATCTCCCTGCCTGTTTGGAGGCAAGAGGCAAGGGAAACCCACATGCACGCCCATGGAACTATACTGTATTCCATTCCATTCCATTTTCCTCCTCTTATCCGGGTCCGGGTCGCGGGGGCAGCGGTCTCAGCAGGGAAGTCCAGACTTCCCGCTCTCCGGCGACCTCTTCCAGCTCCACCGGGAGGACACCAAGGCGTTCCCAGGCCAGCTGTGAGACATAGTCCCTCCAGCGTGTCCCAGGTACTCCCGGGGCCCTTCTCCCGGCCGGGCATGCCCGAAACACCTCACCAGGGAGGCATCCGGACTAGATGCCCGAGCCACCTCAACTGGCTCCTTTCGGTGTGAAGGAGCAGCGGCTCTACTCTGAGCTCCTCCCGGATGGGCGAGCTCCTCACCCTATCTCTTAGGGTGAGTCCAGCCACCCTATGGAGGAAACTCATCCGTACACTCGACCGCCGCCCAAATGGCATAGCACCGAACCCTTATGCTTGCCCCTGCAGGTGGTGGGTCTGCATTGGGTGGGATTCCTTTGTGGGTTCTTCAGGCTGGGCCCAGCCGGGGCAGACCACCAGGCCCTCAAGGACAAAAAATGTACTGTATTAGGTCGGCAAAATGACCCAGTTCGGTTTCATATATTGTGTGATAATCTGATTTATTATTGCCAAGCACCCATGATAATTTTTTTTTCCTGAATAAAAAATATTTTTCTTATTTTTGTTTTAATACATTTTGACACAACCACAAAAAACCCAATACTGGTTGGCTTGAACTACTTCAACTGGTTTTGTTTTGTTGGTTAGCTGCAGTTTCGGTCTTAACTCCAGAAGTCCTCATGCACTGCAGTGAAGTTGCGGGGACATTATTTGGAGCTTGCGCAGGCACATGCCAAGCAGACCAGCGTGATGAATGAATGTGCTGAGTCCAACAGATGCTTCCGAGTCCAACATTGCTTGCCTCGATCAAGTTTTGATAGAGATATGCAGAGCCACTTTGCACAGCCGACATGCCTCTGGTGCTGCTCCAGTATAATGGACCCTTGGCTTCCTGCTGACAGGTGCTGTGTCAGCCAGACACAGCACATGATGAGGGATGACGCACAGCGAGGTGCCTTCACAAGCGGAGCTCCATATTACATACTGTAGATATTAGATAAGATATAAATTAATGGATTTATTCATGTGCAAAGATGCATGTTTTTATATGTACCCTGCGCTTATTACTGAAAAGCATAATAAAACATAATAAAAATGTGAAAAAATGAAAACTTTCAATAAAGGGCCAACTGAAATCCGATTTGTGTTGTTGATTTACTGCAGTTTGCCCGATGGGTCGTTGGGATTACATGTGTGTGAATTAGCAAATCTGTCAGGATAGTGTGGGGCTGTCGAGTGGTTGACCCCAGGAATGCAGAGACATGGCGCAGAATAAAAAATCCTTCCATAAACAGCAAGAGCACGGGTACTCACAGTGTGCAGGACAAATGAAAAGTGAGGAAAAAAGCTCTGAACATTCCCGTAGTGCTCGTGGCAGAAGCAAACAGCAAGGAGACCGTCTAGGTGGCAGCACCGACAAAGTGGACCAGGATAACTAGGGGGACCAAAGTAATGAACCAGCGCCGTGCCTGTGACGATGCTGTGCTTTAAACCCAACTCATTGAGATTGAGACCAGCTGTGCCTAATTCTACTGGGGTAAAGCAGCCGCCACCAGTTTACCACCAGCAGGAAATGCAGCCTTCCAAAATAAGAGCATGTCAAAGTCGTCACAACTGCTCAAACCACTTTAAACACAGACGTTTTTGGGAACACACACACAAAAGACTTTCCTATGAAACTACATCGATCTGTGTTCGCCAAATTGCCATTCCAGACCACACAGATCGATCTAACGATCCTTTGAAGGGCAATCAATGGATTGGATCGATACTAGTACATAAAGCTTTGGGTTTAAGCACGGTAGGTTTTATGAGCATGTGTGTTTTTTAGCCATTTTATTGGCAAAGACGTTAAATGTCACCCTTGTAACAGTTTGACTTGGCGTGATTAGTCAGGCCTGTTAACTGGGGCGCACGGATGACGTCATGTGACGCCGAGTGTGCACGCTCTGTTGGAAGAGTCCGTGTGGACGTCCTAAACATGCAATAATTCATATGGTCTGGGGGTATTTTCATTGCTATACATGCTTGTTAGCCGGACGACTTCTTCCTCTTCAATTTGGTACCGGACTTATACTGAGCGTTGGACCGCATCCAAAGTTAAGTCCAACTTAAAGCCTTTCAAACGCACGAATGGGAGCGTCAGGACAAAATAAAAGGTAGGCAGGCGTAAAGGCAGGCGTAAAGTTATGCTGATGTGCACGTTGAACAGCCCGCCAATGGCAGGCGTGTCGCTTTTCAGTTTTGGGAGCCGCTGCTGTGCTGGCATGTGTGCCATTATTTCTTGCAATGAGAAGCTTGTTGATCAAACCTCCTTGTAGCTTTAATCTGTGTAATATTCATCCACTAATATCTATCTGCATGTGAAATGTCATTCAAATCTTGTGGTGCGAATCAACTTCTTTAATAATTTGGCTAGAGAAGCGAATGAGGTGTCCAATTGAAGGTAGTCATGTTTTATCAGATAGAATTCATCATTCAACCTGTTAATTCATTCAATGCAAATTCTACCTAAAGTGTTGGTTGCACTTTATTCAAATCAAATGTGAATGATTTGCGATGAATTGTTGAATTTTGGGCTAAAAAGTTACTGAATCGTGTCGTTGAAAAGAAATCGTTTTTGATTTTGCAAAGTCAACTGCAGACAGGATGAGCGCTCGTTTATTTTCTGAGAATCTACTGCACCTACTGGTAGCTTGTTTGCTATGTAGCAATAAAAATATACTAACGACAGTACTTCACACTGCGTATATATAGTGTATACTCTATATATACTGTGTTATGAGTCTTGGTATATTTTTATAATTATTTATAACTATTTTGGGTAATTATCTATTACATATATTCTCTATTAGATATGTTATATTAGTATATGATGTAAATATTACCATGGAGAGGCAGAAAAGTACTGGCAGGAACTCACCGCCAGGTTCTGCTGCAACCTCCGTTACTGTACTGTACTGTCTGTCCGAGGTCGAATGTATTTATGAGGGCCATGGCGTCTCGGCAGAGGCTCTCGATCACGGGCGGAACGTGACGGAAGTGCCATTACTCCAAATCCAGGCGTGACAAACGCCTGTCAGAAATTGCGGCGTGTGCTTGTTTGTTACATTGTTGGATGTACAGTAAGTGCCTGCAGAATGACTCACATGCACACGCAGACGCTATTACTAATTCATGGCGGTAAATACGCAATGAAATATAGCGTGAAAAACATCCTGGCAGAAACCTTGATGATAATTGGCGTTGTCCTACCAACACAGCACAGCCGTTTTCCTCACCGGTGTCCACGTCGAAGCAGGTGGTGTGGAACTTGCCCATGTAAAACTCCACGCCGATGATGGCAAACATGACGATGGCGAAGAAAAGCAGCAGGCCGATCTGAAGCAGGGGAACCATGGCTTTCATTATGGACTTCAACACCACTTGGAGGCCTGTGGGAAACAAAACAGATCCTGGGTGCTTCAAATCCCCACCGGCGGTTCACCTACCGTTATATTGGGAGTGGGGGTGGGGGGCACTCTAACCAATGACACCCCCTCTATTATATTTTCAAAATAGCGTAGCAACAGAAGTCATTTAAGAATACATTTGCTATATTACGGCTACATTTGTACACTGCATTTTGTATTGCCATTCCTTTTCATTCACTTTTTCATTTTGGGCTGATTTCAGGCCCATTGTGTTAATGCAGTGGTTCTCAATAGTTTTTGCCATGCATGCCCCCCCTAAAAGACAAATGTTTTCACGCACCCCCCCCCCACCCGGGCTTGAGAAACCGACAAGATCTATTTATTTGTCTGTACCGTGCAGACTGAACTCAAACGTGAAACCAGGAAAATGCCACAAAATGGCGAGAGTGACGCATGCAAGCATATTCAAGGGTGAAAATGCACGATACATTTGTACATGTGGTCGGATAATCTCACACACGAGATTGTACTGAAACAAGGAAAACAACAAAGGCAAGGCAAACTTAACGGTGAGAGTAAAAAAAAGAAATAATTTGCATTTGCAACTACGTCAGACATATGCTAATTTTTACTGTATTTTATTCCCAAAACATGCATGTTACGACTCTAATTTGTCCATTCAAGTGTGTCCATTAGACTGACTGGCGACCAGTCCAGGGTGTACCCCGCCTCCCGTCCAAAGTCAGCTGGGATAGGCTCGGGGTCGTCTAGTGGCAAAAAGTACAGTGAGGGTCGCTGCGATGACAAAGAAACTAGGGAGGTGTTTGTGACTTGGAGATACATACACGGTGTTGGAATTGCACTGCTGTAGATGTGTTCAAGTCAGAATAAAATGATAAAAGAGCTTCGGACTCTTTGGGTGTCTGAAGTGTAATGAAAATGGCTAAAAACGTTGCTTGATTTCAAGACAAATATCATAACTTAACCCTGCATCCTTTCTTTTACTATTTGGGGGGGGCATGTTACAAAGATGAAAATTAATTATTAATGAGATATATACCGTGTTTATATACAAAGCAAAGATGCGGATGGCTTGTTGGGATAGTTTACCTACACTGGATTGGTTTCTAGCATCTTTAAAGCGCAAAAAGTATCAAAGCATCAATTTTCCATTTTTCTGTGTGCAACCCTCAGCAGGACCTCGTCCAAACACTCCCTAAAGGGGTACTGTACTGTTTTCCCGGGACACCATCATTGTGGAACACTGCCCGTATTCTTGTCACAGTGCAGCACAACAAAGTTGGGCTTTGGAAATGGGCCAGATTAAGCGCCTCTAACATGCAGCAGCTTCAATTGTTGTCCAGAGGCGAGTCGCCCTCCCGGTTAAAGACGACTGCATTTCCCTAAAGGCGGCAGTGCTTTTTCCACCCAGGATTGCACACAGAAAAATCAAAGGATGCTCTGATATGTTTTGTGCCTCCAATCCCATCTCGTTCCGTGTTTTACGTTTCACGCCTCTTTATGTTTATGCTGTCCGAGGCCCTCCAGAACTGGGCACCCAATGGATTGTTTCCAGCTGGGAGACACCAGTAGTTGTGTATTCTTGGAGTATGGCCTGTTAGGTCCCTGCCTTGCACCCTGGCCCTCTGTTTTGTTTTTTTTATAACAGCAAGTTTCCTGTTCAAGACAATGCCTGTACAGACCGATTTGGTGCTACCTTTTCTGGACACCCAGCGATGAGTGTGACCGGTAACCAGTGCTACCTTTTCTGGACACCCAGTGATGAGTGTGACCGGTAACCAGTGCCACACTGGACACCCAGCGATCAGTGTGACCGGCAACCGATGCCACATAGCCAGGCGCTTTTCAGTCAGTGCAACAAAACAACGACAAAAAACGTTGAGGGTTGTTGGGATTGTGACTTACTGGGGATCCCTGACACAAGTTTGAGCGGTCGCAGGACTCTCACCGCCCGCAGCGTTCGTAGGTCAAAGTCGGAACCCACCGTTGCCAGGATTCTGCGTATGGACACACACAAATTACAGTTTACAATTTAGAGCTCGGGGGTCAAACAACACTGCGGTGAGGATGCGCAGTCAATGTCAGGAATAATACTTGAGAGATGACAATATTACACACATTGCAACAATTAAAACAACCAAAGCCATTGAACACATTGAAAACCGTTGCTTGGACTATTTCGGGTTTTGCCATTTTGCACTTCATACCACACTTTCTCAGACATGACGGACGCAAAGCAGCAGTTTTTCGTCTTGGTAGCATCAAACAGAGAGTCATCAAACGACCTGTTTTTCCATGTCCTGAAAGTTTGGGGTTTTTTAGAACGTGATGAAAATGTTCTGGTTTTCAGGAATATTACGTTTCCTGTCCTTTTGCTATTCACTGGCGGTCGAGTGGTTAGCGTGACGGCCGTACAGTCAGGAGATTTGGAAGACATGCGTTGGGATCTCCGGTGGGCATTTCTGTGTGGAGTTTGCATGTTCTCCCCTGGGCATGGGTGTGTGGATTTTCTCTGGGTACTGGGGTTTGCTCCTACAATCCAAAACCGTGCATGCTAAATTCATGGACGACTCCAAATTGTGAATATGCTGATTGTATGACTGTGAGTGGGAATGACTGTCATTCCTGGCAACCAGTCCAGGGTGTACCCCACCTCTTGTCCGAAGTCAGCTGGGATAGGCTCCAGCATACCTTAATGAGGATAAGCGGCAAAGAAAATGGTCCGCAAACTTGGCTAATACTACTACTACGGTACATCTTGCATTCGATTTCCAGTATGAAGCATGGAAATTGGCTCCACAGGAGGAGAAGCAGGAAGTATGAATACACAGAGACAGTAAGATTGGATTGTGTTGCAACCTCAACAGGACAGTAGCTCTAAATTGAAGTGCACGCTCCACTTTATGTCCACTAAAAGACTCGATAACAAATACGAACAGAAAAGGAAATAGGCTGGGAGCAATAAAGGTGGCGTAAAGCTCCGTGGTTTTCGGTCGGCATGGTAACTGATCCCCATCATAGATACAGTATATGCTTTTTTTTTCCTCAACAAGAACGTTTCACACGAGCTCTACTCCAAATAGCGTCGATTCAAAGTTGCATAAGACAGTCATTTAGCTTTTGTGCTTGAAAAAAAAATCTATCCTGGCTAACGTGTTGCTCTTGTGCCGCTAAAGAACCTGTCTTCTCACGACACAAAGTTACTGTGACCTAAAGAGACGGAATAAAAAATGGAGATAACCGTCGTGAAGCATCCATCCACGCAGCTCTTACGACTCCCAAAAATCAATAACTCACTTAGCTCTGTTAAGTACGTGTGCGTGGGAGTGTGTGTGCACATTTGCTTTGCTTTGATGGCTGCGTAGACATTAGCAGCAAGGATTTGTCAGAAGAAGGAGCTATATGACTTAATATCCCGTTCTCATCACGGCAAGATGTCTCGGTGGGCGCCAGACAGAGGCAGCGGAAATATGAAGTGTGGCTGCATCGTCTGTCCCGTCCCTCTCCGTACTGGTGCGCCCCGGACTTGCAGGCTGCGTTGCCAGTATCACGTTGAAAACCAGTGCAAACACATGAACACGCATTAAGCCACAAGATTGAAATAGCCGGTCGATAGTCTTCAACTCGTCCATCAAAGGCGGTATATTAAAAGCAGCGCATTCATTGGACGTCGACACACATGAATAAGAGATGAGTCGGCCTGATCCTGAGGAAAAACGGCACAAGCGACTACTTCTCGGGGTAGAAGGTGCAATTATATGATCAATGTAGTGCTGATTAACAGAATGACTCTGAGTTCGTTTCACTGGCGTGCCAGATTTGCCAGGGAAGGAAATGCCCGCCCAAGACTGACGCTGCTGGCAAAATTAGGAATGGATGAAAAAATGGAGAGTACTGCAGATGGCGTCAAATCTATTTGGTTCAGTTCTTCCTACACAACCTGTCCCGGACAAGATGGCAATGGAGAAGTGATTTGCTATTTACATCAAAGCCCGTCACAGCAGTCCACAGAAGCCATGCAAATATGAGCCCCTCCACCCTCTTCTATTCTCTTCCACTAAATATTGGGAAACGCTGACTGGACCGGAGTAAAAAGCTTAGTGGGTCGCTTTTTATGCGCTTTTTCATAACTCGGCTGGTCGTGCAACTTAAACAGCTTATATAAGTTACAAACGGAAACCTGCATGGAGTACAGGGGAACATGCTTGAAACATGGATTCAATAGGAACAAAGAATAAAGAGCAATTACTACGACGGGGCGTTGGGCCATATTAAAAAACACATCATTTACGAGAAAACATTGTAATTTCATGAGATTAAAAGTCGTAAACTAAATTGTAATAATAATAAAAACGGATACAAAATGTCACAGCTGTCCCAGGCAACGCCTATAAAGTGAAGTCACGACTTTTATTCTTGACTCGAGTTTTGTTTCGTAAATGTTGCAAGTTTACAACTTTCTTCTCCAAATCTAGTGGTTTTAATACTCCATCTTTACAGGCGGGCCGCACCGTGGCTGAATGGGTAGCATGTTGGCCTCACAGTCAGGAGGTTCAGGGTTCGAATCTCCATCGGGCATCTCTGTATGGAGTTTGCATGTTCTCCCTGTGCGTGTGTGGGGTTTCCCCCGGGTACTCCGGTTTTCTCCCACATTCCAAAAACATGCATGTTAGCTTCATTGGCCGCTCTAAATTGTCCATTAGAGTGTGGATGTTTGTTTGTCTTTATGTGCCCTGCGATTGGCTGGCGACCAGTCCAGGGTGTACCCCGCCTCTCGTCCAAAGTCTGCTGGGATAGGCTCCAGCATCCCCGTGACCCTAATGAGGATAAGCGGCATAGAAAATGAATGAATGAGTGAATCTTTACAGGCACAGTGGATGAGTGGGTAGCACGTTGGCCACACAGTCAGGAGTTTCAGGGTTCAAATCTATGTTGGGCATCTCTGAGTGGAGTTTGCATGTTCTCCCCTGGGCATGGGTTTTCTCCGGGTATTCTGGTTTCTTCCCACATTCCAAAAACATGCATGGTGACTCTAAATTGTTCCTGCGATTGACTGGCAACCAGTCCGGGGGTACCCTGCCTCCCGCCCAAAGACAGCTGGGATAGGCTCCAGCATACCAGCGAAAATGGATGGATGGAAACAGAGGGGGCATGTGTGACCTTTGTCCTGGGTCAAAGGAAATATTAAGACTTTTTTTTTTGTTTTTTTTGCTAAATTATGACTTTCAATCTAAAAATCGAATGTTTTTTTAATGTGGCTCTAATATGTCGTCGTAAATTATAACTACACGAGTGTAACGTAGACCTTTCACGCAATAATTACATTTTTTAGACAGTTCTATTTCGTAAACTCACATTTTACATAGGGACAAACACCATGCTCAGTGGGCGCATTTCTTGCTCAAAATGCTACCTGTTAGCTCGGCTGCTTGCTTGTCATGAAAATGCAATGATTTACTGGAAACGAGAAATAACAAATGAACTGATATTACTAAGACTAAATTTGCTGAATATTAATAGGACTAATATTCTTTTTAAGACTGAGCTTTTGCAGCGTTTGTGAATTTCAAAATAAATGTGATTTATAGTCCTGAGCGGCTTTAAAGTAAATTTTGCCTTATACAGTCGTCCCTCATTATTTTGTTGGGGTTAATTGACAGGTGATAAGCAAAGAAGTAGGATTCAATATCAATAAATGGAATATGTTCATAGTTAGAGGATAGAGGACCTGATTGGGACTTTCTAAATACCATTTTTTCCATCATCAGAGCCTTGTAGAAATGAAATATCCCCCATATAGTCACCTTTACACTGCTATTATTCTTTGTTTACACCCCATTGGGCAAGTGGAATGCATGGGCTATGGGGTCACTGCAGAGACATACGGCTGTCACTTTAAACATAACATGCTACACATTTGTTTAATGTAACTTGTAAAAGTTTTCAGAGTCGGAGGAAGGACAAAGTAAGAAACCAAAAACGTACCACTTCCACACAGAATGGGAGGAAAACATTTATGCAACCACATGTTTTCTTCCAGGAGAATTTAGCGCAACTTGTAGGCGCTTCATACCAAACCAAAGAAAAAAAACCCCAAAACATTGTCTACTGTTCCCTTTCAAGCACACGAGAGAAAAAAGGCCTCGTCATTAGACAAAAGTCATTCCATGCCAATTAGATCTTCTACAATCTCGTGAAAGGAAATGAGCAAAGTAATCACGAGTTCAGTGTGTCACATCCTGTCTGTGGTGCGGCGTGTGTGCACGCGAGTGTGTTGGGCGCTGGTGTAACGTGATAGGGGTGGGCGGCTGGGACAGAGGCAGGAGTGGCACGATGCACACGAGGACGGCGGAAGCGGGTAAACACGGACTCGTTGTCCCCGCCGGAGTCGCTAACCGCCCAACACGGACGCTGTTATCCAGCCGGGGTTCTAAATTGACACGCCCTGCATCTTCATGCATGCATGGGCACCCACAGAAAAGCGCAAACCCCCACACTCCGTATTTGCTTCATATGACATGACGGAAAAATGCAGACAAAAAGTGAAAATGAAAATATCTTTTACAGGCAGTTACACGTGAATATGGTTATACAAATAACAACACCACCATCAATAAATTCAATAAATAAATATATATACATATTTGACGGCTGTCAAAGCTAACACGTTAATTTAAAAAAAAAGCCTTAACTAAGAAAATTTCCTTTGAAAAGGCACTATTTTTTTTTACATGTGCGCCTGTTTGATCCTCGGCCACACCGTAGTCTGAGGAAGCAGCGGTGGATGTGGAGCCACAAGCGTGAGGAACATTCAGCAGAAATGGGCAGAAGAAATGGACAATGAAACAGTTGCCCTAACAAAGACATTCTCTTCCTAGATGCACGCCAGTCTGAACCCACTGAGGGCCGGGCAGCGTTGGGCACGTGACTCTGCCGCCTCCAACCAGCTGGGATCCCGTGCCAGTGACACCCCCCTTTCTGTTTATCATTCTACTTTAGACACACCAACACCCACGTAAATAGTCCCTGGGGGATGCCCCTCACAAGGGGGTGTCTCGGTGGGGTGGGCGCAGGGCTGCCAGGGGGCGGGGTTCCCGTCGCTCTCCTGTGCCCTTGGGGCCTGTGGGCCCTCTGTGCCCCCCGAAGGGAACTAGCGCCGGCTCCAGGCGACAAATTTTAATCACGTTTTCAGCATCTTTTATTCCTAACATTATTGTTTTCACGGTTATTTATCTCCTTGATTTGACATTATTATTATAGTAATGACGGCAACTGCTGGGGTAATTAAAAGCATCGACTAGATATTACTGCGTCTCCTCCTCTGCCCGCCCTCTCTTCTGTCTCCCAGTGCACCCGGGGTTCTCCAACAGGGCTCCATAACTAGTCCCAAGGTTCTGCAATCGGTTCTCACTCCTGCTATTCCTGCACCCGCGGACTACCTGGCCCACCCAGCACTACAGGAACAGGCAATGAAGTGGATGACCTCCCCAACTGGGGCTGCATCTTGACCCCTTCCCTTCCCTCAATATTCCCTACTGAGACTCTGACCACGTCGTCCGTCATCCCTTAGAGCGCGTTCTGCTCGGTGGTTCTAACAGCAAATTTGCAATCCAACCAAAACAGGAGGAGTGTACGCAAAGCTATCCTGGCAAAAAAAAAAAACTCATGCAGCTCACTCATACTTCATGACTAAGCTGCTTAACAGGAGATATTCAAAACGAAACAGAAAAAAAGCACAAAGATGGCATCCCATCCCCTCGTTCTTCTCTGTTCCATGCAGGGTCCACCAACAAGTCTTCACTACAGGTCCAAATTATTATTTAATATTCATTCATGTCCATTTCATCTGTCATTTATTTCATATTGTTTCCTGCATTGCTTTTCTATAAACGCTTTTTTTGTCTGAAATGGATTGGATTTGCGAAAATTGAGGTACTAATGTACTTTATATGCACATAGCGTATATTGTATTTACTTTATATGCACATAGCGTATATTGTATTTACTATATTTCCACATAGAGTATATTGTATTTACTATATTTCCACATAGAGTATATTGTATTTACTATATATGCACATAGAGTATATTGTATTTACTATATTTCCACATAGCGTGTATTGTATTTACTTTATATGCACATACAGTATATTGTATTTAGTATATATGCACATAGCGTATATTGTATTTACTATATTTCTACATAGAGTATATTGTATTTACTATATTTCCACATAGAGTATATTGTATTTACTATATATGCGCATAGAGTATATTGTATTTACCGTATTTGCACATAGAGTATATTGTATTTACTATATTTGCACATAGCGTATATTGTGTTTAGTATATTTGCACATAGCGTATATTGTATTTACTATATTTGCACATGGCGTATATTGTGTTTAGTATATTTGCACATAGCATATATTGTATTTACTATATTTGCACATAGCGTATATTGTGTTTAGTATATTTGCACATAGAGTATATTGTATTTACTATATTTGCACATAGCGTATATTGTATTTAGTATATTTGCACATAGCGTATATTGTATTTACTATATTTGCACATAGCGTATATTGTGTTTAGTATATTTGCACATAGCATATATTGTATTTACTATATTTGCACATAGCGTATATTGTATTTAGTATATTTGCACATAGCGTATATTGTATTTACTATATTTGCACATAGCGTATATTGTATTTACTATATATGCACATAGCGTATATTGTATTTACTATATATGCACATAGCGTATATTGTATTTAGTATATTTGCACATAGCGTATATTGTATTTAGTATATTTCCACATAGCGTATATTGTATTTACTATATATGCACATAGCGTATATTGTATTTACTATATATGCACATAGCGTATATTGTATTTACTATATTTGCACATAGCATATATTGTATTTACTATATTTGCACATAGAGTATATTGTATTTAGTATATTTGCACATAGCATATATTGTATTTACTATATTTGCACATAGCGTATATTGTACTTACTATATATGCACATAGCGTATATTGTATTTAGTATATTTGCACATAGTGTATATTGTATTTAGTATATTTCCACATAGCGTATATTGTATTTACTATATATGCACATAGCGTATATTGTATTTACTATATATGCACATAGCGTATATTGTATTTACTATATTTGCACATAGCATATATTGTATTTACCATATTTGCACATAGCGTTGAAGCGGTGCCCGACGAAGTCTGCACCAATCCACATTTGTCTGCCGGAAGTGCAATAAGTGAGACTTTCAAAAAAGTAAATTTTTCATCCACACGTCCTTAAAAATTGATCTTCGGGACACATTTGTAGCATTTAGCAGTAGTACTGTCCACAGTACTGCATTGTAAGTATTGGCATAAAAGGCAGCTGGGACTTGCATGCCGGGTGCACATAATCTAGTTTACTCCCCAGAAGAGAGACGCTGTGCATGGTTTACGACTCACGTCTTGGAAGGCAATCTAGTTGCAGCCGCACTCTCATCCGAATCCTTTCAGGAGCTGCAGGAATTGAGACGCGGCGGCAAACAGAGTTGTGGTCTCGTCCTTCAAATGATGGGTGAGTGTGAGTGTTTCCCCGCCATTACGTTGGAGTGCACACCGCACGTTCATTTAAGGACATCTGAGAACCCATCCTACATCTTATGGAACAGGTCTACACCTACATGAATGAAATCCCACATTGTTATTTTGACTTTGTGGACTTTTTCCCACGCCTGTTCCTCACCCCGAAGCAGCAAAGCTAGGGCAGTTGCGGTGTTTCTGCACAGCTATGGACTAGACTTAATTGTGGGCCTTTCACAAACAGTAATAAAAACCAGAGAAGAAAGTCAGGTGAGAAAAAGACCAACGCAAACATCCCAAGGGAGATGAATATAAAGGCAGGCAGACAGTAAGGATATTGCTGTTGACAGAGCTTGTTTATCTCGGATATAACATCTTACCATCTACTCCGTAACAAGGGTGTCCAGACCTTTTCCGCGTACTGAAAAATGAAAGGATGCGAGGACCTCTGTGATCTTTTGTAGATATGCAAAGACTAAAAAGTACCTGAGAAGCGTATTATATTATATGCTGTATGTTTTTCCACTTTCTGCCTAAATCATTGTCATACATTTTCTTTTTGCAATAGTCTGACTTTATTCACACAATATTTGTACTTTTTTATTTTGTCTCTCATAATATTCTTTTACTTTCAGGTTATCCATTTGGGGGTCGCCACAGCGAATCCATTGCCTCCATCTAACCCTGTCTTCTCTCTCACCAACTACCTTCATGTCCTCTTTCACTTCATCCATAAACCTCCTCTTTGCTCTTCCTCTAGGCCTCCAGCCTGGCAGTTCAAAACTCAGCATCCTTCTACCAACGTATTCACTATCTCTCCTCCGAACCATCTCAGTATGGCCTCTCTGACTTTATCTCCGAAACCTCGAACATGCGCTGTGCCTCTGATGTACTCCTTCCCGATCCTGTCCATCCTGGTCACACCCAAAGAGAACCTCAGCCTCCTCCAACTCTGCCTCCTTGGGGGCAATGTCTCGAGAGCAAACAAATTCAACTTTTTAACGTTTCAAATTATGTTGAATAATGGCTGCCTCATTACTTTGTTCTTGTGGGGGAGCGGTTGAGAAGCAAGCTGAATATGACCGGAAGCAGTCACGTGACTCCAAGAGAGAGATTTATTGATTCTTTTGGCAGAATCTCGCTCTCTATGTATAAAAATGAATATATATATATACAGTATATACATACATACGGTATATGTAAAATTTTTAAAGATAGGTGATTTTTCATTATTTGTCTTGATCGTTTGTGCACTGCCTTAATCATTGCTTACATGACTTGATCAATGAAAGAATTCATTCATTTACCAGCTTCTATGAAAATTGATTGCTAGATTGACTGCAATGCTTGCGGCGCCAGCTGTAACCTTCACTACAGGAAAGTATCCTTTGGTTTTCTAAGTACTAATTGGATATTGATTGCATAAAATATTTGGAGGCGCACCACTGTCTCCAGCAAAATATTTCCCATGGACTCCTTCGAATGTTACTACTTCTAGTTGATGCATTTGTCTGCTAACGCCAAACTTTTGCCACATACTGAAAAATGAAAGGACACTTTGATATTTTGTACAGCAACAAACATGTATGTTTAATATACATGTTAAATGTACATGTATTTTATATTTAAAATACATGTACAGATTTAAATCAAATTTTTTTTTTAACTGCACCTCAGCTTTGTTTTTTTCTCTTGACTGGCCCCCAATAGAACACCTCTGGGACATTATGTGTAGGTCCATCCGGCGCCGTCAGGTTGCTCCTCAGACTGTCCAGGAGCTCAGTGATGCCCTGGTCCAGATCTGGGAGGACATCCCCGGGACACCATCATTAGGGGCATGCCCCGACGTTGCCAGGCATGCGTACAAGCACGTGGGGGCCACACGAACTACTGAGAACCATTTGGAGTTGCTACAATAACATTTTGGCAAAATGGACCAGTCGTTTTTTGGGGTGTCTTTGATTTCCCCCCCTCTATAAGGTGATGATTTTCATTTCTATCAAATGATGTGGCATCATTTTGCTCCTAATACATCCCCTACTTATTATCAGGAAAGATATTCATGATCATTTTCCCCCCGTTTAGATCTGATGTGTTTTCAAAGTCTTCCTCTCAACTTTTTCCTGCTGATATTTTGACTCAATTCTTGTAAAATCATTGCTGATTTGTCCATTTTTGCTGTGGTTTTGTCGTTAAATTGTAGTTTTAGAATGTGCTGCAAGCCAATACAAACAGCAGCCACCAGCGGCAAATGGTCCTGGACCGCTCTTTGCCCACCCCTGGTCTGTGTTAATCCTGTTATGGATTATAGAGTGTCTGGAGGTGCTAACAAGGATGCTCTTATCGGTGGGCAAGTGTGACTCATATGCTGCAGTGCACGCAACAGAGAATACTGCATGTGTGCTTACACGTGTTAAGCGCTGAGTAAAACATGTACGTGTTCCATCCTCAACCTGCAGCACCGTAGTCTTTATGTTTAAGGGTTCTCCAAACCAGGTTCCAGCCAGATATCCTCCCAAGTCTGAACATAAAGAGCTTCGAGGTAAAGTCACTGACGATCTGTTTTGTCTTTTACTCGAGCCACCGGAATTCCCAGGAGTTCCTGTTTCCTGGAAACCATACGCAGGGCGGACTCTAAATGGGATGTGAGTGAAAATGAAGTGAGGGTAAATGAAGTTTGCTGGGCCGAAGGCACGCAGGGTTTTATGGACGTGGAGCTGATCTATGCAAATTCATTTACTCTCTCCGTTGACAAATTCGACTTCTCGGCATTGGACATGCATACTGGTACCTAAAATGTCAGTGAAAAAAAATGTAAATAAATATCTTGTTGTGTTTGAGAGCCAGATGCAGTCATCAAAAGTGCCACATCCGGCTCTATTGAAAAAAAATACAACAATTCAGAACACGTTCATTGTGTTTGTCAACTCAATAAATGATGACATTGGTAAAATGGCATTTTTTATTATGCCACTTATTATGCCTCCTTATGTGCACAGACGTAAGGGTATATGAAATGTAGCATAGAGGGTTAGCACTGCACCTTGCAGCAAGATCCATGCGTTCTTTGTGATGCAATCACTACAAATTGTGTTGAACCACTCGCATATGTTTGGGTGCACGGTGTAGTTGCAGTGCACTGTTTGGTGTGCGACGTGGACTGAGAAAGGTGTTACCATGCGTGTAGACACACACACGACATGGACAACAGCCAATCAATGCTGAAAATGAAGAGAGGGGGTCAGCTCTGTTTGGAAAACGATTAACCATAAATCACATTGTCTATGCGGGACCATTACTTTCCACTATTAGCCACGTAGTAAACACAAGGTGAACGCACACAGCAACTGTTGTGTATTGAACATGTAATGTGGCTGGAAGGTCAAAAATGTTGGCTGGTCTACTTATTTGACCTGCTACCATGGACACAGCTAAGTGCATTTTAACACAAAACCATTTGTAACCTGGTTTTTTTACACTTGCATGCACGTTGAAAACAAGGCTAATGTTTGCCAGAACTTTGCTGACTGGCGGTTATGTTGGTTGGTCAATTGTATCCTCTTCTCGGTAAGCATTTCCAGGGCCATGTTCCAGGCCCACTAGCAAATGGCCAAAGAACCACGAGTAACTGATACAGCCCTAAAAATATTGCTTTTTGACACATTTTTTCCAGTGTATGTTTTTAACTGACTGAAAATGCTTCTAGAAGAAAAGAATATTGCTGAACCCCAGTGGTGTGCAGTCGGGGCCAGCCAGCCCTTCCAATCATTACCAGAAGGACTGTCCTACCTTCAATACTTAAATGTGGTTTTTGTTCCAATACATTATAGTCATTTATTCCCAACAATCTATTATCTTCATTTCACGGTGCGTTTTTGGGCTGCACTCCTTCCAGTAGTGTAAGATTATTTTCCTGGTCCAATCAGATTTCAGCTTCCATGGGTTGCCATATGCTTGTAATCTGCCCAGGGTTTTCAGACTCCTGTCACATACACACTACCAGCAATGTGGCTGCTTGCTTTCTGGCCAATCCGGCTTCTGATTCGCCTCCCAGGGCCAGCTTGCAGGCCCCCTAATCTGACCGGCAAATCAGTTGAACAAAATAAGCCACGCCCACAGCGGCTGACTGAGCGGCAGAGCATGTACATCGACTTATCTTGTGTCTTATTTACACACCATCAGCTACATCTGACGCATCTTCTGCTGGCTGCGAGCCCTTCAGGTCATCATGTGAAAGAAAGATGCGCTGCGTGCACACAATCGCAAGCGTGAATTAGCGCGAACCTCATCCAAACGTGCAACATGTCAGTCGCCTGTGANTCATCATGTGAAAGAAAGATGCGCTGCGTGCACACAATCGCAAGCGTGAATTAGCGCGAACCTCATCCAAACGTGCAACATGTCAGTCGCCTGTGACGTCTTTCCAACCAGTCTTGCACTCGCAATGCGTGTTTTTCGTGATGGAGAAGTGGAGCTGAAGCGAGAGTTGGACACCACAGAGTCGCTCATGTTACGCTAACATGTCACATGACATCTGCAACCGTGGTTGGTCCAATGCTGGTGAGGCGATCCAACGTATGTGACCCGTTGCAGACAGAATACAAAGTAAATCAATACCAAAACTGTACGTTGTTTCAGATTGGATGGCGTTCAAACCACCACCCACTTAATGGTCACAGACCATAAGGAACGGATTTGCACAGTAGAGGTAGTTTGCGGTTTACCACGTTTCATGGTTACGAACCATAAATTCAAATTTTGCCCATCATCCACAATGCTTATGGGAGACATGAACACAACAAAAGGTCAGGCTACATATTGGAACTGTTTTTGTTTTTGGAACAGTTCATGCAAGACGTAGGTGTGTGTTTCTACATTGCTGTGGGAAACCAAAAGTGCCCAGGAGGGACTTTAAAATGACCAAAGTATGGCGTAATACTGTGAGCATCACATATTATCATGGCTGTGCCTGTTCCTGCATGGTCACAACAACAAAACCATAAAACCTGGTTGGAGGTTAACAGTGGGCTGAATAGGTGTGTCCCGGGAATGAACTGCCTCTTTTTATGTGTTTTGTATCGCAAAGCACGGTAAAAGACATAAAGTATGGGTTGGATTTGATGGACAAAAGTCCAAAGAAAGTGCAGTTTTTACTGTAGATGTAGCTACAGCGGTCCCGACCGCTTGACTGTCAGTACCATCCTTAAAGGAAAACTACACTTGTTTTTGGAATTTTGCCCATCATCCACAATCATTGTGTGATACATGAACTCTGTCTTTTCAGTGCGTTCTAAAGATATAAAAACAGGTAGAAAAAACGTATTACTTATTATCACACGGGACGCCTATAAAGTTGTCTCCAAACAAAGTCTCCAAAAAGCAGCAATAACATGAATGTACCTGTGACTACATGGCATGTATATAAAACCTTGTTGGAGGTTTTTGGAGATGTTTTAATAGCGGTCCAGGGTTGTGGATCATGGGCAAAATTCCAAAAAAGTGAAGTTTGCTTTAAGGCCAAATAATTATTGAATGACATGAGATAAGGGGGGCCTTGTGAAAGTAAAAGTCCATTTAAGAGGTTGTGTTTATCCGGTGTGTGCTAAGCATGAACCCACTATAGTTGTTGCTTTTTCCCCCTCCCGATTTGCTGTTGTTTTCGTGTTATGTAATTGTATTTTTAGAAAGCGCACCCCTGCTGTAACCAAAGAAGAGGGCAAACTTCAAGTGTTGAAGAACAGCAGGAGGTCCGTGACTCAGATCAGCTGATGGAGGGAGAACAAAAGGCCTCGTAAACAGAACCAGTGACGGAACACAGGCCTCCGAGAGTGAATCAAATCAATTAAGCAGGACCTGTTTACCATCTGGCACTGTGCCTGGGAGTCAGTCTGAGAGAGAATTTGTTACAGTCTGTTCGCCAGACACTGAAGAATGTGACATGCATCCCGGCTAAAAGAAGACATTTATTTGGCTGATGACGGATATTCTTCCAACCAACACAAAAACAGTTCTACACAGCATAAACAGTGTTTAGGACTATTGACCGCGGGTAGCGTATTTTATTGAATTACTAGAAAGCGATCTCGGTGCAGCAACATGCAGCACTGCGCTGTTTTCAATGGGCCTCCAGCATTGTTCCACATTTCTCTAACGACTGAAAGGCATTCGGGAGCACAGCTGGTTTGAAAGAGGTATGAAAAAAAGGTTCCACGTTATGTCAACCTAGAAAACTCCTCTATGAACAGAGGAGGACGTTTGCACCGTCGCCGATCGTCCGCTTAGAACAATGTCCGCCCATCTCTCCTCCAAAAACTGTCTGATTCCTCAGGAACAATGGTGAGCAACTGGTTGGGAACAACCACACCTATCACCACCCACCAGGGACGGGAAGGGACTCTACACTTCAAATTTAGAACTGATGCCTTTTGGATTAAAGGTGAAATGTCGGTGAAGAGTCCAGTTTTCAGATATTTGGAATAACAAACAAATTTTAACATCTCATAAAATTCCCACTGCCAGTCCACATTTTCCATCCATCCATCCGTTTTCCGGGACCCTAATGAGGCTAAGCGGCGTAGAAATGGATGGATTTCTTTTTATGTCCATGATATGCATAGAAGCAGACCTTTTATCTTCTCACACATCAGCTTTGACTTTGTACAACTGTGATGGGCATTTGCGCTTCTTTTCCGACACGTTGCAGACCGAACCACTCTCTAGCTTGTGTTTGCTTTATATTGATTTGGTCTGTCTGGGGCCTAACCGATGACTCCGTTGACATAAAGAACACACTTCAGCTTAATGGCCTAAGAAAATATACTTTCAGCCCTTTGACAAACAATCATTATTAAATACAAATAAAGATAATTAAATATTATCATTAATATAACGATGAATAATACAATCGGACTCCGTTTTCCCTCGCCCGGACGGGGGTCACCGGGCCCCCCTCTGGAGCCAGGCCCGGAGGCGGGGCACGATGGCGAGCGTCTGGTGGCCGGGCCTGCACCCGTGGGGCCCGGTCGGGCACAGCCCGAAAAGGTAACGTGGGTCCCCCCTCCCATGAGCTCACCACTCGTGGGAGGGGCCAAAGGGGTCGGGTGCAAAGAGAGCTGGGTGGCGGCCGGAGGCAGAGGCCTGGGCGGTCCGATCCTCGGCTACAGAAACCATTATTGAATGAAATACAATAAATAATAAACACGTAACCTGTCACTAGAAGTCCTGAAGGATCTCACTGATATGACATTTGACCCCAATACATCTGGTGTCAGGTATAATTAACAATCAAGGGTTCCGCCGCCATTGCAACAGGACTCGGAGCACATGAGCCCCAAATATAGCTTCTCGTCTCTGGACACGTCAGTCCTTCACTGGAGAAACACGGGGTGTGTGTGTGTTGAAGCGTGCATGTGTAATTCCTCGTGTTGTGTCCCTCGGCTCTCTGGCTTTTTGTCACGCGTGTCGGCACGTTAGCGCGGCGCTTTATAACGACATGTGCGTATGTGCCAATCATCCGTTTGCGGCCAGCTGCCTCGGGTTCAGCACCAGCTGGCCGAGTGCAGCGGACTGTGCTCCGAAGGGGTTTCACGGGCTCCCCTGTCTGTGAGGGAGAGCAGGTGTGTGCCGGCACTTATTCCCAGCAGCAACAACAACAAAAAATGAGGGGCCCCGAACAGCGTCCTGGTAAACAAAGCAGAGAGAGAAGCAGGCTCTGTGGCCACTCCATTAGGCCACTCTATAAATGAAAAAAAACATATTTATATATATATTTTTTTTCAATTATAGTTCATATATATATATTTTTTCATTTATATACAAATGGAAAAAAATATATGAACTACAAATTAAAAAATATATATTACATAATAATATATATCTATCTATAATCATTTGTTTTCATTTTATTTTATATTTTTATCACATATGCACATGTAAATGCATAAAGGTAAAATTAGTAGCATACTTGTACCGCTGTAAAAAAAAAAAACCATTTTTTACATGTTCACTAATAATGTTTTTCTGTCAAGCGATGAGATTTCCCACTTTGTTTGGTGGGCCTTGAATGCACCATAGTTACATTTTATACCTGAAATGTGTTTAATTAAAGTGTGTGAGGTATACTGAAGAGAGAAGAGGAGGCGTTCTAGAGCTCTAGAGCAAATCTAATCATTTCAACAGTCACCTCACACAGCAAATGCTGATCCAAAATCGGACTAGAAAGTCATGTAGAATGCAGAGCTAGCCGGTGCATGTGGAGGGGAGGAGCAGGAGCTGACATTCTTATGGGCGTATCAGTTAGTCCTGGATTTGTATTTGGCGTTTTGATGAGCAGGGTTTAGAACTGTGCAGTGTTATTTCTTATCTACTTGATGCAGGGCAGTTAGGTAAGCACCTATAATGACATGTTGATGTTGTGCACCAGGGGGGAATACGTGGGAATCACCGGCCTTTTGGGGGATGAAACGGTTTGGATGAGTCCATCAAATATAAATAATTATCACCTCGGGGGAACATCCTGAAATGGTGAAATATCCAATTGACTGATTATTGTCTCGTTATCAGTCTCAGGAGCTCACACTTAGCGATGCTTGGATTTGTGTTTAGCTGCCAAATTAACCATAATAACCACAATTGCAGTGGAACCTGCTCAAGTCCATCCCGCTCATATTGATAACCCGTCGACCAATTCATCAAGTCCTGGTCCA
The DNA here is from genome assembly GCA_024372805.1 of Oostethus manadensis. Classification (NCBI taxonomy): domain Eukaryota; kingdom Metazoa; phylum Chordata; class Actinopteri; order Syngnathiformes; family Syngnathidae; genus Oostethus; species Oostethus manadensis. The sequence continues at coordinate 953,600 of QODF01000222.1, forward strand.
CCGTGCTCTTCTCGTTACTGAAAAGTCGGCGCTGACATGCGTGACGGATTGCTTTACATTTGCGACCCAAAGGTGTCGTTTCTAAGAAGAATGGGTCCGTTTATGTCGACAACTAAAGCAACATCCAAATTGTTACTTAGTCGTGTTATTAAATAACCAGAAAAGGGAAATAATACAACATAATAATAATAATACAACACACTAAATTAATACAGAAGCACCTTCCACCTGGTGTTTGCTTTTCAGACAACCACAAATACGCACATCAGCACTCAGTAAGGTCATCAAAGCGTACTTTTATGCATTCCCACATAGTATCAGCATTTGGGCCCAAACAGGTGAAGGAAAAAGGTAAAAATGTAGCATAGTGGAGTGAGAGCATCGCGTGAGAACGAAGAAGGTGCACTGAAGGAGCATCAAACAGTGGGACAAATTACCGCTCGCATTCAAACATTCAAAATCCTACTTGCATATCAGTTTACCACAAAAAAAATGACATACCTACTTATTATAGATACAAACTTATTTTTACCTGCGATTAATTGTGAGTTAACTATGGACGGAGTGCGATTAATTGCGATCAAATATTTGAACTGATTGACAGCCCTAAAAAAATAGGCAAAAATGGGGGGAAACAGCTTTTAGCTCAAAAATTCTTCATCATGGGCAAAGTCACCAGACAATGTTCAAGCAATGCTAGATCCAAAAAACGTTCATGTCTACCTCAGTCAACCAGCCCTGAGGGCCTTGACACAAACGGGTTCCCAAACACGATGGGAAGCGATTGTAACGGTGGAGGTCTTTTCCTGGAGTTTAAGTCACTGTTGCGCAACACAAATAAAGAATTTCTCCTCAGCAAACAAAGAAAGCTTTTATCATCTAAACACTCTTTTTCATCAACACGGAAGGAGAAGCACTCGGGCAGCTGTTTATTTCATGTGTGTGTGTGTGTGTGTGTGTGTGTGTGAGATCCAGCTCACACACCTGTGAGGGAGCGGACATGCTTGAAAGTCAGTGGAGCGAGCCAAGAGTGGCGAGGCGAAAGACTTGCCGGGAAAAAAAAAGATTGCAGCTCGTCGCCATAGAAACAGGAAGGTGACGTGACAATAGCGCCGCTGAGCCTATGGAACTGTGGAAGTTCCACACGGAGATGTGGAAGAGAGTGGGCTAAGAAAAGGGAGAAGAAGCGGCGATACTCACGGCACAGAGTATGGGAAATAAAAGGCCGAGCTCGTTTCAAATCAGGTGGCGTTACGAAGGCTAGCAAAGGAATCAGCGCTCGCGGGCAAACACGCCAACGCTTCCAAAGCAGGTGGACGAAACCAACACAAGCACGCTGAGTTGTGTCGAAAAATGCTCGAGGCTGACGTTGTAATCGGAGGCACATACGCCGACCGTTTTCTGGGGATGAGTGAAAAATAATCAGCAGCAAAAAAATCCCAAAGCAAGGAGGGATAACGTGAAATGTGGAAATGGTAAAATATCACTGATGTACAGTCGCTCGCTTCTACCACCAGCCTACGTTGGGACTCTGATTCCAACGGTTCCAGCATTCTTACTCATCAGTGGCGAGTACCCATACATTTTATACTGTTAAATATTTTGGATGTTTTAGGTCTTAATTCTGGATTGCGTCATAAGTAAGCGGGGGGGGGGTCGGATCCAACGGTTCCAATAGTCACTTTTCCTGCAACGTTGATCCAAAAATTGGAGGAGAACGTCAAAGTCAAGCGTCATTTATGCCGACATGACTCCTGGGTTTTGCGCTCGAGACTAAATCTCGTTTAAAAAATGAGAATTGCTCAGAAGAAAAAGGTAGCAAGAAATTGGGTTGTTTTCTAATCAATATTGGAATGTCTCTCTGCTGAAACCAGCTTAGCAGAATTGTACCTTCACAATCTTCAGAGTCAATTCGATTTCAATGGCCGGAGAGCCCGAAAGGAATGCAGACCTGACGTGTGCTCCTTTTAAAAAAAAGACTTATAAAAAATGCAAAGTCTTTAACTTTATTAGTGGCACATGCCCCATTCGGAACTAAGTACGGTAACTTATGTCATCATTTGCACCAAACATTATACAGTAGAACCCGTTTATGTCCAACTCCTCGGACTGAGATTGACTTAAGGGGCCGTCAGCCGAGATCCGAACGGAAACCGGACAACTATCTTGATTGACTTGACTTTGATCAACAATGCTAAACACCTACCGCATGTCAGCGTGTTGCGGCTCGCGTGTGCTGCTTATTTATACCAGAGCTGGGGAAAGACACAGATGACCCAAACTCGAAAGTGGACTGTACTGAGACCAGGTGAAAGAGCTCTGCATTTTACGCTTTAAAGAGAAGGCCGTCATGTCAGAGGTACGTAAACAACACAGGCCGGGGCCGGGTCAGCACCAAACGACACACCTTGTCTAGTACGGTTTACCTGCATGCCACGCACTTTTCCACACGGCTATGCATTGTCACCTGCATCTGTGAAGCAGTTGTGGCGTTTTTCGGTCCCACGTGACGGTCCCTTACTTGCAGGGAACCTACTTGGGAATCCCCCTTGACTTGCTTCAAGAGGTGGTGGAAAAGTCACCCATTCATGCGAAAGAAACACGCAGAGGGACGCTTTGATTGCCCGCATTGTTTGCATGTTAGTTGCGGTGCGTTTCTTCCGTCGTCCATTCGTTTGTAACGAAGTTTGCATTATTTGGTGCAGGTGAAACTATCATTGTTGTCTACAACATGTCTTTTGTGTTAACATTTTTGGGTGTCTGGAACCGATGATTTGGATTGACATTGTTTTCTATGCGAAAATGCTCTGGTTTGAGTTTGTTTTGGTTTGAGTCGGACCTTTTGGCACAGATTACAGATGTTAACCAAGGCACCACTGCATAAGGAAAACATACAATCCTGAACCTGTACAATGTAATCTACACTTACTCCTTATTCTTCCTATAGATCTCCCATAGGACCATCTGTAGTCTGGAACCATCCAACAATGTTTGCATCAACTATAAACTTCTGCATCATTTATTATGATATATTTCTATTTTTTATGAGTGCTATACAATGTATTCATATATTGGTTTGCAAACCTTTATTGTTGTTACTCTGCTTTATCATGTTCTCCTGTTATTTCAGAACTGGTCCAGGGCACACGCTGAATAAGAAGTAAACGGCTGTATTAGCAGGATGGTCGGACTGAATAAACTCTACTTCTAGTCGGCCAAAGTTGAATCTTCGTCGAGTAGCCGTGAGCCACCAGTGAATGCGTTTACACAGACGAGTGCCCGTGAGTCCCAACTATGTAACATCTCGACAGTTTTTAAAGACCATTCACGAAAGGTGCCTTGGTTGGCGTCATTAATCCGTTGTAGAAGATTCGACTCAAACTGAAAACGGACTCTAACCAAGCAAATTTTTGCACAGAATATAACGTAAATCCAAATAATCCGTTCCAGACAACCAAAAAATATTATAGTTATTGCAACAACAAAAAAAAGGACGGCATTTTAAAGTCGCGGGCAAAATTTTACCAAATATGTGAGTTGTTAACCAAAACGGATGTTAACCGAAGTACCACTGTATATAATATCACATTGCCAGACCTGTACTGTACTGTACTGTTCTATACCTAGCAATCCTTTAATCATTAGCAACCCATTCCCCCCCCACCCATCCTCATTAAGCAAACCTAAGACATGGCACCCTGCTCACACCATCTCAGCCATCCATGCTCTTTGCTATTCTGGATGTTCATCTGTCTGCCTTGACGGAGCTCTCAACCATCTTCTCCCGTTACTGCCTTCCCACTCTCCCATCTGTCTCTTTATGGCCTTTTTTCCCACCATAGCTTAGCTACTCTGCTGAAAAGCACTGGGGTTACAAAAAGGAAAGCAACTATTGTTTTCATCTAGACCTATATATACCTTTTATACAGTATATATACATGTACACACACACACACACACAGTATCATCGCTTTACATTGCATTCTTGTGGTCTAATGATCTGCGTCTTTCAAGTCATTTCTAAACAAATGAGATTTTAAGACATTATTTGCACGTGTCACCACTTTGCCAAGCAATGATGTGCACAATCAGCCCGTAGTGGAAATTCTCTCCCGCCAGCGGTTTTCCCATGTTTACGGCTGTGGGTATCCCACCAAGGACCCGCACGTTTTACTCAAATGAAAACAGGTTTCGCACTCAGTCATCACCGCCATACGTTACACGAGTCAACAGATGATTGGGGTTAGGATATTACCAACCTCTCTGTAAACATAGGCATCCTGAAGATGGGCCAATGAGGATAGACAGCCACCAATTAGAGCATTGAAAAGATAACAGAGTGCGCTTATCCCTGCAGAGGCAATATTGACATATTGACACACAATCTGGTGTGTAAGAACACATTGATCCACGTATGCTCCCTTTATTTACATCTACGATATTAGAGCCCTGGGACTCTTTTTCTAAATCCTTATCATCAAGTTAGAAATCTAGGGGGTAATAATGGTAATAATCAGACGCGACCTTTAAAGCGTTGCCAAGATCAAGGGAATAGTGTCTAAGCCAGATTTAGAGAAACTCCAGCAGGTAAGTGTAACGGCCTCCAAACCATCGTCTGATGGAGTGTTTGTGCTGTCTAGTAGTGATAGTCATACACATCTATATCTGCATCGACTTTGTTGTGTGGTGAAAAAGCTATCCAACAATGCTATGGTCTCAAGTAAGCTTAAGCACCATCTCCAAACCAACCCTCCACTTCAAAGCAAGAACTTGGACTATTGGGACAAGGAGCTATTCTGACCTTGCTCCCATTTTCCACGACACATCAGTGGGAGGAGCTTTTCAAGACAGATTGCTACAAAAACTAAAAACAGAGGGAGGCCGAGAGCTGTTGATTTTCAAATATGTTTTGTGTTTTTTTGACCAAATGACCAAATGTGCTTTGGCTCAAAAAGTTTGGAAGGTTGGTTGCTTGAGTCCTGACTAGAACCAGTGAATATTAGTCCAGTACTCGGGCCTCTGTAAAACAGCTGCTTGCGTACAAGGGTTTCAGGATGCCCGCTGCTGTTGTGGAAGTTTGGCGTAAATAAAGCATGGGTTGCACTTTTCTTCATGCGCACCAAACCAGAGCACTCTGCGCCACTTCCTGTTGACAAAATAAAGGTGTCATAAACAGCTGAGACTACTATGTACCACAGCAAGTACATGTACAAATAATGTTAAAAGGAGATTCAAAAGACCTGAAGGGTATGTGCAATGGTGTCCATGCATCCATCCATTTTCTACGCTCATGGGGTCGTGGGCTGGAGCTTATCCCAGCTGACTTTGGGCAGACATTCACGCTAACATTTATACCTACGGACCATTTAGAGTTGGCACATGCATGTTTTTGGAATGTGGGAGGAAACCAGACTACCCGGAGAAAACCCACCCACAACCCATGCAGGGGGCGAACATGCAAACTCCACATAGAGATGCCCTACGCAGATTTGAACGCAGATCTCCTGACAGTGTGGCCAACAGGCTAACCATTCGACCACCGTCACACATAAAAATGTTTGATTTCTGCTTTTGTGGGTATCATCAGTATAGAATGCGAGACGTATGGATTTTTGGTGGAACTGACACGGGCAATCTACACGTATGAGCACTGTGGCGACTAAAGGAGGAGAAAAAGAAAAAACGACTTCAAGTAGGCTACAGGTGGACCCACCCAGGCTGATCAGTGAGCGTGGGGACATAATTTGGTGCTATGCAGGCCACTTATAATGCGGATTCATTTTCTATAGCGCTCGTCCTCATTAGGGTCGCAGGTATGCTGGAGCCTATCCCAGCTGACTTTGGGCGGGAGGCGGGGTACACCCTGGACTGGTCGCCAGTCAATCACAGGGCCCTCTTATAATGTTACAAATCCAATTTAGAAGGTTGTCAAAAGGTTTTTTACGCTCCAACTACGAAAATGTTCCATTTATAAATAAGGGTTATCTCGGTCGGGTCTGGAACCAATGAACTGCGATAAACAAGAAGTCGCCATACTTAACATATACGGTAAGAAAAACGTCTCGGGTAAAAAGATTACTGATAGTTTTTTGTCTGTTGTCCACAATACTGCTGTTTACATTCTTGCAATTGTCCTCTCCGTCTGCTCGGGAGGTGGAAAAACAGAAGTCGCGTTTGAACTGTGCCACCGTGCTCGTGGTGGTTTCCCAGGAATCGTGCAGAGACGGCGTATTCACTGACTCATCGGGGGTACGTACGGTGCAGAAGGAGGCTGGGCCGAGCGGCCACCGCCATCGAGCACGTGCACTCTATCCTCACCTCAATCTAACCTCAGAGTGTGTCCTCTCTGCCTCTTCCTGTGTGCCTTGTTATGCTCTTAAGCTATTGATCTTGACAGCACCATCGGTTGGATGGTGACCACTTTGTGCTCCCTCCAAAGATTCCTTGTTATTGACACGCGACGAAGCAAAGAACTTGTCCCCAAACATGCGTCGGATGTGGTACAACATCAGCCACAATATGTTGGGTTAAGGTTCCGGTTTGGGGGATGTGGATCCTCAGGGTCTTCACCCTTGCAGTCAAGCAACATAATTATAAAACCCCTTGAAATGGCTTTAGTAGTGTAGGATATTAAACGTTAATATGTTGGAGTTGCCCATAACAATGCCAAAACGCAAATGCCCTCTGAGCCAAACAATCTTAAATTGCCGACTTCCCACTGAACTTTTCCATTAAGTCAAAAATCTTATTTACTTGCAACGTTTAACATTCACTTTGAGTTCTCCAGTTACGTTTTTTTTATGTCTACTTCCACAAGATTTTTTTTTTTATTACTTAAAGGGATAGTTTGGATTTTTTGACATGAAGTTGTATGGCATCCCCATCGTTAGTGTAGTACATCAACAGTGACTTACCTCCCAACTGGTTCGGTGAGTCCAGTTCTGGTCGCATTTTGGCGATGAAGAACATAGATCCAGTTGCTGGGGCTACTTAAGTAAGGCGTTTGGCATCTCTGCATTGGAAGGCGAAATACATTCACATGACGAAAATGCCTCCTAAAAAAATCCGACTTCCCACATGACTCGGCTTTACTTTTTCCTTCCGTCTTACTAATGCGGGTTATCGGGCGAGGGCCATTCTTATCACGTACACAACAACGGACAGTCCAAAGCGTGCATTGAACAAAGGAAGAAAAGTAATTTATGGGGTCTGATTTTTGGGGGAGGCATGTTTGTCATGCAAATGTATACCTCTTTGAGAAGCCAAACTCTTTATTTAAGTAGCCCCTGCAACCAACCGGATCTGCGTTCTTTATCAACAAAATCTGAGCAGAACAGGACTTACGGGTCAGTTGATGTACTACACTAATGGATAGGGATGTCATACAACTTCATGTCCAAAAAATCCAAACTGTCCCTTTAAGGAACTGCATCACAAAGGCTGCCATTTTACTCCAATGCAGGGTTGGACACCCCCCCACATCTCCCGGCCAGAGCCAGTTGACACCGCTACCCTTGTGGTACCCTCTAGCAGCCGATACCACCGGTGCCATCCATCATTCATCAGGGAGGAAAGATCATATTAATTCATTGATTTGTTTTTTTACTGGTCTTTCTCGTGTGCAATGTTCTCGAGATGATATATTTTATAAACTTGATGGACTCCCTTCAGTTTCTATCAAGAACCGTCCTTCCGAGGCCTCCCATGAAGAACAGCAGAAAGACCAGTGGACGTCTTCTTTACCAGCAGAACAAGATGAGGATGAGTGGTCTAATAATAATGATGAGAATAATGCAAAACGGTGGGATTTTCTTTGAAACATGGGCACGCAAGCATGTGGGCCGAACAACAACAACACGGATTGTTGCTGGGTCCACCAGCAGGCACACGGTTATGAGTACTGGATATTGTAGCCTCTCTTATCTCGTTTCCTTCCTGGGAGGACGGGGTGGGGGGCGAACAAACACAGCGCCTCTCCACTGAAGTGAGACGAGGAGAACTCAGGAGGAACATCAAGTGCTTCAGCAACGGCCAGGTCCAAGTAGGTCTAATGAGAGTCAGGAAGACATACCAGAGGACTGCCGTTTCTCTCACCGCACAGACGAAGTTGCTCAATGGGCCAGAATCCGCTCTATTATCCAGATGCTCGGGAGCGGGAGGGGATGCCGCAAAAAGCCACTTTCCCAGCATGCTTAGGGAGGGTAGATTCAGCTTAAAGGAAAACAAGGAAAGCCAATCCATCCATTATACTGGAAACGTGGCCTAGAGGGACCCATTCTGTGGTACAGCTGGAGACTTTGGAGGTAAACTTGGTTTGTTCGAGCTAAGATTTGAGGCCCTCCTGTAAGAGCTAGCCATTAAAAACTGCAACTGAATCCAGACTTCGGCTGTGCGGATCCCCACTGCAGGGTAGGATTCCCAATTAAGATGTTTTGGTTTAAAATCCAGTTTTTGCTGTGGTGGTGGACATGACCGAACAAACCCGAGCTGTTATGTGAACGCCAAGCGTCTGGAAAGCGGCGTGCATGCGCAGCACCACGACATCACTCTGTAAAGACTGCGCTGTGCGCTCCAGTGATGTGCGGAAGCATTGATGTCATTTCTGATTCGATACCGGGTAAAATTCAGGCCGGTATCGGCGATACCAATTCACTACTGTGCAAATTCACCCATTATGTCTGGTAAATTTTAAAAGGTAGTGTACAGCATTTTAAATCATAGCATAAAGAATACCAAAACATCACAGTCATTTATTGATTTATTTTAAAGCGTGACGAATATTATACAACGTCGCCAAGCTATTACGCAACATCAGAAAAAAACAATGGACAAAATCATATACCTGAAGTACCAAAAGTAAAACTATTTTGATTCCGGAATCAATTTTAGAGCATGAAGAGCTGGTATCTAATAGATATCGACACTTCAGTATCGGTCCGCACATGACGCGTTTGTGGCAATTTCAAGGATTTTGTGCAATGGGAGTCAATATTTTCCAACCAAATGATTCCGTGTAAAAAGATGAAAAGGAGGAAGGCAAGAATTTCGGTACGGAAGTTTGTGGACACTTGTTCCCACGTCTGTTCCAAGGAGTGTGTGGGTGGAGTGGTGAGACATTGCCAAGAGCCGCTTCACTAACACCTGAGAAAAATCCTTTTTGGAGGAGAGGAACTTTTACCTACATTGGCGAGTACCTTTATTCAAGTTTTGCACAATAAACTGCGCCTTTCCATGACTGGCTACCTTTAACTTCTCGGCAAACACGGCAATACACGCCTTTCCCTGACGTACATGTGGGATGGAAGCCACCTGAGCGTTCACACTGCAGTCGGTCGGCATACATATCTCGTTTTTATCCACATACCAATGAGAGCCGAGTCGCCTTTGAAAACAATGCAATTGCGTTGTTCACACCGACATGAAAAGAAATCATATACAGGTCACATATGAGCAAAAGAAATCGGAATTGAACTTAGCCCCGGACACCTTCTAGCTCAATGGCTAGTGCTGTCAACTCTTCATTCCCAGTTCTGGGCACCGGGGAATCCATCTCCCAAGACCCAGGACAGCGGCACCAGGCGTGCCAAAAGACACCTTTAATAAACAATAACAAGCCATATTTATAAATACCAATGCTCTGCATTTGGCTTTTGGTGAATCCTGCAAAAACCCTGCAATCCAAAACTACTGAAGTGGACATCCAGGCGTTTCACACAAGTTCCTGATGACTGCAAAGAGTTAGCGAACCCTTCGTGTGCACAACAACAACTTTTAAAGGATGGCTCCTTGCCGTGCTCCTCGCCACCACACCGACCCCAGCTCCCGATGTGACGGGGCGGCAGCTCCACTCTGAGTTCAACCACCCTACGGTAGAAACTCCTTGTATTTGCAACGGCGTTCTTCCGGGGACTACCCAAAGCTAAGAACCGCAGGCGAGGGTGGGAAGATCGATCAACCGGTAAATTGAGCGCTTTGCCTTCCGGCTCAGATCTTTCTACACGGTCCATTACAGATGCGCTTAAACATTACTCCACCGCGCTGCAACGTTTGGCAACACGGGAGCATGCAAATATTAGAATGCAGTGCTCAGCTACACAAGCTGCATGCAGTACAACCACCACACTAAACACATTCTTGGGATGTACAATCACGTCATTATTCTTAGTAGTATGCCAATGAAAGACACAAAACTCTCTTGCCGTCCCACAAACTGCGTGCCTGTAGACAAGAGATCCTTGTTTATAATCCCTGGGCTGCGTGAGACGGGAACCCTGCCAGTCCACCGCATCAGCTGAGGTGTGGTGCCCCTCGCTCTGCCCGCCGTCAACGGCAAGCGTTACTTCCGCTGACACCCGCCTGCATCCCTGGCGAGCCAAGCCGACACTCACACAAAATCGTCACCACGTCTTCAGGAAAGCGCCTGCAGTACGTACAGTATGTCGCCATGTTGAATGTGAAGTTGCAGTCGGGCCTGGGCAGACTGGATGCTGGGAATCGGATGCGTTCCTGCCAACGTGTTACACCGACTCACCCTGTAATTTGAGCTCGCCTGAATATTCATGAAGTGAGACTTGACTGCTGGTCGGAATAAATTGTGATTAGTCCAGTCAAACTTGTCATGTTCCAACATGGCCATTACCGCTTGCCTCCAGACATTTCAAATTACATACGGAGAGGCGTGACAATGCAGCGGAACCCGCTTAAGTCGCTCCGACAACCCGTCTGTGTATTGTTTCTGGCGAAATACTGTAGTATTGATGAGACTAACGAACAACAAATATTTGTGCCGTATTTTAAGTTGCGGGCATGCCGGAGCCTATCCCAGCTGACTTCGGGTGGGAGGCGGGGCACACCCCGGAGTGGTCGCCAGCCAATCGCAGAAGTTCCCAAAATGCTCTGGTGGCGGATTCGCTCATTTCGCTGTCAATCAAAAACGGACTCCGACAGATCATCCAATCATCTGCCCGCTGCCCAGTAGACCCCCAGAGATGCTCAGCGTCCAATTAGCGGGACACAGTCCAGCATTTATCCGATGACCATCCGGTTTCGTGCAGTGGAACAACCCACTCTACGCTTCCCCACCGGAGTCAGTAAACCCTCAGGGTCCAAGCGTGCCCTGCAGGGATGTTTTACCCTGTTTGTGATTCTTTTCTGCAATTTGCTGCCATTTATGCACCGAATGATTCAAAGCTTCATTAAAATGTGCCGTACTTTCATGAATAATTCAGCTCCTCATTAGGTTGAGCTCTACTAAGTATTGCATTACTGACCGATTTTCCCCCCAAAGCCATCCTGCTAATACATGCCGTTGTTCACGAGCCTTTTGGTTTGCCTTTCACACTCCAGAATGCTTCTGCTGCAGCTCGAGATAGCAAACTATTACCTGTTAATGTGCAATAAGGGTTCAAGAGGGTACCAGTACCTTCAGTTACCTAAACCCTATCTTCTAAACCCTATTAACCGGTTCAGTAGCGGGCGAGCTCCCACCGGCTGTTTGCGAGTGACGAACACAGCAGAGCTGTAGTAAGTCGGCGCCACTGCGGCCAAGACGCCATCGGCAGCAAGGGGCTCTCGCCAGGGGGCACCCTAACTCACACAGACACTGATCCGAACAGTCTGTAGCAAGAACCCCCACATACACGGAGAACAGCAGCACACAGCCGACATCTGTCAGGTCAGCGACCATATCAGTCAGCTGAGCAGCTATTGAGAGATGAATCGATAATTGCGCCGCAAGGGAACTCAAACACCTGGGACTCATTCAGGTAACTCTAAGAAAAACTCATGTACTGTGATGTCTTCGAATGCGGGCTTGTGCACCTGAACGCATCAGGGGGTGTTAAAAATGCATTCATATTCAAAAGTGAGTGCACTTTTTATCTGATTCTATTTCTCAAGGGACAATAGCATACAAAAGTGAAAGTGGAATATAACGTACAGTACTCAGGGTACTGCTTGCATCACAGTACAAACAGATCTGATCCCCTGCTCAGCCCCTTTTTTTCTAAATACAATCCTGCATTGTTAGTCACTTTATTGTAACAGAGACAGAATGTAAAGGGGAAAAAATCCAGTAAAAATAATCTTAAATAAAAGGTTATAAAATACAGCTGAACCTTGGTTAGTGTCATTAACCCTTCCAGAAGGTGTGACTCTAACCAAAACATACTTTAACCAAATACATTTTCCCCAAAAGGATGTAAATCTAATCTAATCAAATTTTACAATTATAACTGTACATGCAGAAAACAATTCAAAATGCATATAAATCAACATCCAAGGTAACGACTTGACTGTTCCCGAAGACACAATATGGCAGCAGCATCAACACAAACCTTCAAGTTTTGCCATAAATTATTTATTGAAATCAATAGTTTTGCACAAGTTTCTGTTTTTTTTTTTTCTTTCATCACAGCTTGAAAATAACCCAAAATGGAACCAAAGAAAGTAGCAAGTGCCAGGAATTTTGGTTAGAGAAGGTTAGAAGCACGACTAAATTCAAGAAATAACAGCAAAACACAAAAGTGGTGTCCATGCCGGATTGTGTTTTTCGTAACAATCACGCCGTCGGTGAAAGTAAAAGTAACCTTAAATGTTCGTTCATCCCTTTCATTTATCATTTATGTGCATGGAAAACTATCACTGTAAAACCAGAAAAACTGGTTTTGGGACTTGCCCTACCGTGTTAGTTGGCGAGGAACTACAGAGTCAACTGCTGATGACATCGTAGACGGGCGATAGAGCTGACATTCTGGTTCCTGTTTCAGTGAACTGGCGAGCTAATATGATGCTATCAGGATATTGTGTGTAAAAAATACATCAAGAACACAGCTGCATAAGTAACACAAGACCAGTGGATAATTGGATGCAGTGTTGGCATACATTTCCAATGCTAACCAAAAACTATACCTGCTAACATGGATGCATGCAAACCAATGTTCAACTCGGATTAGTACAGTAAGGGTAAACGGCATAGAAGATGGATGGATGGCTGGACCTCCAAGTCAGAGTCCATGCTCCTCGCCCGGAAAAGGGAGTCCCATCTCCGGGTCGGGGATGAGATCCTGCCCCAAGTGGAGGAGTTTTAAGTACCTCGGGGTCTTGTTCACGAGTGAGGGAAGGATGGAACGCGCGATGGACAGGCGGATTGGTGCAGCTTCTGCAGTCATGTGGACTCTGCATCAGCCCATAGAGGTGATGAGGGACCTGAGTCGAAAGGTAAGGCTCTCAATTTAGCGGTCCATCCACGTTCCTACCCTCACCTACGGTCACGAGCTTTGGGTGGTGACCAGAAGGACAAGATGGCGGGTACAAGCTCCCGAGATACGTTTTCTGCGCTCTCCCTTAGAGATAGGGCGAGAAGCACTGTCATCTGGGAGAGACTCGGGGTAGAACCGCGACCTGACCTCGGATAAGCGGAGGAAAATGGATTGATCTTTTTTCATCAAGCGTCGAGCTTTTAACACCAAAACAGGGATGGTGTACAAAAACCGGGACGCATTTTCTGACACTGACCAAATCATAAGGGCGGGGAAACCGTGACTTTACTGTATTTCATGATAGATTTCAGTAAAACAGTAAAATTTGTTTACCTCTATTCATTACCATTATGACATATTTCCATCCATTTCGATGCCACTTATAGGGTGGCGGGGATGCTGGAGCCTATCCCAGCTGACTTTGGGCGGGAGGCGGGGTACACCCTGGACTGGTCACCAGCCAATCGCAGGGCACACATAAAACTGATCACATTTAGAGCGGCCAATGAAGCTAACATGCATGTTTTTGGAATGTGGGAGGAAAGCGGAGTACCCGGAGAAAACCCACACACGCACGGGGAGAACATGCAAACTCCACACAGAGATGCCCAACGGAGGTTCGAACCCTGAACCTCCTGACTGTGCGGCCATATTAGAGATAGTCAGATGAAAACGACCCCCCCCAAATAAGTACGTTTCACACAGATAGATGCAAGTGTAGGTGACGTAGCCGGATGCCGGCAAACATGAGCCCACCTCTGTACTCCCCAGGACACACCTTGAAGCTTCCCATTGTGTCCGCCCCGTTGCCCGAGACCCCCATGAAAGGCCCGGAAAAGGTTGAAGTCGACATGAGCGCAGACTCTCGCCCTGACCATTAGCAGCCTCGGCCGGCGAATCAAACATTGCAGGAAGACACGAAAATCAATAAAGAGAACTTCGCTCGCGCCGTTGTTTCCGTGAGGATGGCAGCGAGCTTACTGTTCTCCAGGAGAAGTTTGGTGGTCGCCATGGCGTTTGCGCAGGCGATGAACGGCCACGTGAGGTTTCAGTCAATAACAGCAATGACCGCCTGTCAGAGAGCGCGCGGCGGCGGCGGCGGAAGTTTCCCCTGGAGAACCACTGACCCGTTCAGGTATCGCTACACTGGCTACCACCAAGCAACCCGAATGAATGAACCGCCTCATTTCTAGCGCACGCACTTACTCTCGCACTACATTCGGGCACACACTCGCCTCACCCACACCCAGGGCTGCCACTAGTAATGTGGGAAGTGAACTACTTGTGGTGGTGGACAGCGTAACACAATCCTGATTGTACTTGTAGAAAAGAAATGAGGAATTACGGCTTTATTCACGCACAGTGGACTCTCCGTCGCTTCCACTTCCATCCATCCGTCCACTTCCTTCTTGTTATATGTGTAATTTCTCTCAGGGCAAGCGTTGGTGGCTGCCCATGCATCTTTTAGCAAAATGCTCCAGGAAAGTAAGTCAGAGCTCACGGCTCCCTTGCTGGTATTGCTCTGCATGCTATCGATTGGGCCTTTGGCAACTCAAGCTGATGTATTATTTTATTAGGGGCCTGTAACGTCTGATCAGAACAGATTAAAGGTCTGCCACTGTCGTTTGGACCCTTTCATTAGGCTCAGCCCGCTGTCCAAACATCATTACCCTAAGGACTAAAGTGCTGGTACTGGACTCAAGCACAGACGTAAAAGACCAGTCTGTTGTACGAAATCAAATGAAGTAAATGTCTTTTTTCCATGCAGACTTATGAATTGTTACAGTATAATAGAGTAATGTAGTGGTGAGACTACACTATGTGTTATATTCAATATACTATCATCTTTATTTGCACTCAAAATCTGCCCTTTCATACCACGAGTCAGCCTTTCTCATGTATTATTACTTCACATACGTTATTACACACGCATACATGCAGGAACGCAGGTCTAATTGATAGCTGCAATTAATAGGTCTGAGAAAACGTATCGGATTCAACCTAAGTCGGAAAATATTCATAAGTTCTTGATGATGCAGCTTAAACGTGTTTAATACGTTTAATACAGAATAATATATGTTTTTTTTTATAAGTGAATACAACTAAAAGCGTGCCAACAATTCTAGAAGATAATAAATCCCTGAATTGGACGGATGAAAGTGCTGAGAAGGTTTCAAATTTGGAATGTTACTTTTAACACTCAAAAATTATACAGTCCTGAGAAAATTTTTCATTTACATGTTTTACTTTGAAATGTCAGAAAAAAAACATTACACAAAACAATACACATCATAAACCAAATTATATATTTATTTGTAATATTATGATTTTATTCCAATACTTTAGCTTTATCCCCATATAACATTTTCCCCAACCTAATTTTAAAAATGTATATTGTTTTGTTTGTTTCTTAATATTGCAACATTGAAAAAATAAAAATGAACTCTGTTACTAAAATGACATTGTCTTTATTCATAATATTACAAGTTTTTTCTCGTAAGATTTTTACTTTCTACTCATTCAATTTTTGCAGTTTTTTTTTTAATTTTCCAATATTTTTCAACTTTTCTCGTAGTTATAAATTTGTTCCTGTAAGATTTTGACTTTATTCTAAAATTATAACTTTTTCCACAACCTTTTTTTCAAAAATGACAACTTTATTTTGGTTTGCTTGACTATCAATCTGCTTGATTACAACTTTTTTCTTCTAATATTTTGACTTTATTTTTCCTAGTTTTCAACTTTCCTCGTAATTATGAATTTATTCCTGTAATATTTTGACTTAATTCTTCGAGTATTATAACCTTTTCCTCATTTTCCAAAAAGAACTTTGACTTTATTTTTTGTAGAATGTCAGCTCATTTTTCAATTTTTCCTTAAAAGTTTTTGTTAAATTGTATTTGTCGAGTGTGCCGCGGGACAATCAATCACTTTGAGCACCCCTGTTGTAAAGCAAGTTATGTTACATACATTTTAAGAAACAACAAAATTACAATAAATAAATGTTATGGTGTTCGAAACGTCGGAGAGCCACATGCGGTCACCAAAAGAGCCACATATGGCTCCCGAGCCATAGCTTCCCTACCCCTGATCTAGCCTAATAATCACACTTTTTTGGCAAATGTTGATCTGAAATCGGACAATTGCGCTAGCAGGAGGGCGTGTGAGGTTTTTTCAGGGTTGTTTGTGGGGTATTGCACAAAAGATGCGTCCGTTAAGGAGCACAACCCGTTCAGCAACCACAAACGATGATGATGAGTGGATAAAAAGTGCCATTGCTGCACGCATGCTGCTGCTACAATTCACAGCAGTCATTTGGTTTTGCGGCTCTGTGAGTAGGAATAATTGTCTGCGTGTGAAATATTGGAGTGCCACATCACTGTCTTGAGCCCCGTTCAGAAAAAGCCCGTATTTCCTCAGCGATAATGAGATATGCAAGACGGAGTAAGCTAATCAATCACCCCCCAAATGAGCTGCTGGGCTTTCTGTGACGGAGGAAGAACGCATTGCTAAACACAAAACATCGCGGTTCATCTGCGGGTCTTCTTGCCATTGCACGATTCCCCCTCGTGCATGTGACTGCAAAGCCCACGAGGGAGTCAACATTTGAAGTTCGGGTGAGCGCAAGGCTTGCACGATTTGCAGTGCTCAATCAGCACCACATCATAAGTAACTGTTTTGCAAGCTGCGTATCAATCATGACTAGAGCTGCAACGATGAATCGAGGACCCAAATAATCGGCAACTTTTTTGGTAATCGATGAATTGTTTCAGTTAAAGATGTACTATAAATATCCTGATTTTAGCCACTGTAATGTAACTATTTTTTTATTTCTGCTGTAAGTGCAATTTTAAGTACAGTTTTTAAACACTCTTAAAAATCTCCTTGGACCACAACTTGCAACGAGAACCCCTCTTGACGTGATCGCCTTCACTTTGACGTGGGCTCCGGCTACCTTTGACCCACTGGACCGTTTCAAGCACAAAGCCAAGCACAAAACACACACGCACACACACACACACACACACACACAAAGCAGTGAGGTACATTATCTACAGAGGTTGCCCGGCAACCAAAGGGAGACACAATATAATCGTTCATTTGTATCCCGTTGTGTCAGCAACGGTGTGCCGAGACCGAAAGGCTGTTTCTCTGCAGGAGAAGCTAATCCTGCCACGAGACGACTCCTTGTTCGTTTAACAACAACAACATATCTGCACACGGCGTTCCTAAACGTACAATCATCCGCATGAAGTCCGCCAAGTGCACTGCATGAAGGAAGGCTTCTTAAATACCAGCCTGCTAGCTGCAGCAAAGCCCGAAGCTTATTAGTTATATTATTCATGCACCCGGGACGATTCTGTTGCGCCCATCTTACCTCATGACAGCCTGACTGGGTTATTCTGATTATTATTCTTGTCTCTTTTAATGCACAGCGAGTGGAGGTGCTGCTAGAGTGCAGCCCCTCTGGTAACAGGTCCACATTCTATCCAAAATAGTCCACACTAATAACCATTTTATTTATGAATGGAAATTCTCCTGTATGCATGAAAATCATATATCCGAGAATTAGTTATAATAATATTTTTTTGAAAAGTCCTGGGTAAGCCTTTATGTTAAGGTGCTTGTAATAAGCCTTAATAAAGAGTAATTCCAGTTATTATAATAATAACAGGGCCGCACGGTGGATGAATGGGTAGCACGTTGACCTCACAGTCAGGAGGTTCAGGGTTCGAATCTCCATTGGGCATCTCTGTGTGGAGTTTGCATGTTCTCCCCGTGCGTGTGTGGGTTTCCTCCGGGTACTCCGCTTTCCTCCCACATTGCATGTTAGCTTCATTGGCCACTCTAAATTGTCTATTAGAGTGTGAATGATTGTATGTCTATATGTGCCCTGCGATTGACTGGCAACCAGTCCAGGGTGTACCCCGCCTCTCGCCCAGAGTCTGCTGGGATAGGCTCCAGCATCCCCGCCACCCTAATGAGGATAAGCGGCATAGAAAATGAATGAATGAAGGATATTAATAACATTATATATTACAGTTAGGATTAGAGGGTTCGTAAGTGCGTAATAATGACTTAATAAACCTACTGATCCCACTTTTCATCCAGTCCATGTAGAGCGGCGTTGTTAACGGTTAATAAGTACACACAACGAATGCACTTGTCACGTACGGAAAAGGCGGAATATAATGTTCTCAGGATGTTCCAATGTTGGCGCCCTCGAGGCAGCTGAAGGACCCCGCGTACAGATTAGCCGAACAGGCCCCGAACGCAACACGGTCCTACGACACACACAAAGACTTATAATGCAACAGTTTTCACGGAATAAATCTCAGGAGTGTTTGAGCTCACAGACGGAATCTTTCTTTTAAAGACATAGGTTCTATAATTGGGCAAGCCGCAGTCAGCCCTGGACCAACAGTGTCATTAGACAGCACACTGGCCACAATCACCATGCCAACAAATGACAGCACAACAAACGTAAACGGTAATAAAAAATACATAAGCCAACTACTTCTTCTTCTTCTCCTTTGGGCTTATCCCTTCAGGGGTCGCCACAGCAAATCAATTGCCTCCATCTAACCCTGTCTTCTCTCGCACCGACTACCTTCATGTCCTCTTTCACGACATCCAAAAACCTCCTCTTTGGTCTCCCTCTAGACCTCCTGCCTGGCAGTTCAAAACTCAGCATCCTTCTACCAACATATTCACTATCTCTCCTCTGGACATGTCCAAAAATGGCCTCTTTGACTTTATCTCCAAAACCTCTAACATGTGCTGTCCCTCTGATGTGCTCATTCCTGATCCTGTCCATCCTGGTCACACCCAAAGAGAACCTCAGCATCTTCATCTCTGCTACCTCCAGCTCTGCCTCCTGCCTTTTCCTCGGCGGCTCTGTCTCTAAAGTACTAAACTACTACTACTACTATAGGAAACAATAAACAACGGGTACCCTACTCTAAACACGGATCTTTAGCAACGTTTCCAAAGCACGGCAGAACATGCTGGCAAGCCGGAAGCACTTCCAGCAATGCTACAATGTATACATGTATTCATATATTTACATATTTATATTTTTTGCAATACTTGAAACTGTTTTTTATGGAATATTGATGGGGCCCAGACTCCAGCAGAACCCATCCATTAAGAAATACCAGTCAAAGGGTTGAATTTATCTGTCTGTCTTTCTTTAATTATCGACCGATCACTTTCCTACATAAATCGCCCGATGCTAATCGGTGGCCAGTTTACCAGAGCAGTACATACCAGTGTTTCTCTTGTGTTTAGACATTGTTGCTGCCAGCAACGCATACAGTTGTTTGTACAGATACATCAATATTATTAGGTTTTCAATAGTATATCAAATCTGGGGGTGGGAGACATGGCAGAAAATAACTTTTCCACCAGTAGGAGATGTTTCATTTTGTTTATCTTGTGTAGGCAGTTTATGTTTTATGGCCTGCATTTGCTTTCGTCCTTCACCAAAAAAACTCATCCAAACGCTCTATTTTTGGGGCGGCGGGGCTGTCCTGTCTCATACAAATGATGCTGGTCTCACCCGCCCTTCCTCTTCCGGCTCCTTGGTAGATAACAACATCCTGCTGTCGAGACAAAACTTGAATGCCGCCTAAATTGGAATCCCACAGGTAATTACTGAGAACTATTGACCTGACATCTCCTTTATCATGGACTTCTCATCACTTCTTGCTGATAATAGGAAACGCTGGTCATTACAGGTCTCCAAAGACCCAGTCTAAGAGCTTCCCACAAGGCAGACACTCTTATCGGAACTTAATGGACACTCAAAAAGGAAAAAAGGGGAAACAAATAGGGCGGGAAGTCCCGCCATATGGATTCATATATTTCACGTGTTGAATATCATGTTAGGAAGGTGGGGCCGCTGCGAGCCCACGGTGCGCACACACACACACACACACCAGAATCAGAAGCCCCCCCCCCGCACTTCTGCAGCTGACACCCGGCGGGCAAACGACTCACCCGGTGAGAACGACCACAAAGTCCATTACATTCCATCCGTTGCGGAGGTAGGAGCCTTTGTGAAATGCGAAGCCCAGGGCGATGATCTTAATGGCGGCCTCAAAACAGAATATTCCAATAAAGTAGGGCTCCGTGTCGTCCTGCGGAGAGGGGGGGGTAATGAAGCAGAAAGTGAAAGAAAGAGGGGTAAGTAACATGGAGTAAAAAGACGGCAGAAGAGCGAGCCGTGAAGCCAGTTCTTTCTTTGAAGGAAACGTATCATTTGGGCACACCGGGCCCATCAGAACGAGCGGGTTTATGAACACAACATGATGTCACATGCATGGATTTATGTGCATGTGGAAAGGTTTACTGCGGGAGAAACCATCATTTCAAAACGCTAGAAACGTGTCTGGTGTTAACATTTTGGGCTGTCTGGAACACGCCTGTGAATATTCTCACTCATCCAGGTCATTCCTAACGGGATTGCTGTCACAGAAGACCTTTCATCTCTGTTTTTTTATCGGCATTGTAGAAATAGAACGACCAAAACTGCGGAAACTCGAGCAAAAAGGCCAAAGTTCAGCAATTTCTAGCATGAAAGGGACTGACGATACGAAGCATTCAGAAAACGTGTTACTGTAAGGTTTGGTGAGACACACAAGCACCAGGCCCGGTTGCCAGAACAACAGGCTGATTGCAGGCTTGAATTATCCCACGACAGGCAGGTTAGGCCCGAACACAGGCTACTGTGACTATAGTAAGGTGACTATAGGGGTGTTATTTCATGTCCAGAGGGCTCTTCTGGTGTTAAAAACTGCGTTTAGACAGCTGTAAGCTGGAAACGATTACTGTAAATATGAGGGTAAAAACCTGCACACTTACCAAGCGCTCTGACATGGGCGTCTTGTCACTGGCAGGTAGATGTTGCTCCAGGGCCAGGACGATGCAGTTTGCGATGATTGTAGCCAGGATCATGTATTCAAACGGGGTGTGAAGGTTAAGGAGCGGTTCATTGCCACATTAAAGATTAAAACCCAATCGTCAAGCACACTGTATGGACAAGCGTCCAATTAATTATTCAGCCACGGTTGGACTCCGCCCAAAAGCAGTGCATTTGGAACGTCAACGCACGAGTTCTGTTTTGAGCCCGAGAAGTGGCCCTTTCTGCAAAGGTTCTGCTGGTAAAACGGAGTTTTGAAAGACAGTCCAACCCTCATTGCACTTTTGGGGAAGGAGCGCGTGCATGTTGCTCCATGACCGTTACGTTGGGGTCCAGTAAAGCGGAAAGCTCCCATCATGCTCTCTGCCAAGAAAGCATCCTATGCATGCGCTCACGATCCTTCCAGATGGTTGACCCGTCCCAACTATCTTCACTGGCTGCCTCGTTCCGCGGCCCATTTTCACCGGGTCATTGCCCGAGGGACGGCGACTTTTGAGGGATTATGAAACGCAAGGAAAGAGCAAGTTTATGACCCTTAACGCCGGGATGCAAGGCGTTGCTACGCAGCAAACCGGCACACGCCTCGTTCCCCGTCTATCAGCCGTAGCGAGAATAAACACGATCGAACACAAAAGCCGAGAGAATAAAAGCTTTGTTTACGCACGTCAGCAACGGCGCATGGTGGCAGGCACCAACTGGTGGGCTACGGGAAAACCCCCTGGAACTGGTGAGGCGTCATGACCCAGTATGACAGTCCCACCCACATGTGGCGCGTGAGGAAGGACGCCGAAATCACCGCACAGCAACCGGTAACAAACATGGACTCACTTGAAATAATGGCGGCTGATTGGCCAAGCCGCAGCCAAGGGAAGAAAGAGTTGGAATCAATTAAGGCCAACAGTACACCGTTTTTGGGTCTCGGCAAAGTGCGCTGGCAATCCTCGCCAATTGGCGGCTCAAAGAGTTGACCGCTCGGGCTTTTAGATCACCAGCAAGCGCCGCTCACGTCACTTGTGGCGCGGATCGGTCATTTCCGGAGCCGATGTATCATTCCTATTCCGTGTTCGCCAAAGTCCAGACCACGCATATCCATCTAACCATCCAATGGATACTAGGAAGTAAAACGCTGAGTTTTTTTACGGATGTGTGTTTTGTAGCTATTTTTAGCTGAACGGAGCGGGAAAG
Source organism: Oostethus manadensis (assembly GCA_024372805.1). Taxonomy (NCBI): domain Eukaryota; kingdom Metazoa; phylum Chordata; class Actinopteri; order Syngnathiformes; family Syngnathidae; genus Oostethus; species Oostethus manadensis. The sequence continues at coordinate 975,968 of QODF01000222.1, forward strand.
GGCGGGGCGTGTCGCTTCAGAGTCAGTTTTGGGAGCCACCGTTGTGCTGGCGTGTGTGCCATCATTTCTGTTAAGTTGATCCAACGGCTCCTCGCAGCTTCCATGTGTGCAATATTCCTCCTCTGGAATATCTTTCTGCACGTGAGATGCCATTCCAATCCGGTGCTTCTTTAATACTTTGGCTGGAGAAGTGAATAAGGGTGTCAAAGGGAAGTTTTGTCGCCTTTTATCCGACAGAATTCACCCCAAACTTGATTCAGTTCCACCTGAAGTGCTGTTTACGCGCTTGTTTACATCCAAACGAAGTCTTGAGCTGATTCCCGCACAAACAGCAAGGCATCCAGGTATTTCTTTCACAGTCAGACTGCTTGAATTTTTCACTGAATCAATTGAAAGTTACTGAAAACCTTCGGATCGGATCGTTCTAAACGAACCAAGATGCACTTGCAATCGCCACGCCCCACAAAAAGGTGAGTTTGGAGCGACGGACGCTAACATGGTGCAGTAGTAACTCCCAATTCCGCGCTCCAAATTCCAATGAATGATAAATTACGCAGTTTTGTGGTTGAATTCCGCCAATTCTTAGTCCAAAAATGTGCATTTTTAAGCAAACTGTGGATATTTTCCCCCAAATGAGGCATTTCCAAGCATAAAGATGCTTACGTGCAAATGTAAGGCATCCGGAAAATGCATTCCAAGACGTTGTGAGGATGTGTAGTATTCTACACCGGTCACAAGGTGGCGGTAATGTTTGAAGAGACACACAAGCACCAGACTTGATGGCCAGAACCACAAGCTTTTGCTGCAGGTTTGAATGATCTCACAGCAGGGACCATAATCCATAAGACAGGCTGCTGATAAAAACCCACCTCTAAACCCCTCACGTCACTTCCTGTCCACCCTGCACTCAGCTTCCCCAGCACTGGAACGCATTTAAAGCAACACACACGATCAATCTAAGCCTTAAATGGCTCATTTTCTGTTGTTATGTTTACCATATTGGCTCATATGAGTGTAAAGGTGAGCATAGGGGTGTTATTTCATGTCTGGAGGGCTCTAGTAATGTTGAGAACCGTATTTAGACATTTTCTTCCATGACAATATTCCATCTTTAAATAAGAAATCCTACTTTTGCTGTCTGGAAACGATTACCCCCGATTAATTAAAAAGGGATTACTGTGCACATACTGAAGCCGTAGACTTGCCGTGGTGAGGAGAAGAACAAGCGTCGCGATCGTCATTTCCGGTAAGTGCGCGACGATCGGGGCAGATTTAAGACGTGTCGAAACCAAGGACTCCTGTTTCAGTGCCCCGACGGGAGTTCCGTACTGTGTTGGTTTTGCCACAAAGCACAAGGGAGCGGTTCTGTTGCAGAGCTTCTTGTGGGCGACTTCAGCACCATGGAGAGGGCTTCCACTCGGCGTGTGCGCGTGTGCGCGTGTGCCTGATATGCGCAATGCATGTACACACACTGACTCACACTCAGCTCATTAGAAAGCGACTGCTTGCTGTTTTTGTCTTCATTTGGACAAAGAACATGGGGGGTCATTACCATTAACATAGGCGCGCGCGCGCGTGTGTGTGTGCGTGTGTGTGTGAGCGGTCCGACCCAGACGGCATCTACGGAGCGACAGGTGCATCCAGTGCCGCGCGGACCCGAAAGGAAGGTTTGCGGGCTAACCGGGCTGGTACTGCGCAAAGCGCGGATGTGCGCACGCATGCGGGCAAAAGGATATGGCCACTCTGTTATACGTTTGGCGTACTTCCTGATGAGGTTGTCCTCCCGGAAGATGAAGAGGGAGCGGTTGACGGTGAGGCAGTTTTGCTTGACAGGGTTCGGGTTGTAAATGGCCATGGTCCGGGCTCGCTGGGCCATCGACTGTTTGTACATTCTCTGGCCGCCCGCAGCGCCTCCACCCCGGGCTGCCCCTCTGCCGGCGCCCGGTGCTCCGTAGCGGGTGGGGAGATCATCCGCGAAACGAGCCATTGTGCGAACGCGCAGGTCCAACAGGGCAATCCAAAGCGGTTTCGGTGCGAGCGCAGGGCGGACGCGTCACAAGCAAACAGTCTTCATCCGCCGAGCGCGCTTCGGGGAGCTCGGACGCGCGGCGCGTTCTGCTGATTCATCCTCCTCCGGAAAGGACAAAACGTCAAAGTTCCCGACAAAGAAGGAGCCGCGGAACACCAGTTGAAGCGGCTTCTCCCCGAACCAGATGGGCCGGGCCGGGCCGGTGACACGCACGCAGTGTCATGTGGATCGTGTCTGATCACTCCCCGCGTGGGGGCCTGGGGGCTCCGCCAGCGCCAGAGACCATGTGACCAACACGGGCCAATCAGCGAGCGGAGCGCCCAGACCGCCGACAGAACGGAACGTGTCTGATATCATTTATCCGGAAGTTGTGACGTATAAGAAATATTCGACACGCATGACGTGTACCTAAAAGCTCTACCTGTCGGGCCCAGGTGACTGGGTCGGCGCCTCATGCCGGTGGACCATGTGACGCAGACCCTCCCCGCTCTGCTCGCCGCATCCAAGTCCAGAACCGCGCCGGACCTCGTAGTATCGGCGTCAACGCGTTTCCCCGACGGTTCCCCTGGCGCCGGTGCAGCCCCGGGATCCTCTTCCGTCTGGGGCCACACCTCCTAGCTGGTGACCCGGCCCAAGGGTCCTGGTACTCCGCCCCGAGGGTGAGCATCCGCCACGAGCTGAAGGTGACCGAACGCAGTGCTGGTGGACAAAGCACATGTGGAGTCTTTTCATGATTCGATTGCGTTTCCCCTTAAAAGGACGTGAAGGTGCCCCACGATTACTGCCCTGCACTTTCCCAGTCATGAAAGCTTTGAGGCTGTCGCTCGGCAAGTCACCCAATCAGCTCCCTTTCCCCTTAAAAGGACGTGAAGGTGCCCCACGATTACTGCCCTGCACTTTCCCAGTCATGAAAGCTTTGAGGCTGTCGCTCGGCAAGTCACCCAATCAGCTCCCTTTCCCCTTAAAAGGACGTGAAGGTGCCCCACGATTACTGCCCTGCACTTTCCCAGTCATGAAAGCTTTGAGGCTGTCGCTCGGCAAGTCACCCAATCAGCTCCCTTTCCCCTTAAAAGGACGTGAAGGTGCCCCACGATTACTGCCCTGCGCTTTCCCAGTCATGAAAGCTTTGAGGCTGTCGCTCGGCAGGTCACCCAATCAGCTCCCTTTCCCCTTAAAAGGACGTGAAGGTGCCCCACGATTACTGCCCTGCACTTTCCCAGTCATGAAAGCTTTGAGGCTGTCGCTCGGCAAGTCACCCAATCAGCTCCCTTTCCCCTTAAAAGGACGTGAAGGTGCCCCACGATTACTGCCCTGCACTTTCCCAGTCATGAAAGCTTTGAGGCTGTCGCTCGGCAAGTCACCCAATCAGCTCCCTTTCCCCTTAAAAGGACGTGAAGGTGCCCCACGATTACTGCCCTGCACTTTCCCAGTCATGAAAGCTTTGAGGCTGTCGCTCGGCAAGTCACCCAATCAGCTCCCTTTCCCCTTAAAAGGACGTGAAGGTGCCCCACGATTACTGCCCTGCACTTTCCCAGTCATGAAAGCTTTGAGGCTGTCGCTCGGCAAGTCACCCAATCAGCTCCCTTTCCCCTTAAAAGGACGTGAAGGTGCCCCACGATTACTGCCCTGCACTTTCCCAGTCATGAAAGCTTTGAGGCTGTCGCTCGGCAGGTCACCCAATCAGCTCCCTTTCCCCTTAAAAGGACGTGATGGTGCCCCACGATTACTGCCCTGCACTTTCCCAGTCATGAAAGCTTTGAGGCTGTCGCTCGGCAGGTCACCCAATCAGCTCCCGCCACTGATTTTCTGCGGGATTAATTTGCTTCTTGAGCCACTGCCTTGTCGTCTTTGGCCTGTTTGTTTTTCGCCAGCGCTTCGGCGCCTCAGCACTTGTGTGGCTTTCAACACTCTTACCTTTCAGTAGGCGGAGTAGGCCCAGTGAAACCAATTAACACTCCACAAGGAGATGATGGCTGCCATAGTTCCAGGAAATACACGGTACCGTAGTACTGGGACAGCGTAAAGATGCAAAGGAGACTCAGCGGTGACGCGTTCACAAACGGATGTCAAGAAAAGCTTCAGGTCGAGCGTCACTTAAGCCCCTAGAATCCATTTAGAGGCTAATGCTAAGGTTGCTAGCGTCGTTGTTCAATTCCTGTCATCATTGAAGGCAACAAGCTGAGAAATCAGAGCATTCGGTGGGGACATTTTTATCTTTTTGACTTTGGGGAAAAAACAAAGAAAAAAACAGGGAAGTTCCCGCAAATCCCGGCATTCCTGACACAGAAAGGTGGGAATTCACGTAGAATTCCCCATAAGGAATCATTCGTACTGACATGACCAAACTACCTCAATTGTAATGTTGAGGTCTTTATACTGGACTACCGTACAAGCATTGCAACTTCACACTTTGCTAGGCGGTCCTTGAATGCACCGTAGTTGAACGTTCAGGAAGGTGAACGATCGCCATGCCAACAGGAGGGCTTGGGGGGCGGGGATGAGCCGTGTGTCAAAAATAGACGTTTTTACGGGCGCATCAGTTACTCATGTTTGTTTTGTTTTTTGGCCATTCACTGACAAAAAAAAAGAGTTCTATTTCCCCAAACGGACGCTTTGTGTTACCCTCCCCCCCCCAGAAGTCAGCTGGGATAGGCTCCAGCATACCCCCACGACGAGGATAAGCGGGACAGAAAAGGGACGGTTGTTTTGGTTAGGAGTATCCAAACTTTAAAATGATCTTTGAGAGGAGATTAAAACAATTTGTGCGATTAATGACGAGTTAACTCTGCTCTCCAACAAGCAGTCGATTGACAGCCCTGATTTTTACCCTCTCAAATAATGGGGGGGGGGGGGGGGCATGGCTATAATAATTCAAATGTCTTTATGCATGCCTGAGCAATGCTTGTGCCAGCAACCCATGCAGGGGTTTGTACACATAATTCAATGACATGTTTTATGAATCGAGATGAGGGGGCCAGAAAGTCATTACAGAGATCCACTGATTGCTTTTGGAGTGTACCCGGCGGTAGCAGGGCTGAGTAAGTGTGTAAAATGATTTAGCGGAGATGAGTATCTGTGTCCTGATTTGGTTTTTAAAAAAAAGTGAGTTTTGAATGACTTGTTTATGACTCGCCGCTCTCCACTGTTCATGTCCTCGTCGGCGGGTAAACTTCTAAAATCCGCGGGGGGATCAAATCCTGTAACGTGTTGGAAATAATAGCAGTGCAATGCCACTAACCAGATGAATCGCTCTTATTAGTAAACCTCTACTGCTACAGGGCAATACAAGTTGCCAGCAGGTGCAGTAGATTCTCAGAAAACAAGCATTCATGATATGCACGCTCTTAAGGCTGTGCAATTGGCCAATTAATTGAAGGGGGTGTGTCCAAAAAAATAGCAGTGTCTGCCGTTGACTTTACAAACGCTTTGTCAATCCTGCGGATGCAAAATATGCCAACAACAGCGATGCATCTGGTTAGTCGCGTTGCACGGCTAGTATTCTGAACACTACTGCATTCCTGTCTATCGGACCTGGGGGGACAACGAGTGACTTGTGGAACTTCTGAACGTTCCAAATAGTACGTCCCGCACACGCAAGACCGCTGCAAAACACCAAAAGCACCAACACACCGTAAAGCACAGTGGATCGCGTCTCGGCCCATTTGGAGGCGTGAGGAACTGTTCTCTTCGCGCGGGGTTGCAAACGTACAACAAGTCACTTGGCGTGGATTGAAGTGAGTTTGCAACACACAGCGTAAGGGCAGGGCACACACACACACACACACACACACAGCTTCTCCCATCTTGGAATGCGGAAAGGCCGCTTCCTGTCAAGCTACGGATAAATGACCTTATCAAAACATGGCCGATACGTTCTCTGCATGTTCCTATCAGAGGCTTGCAACTCTTCCTTAGTGGTGGTCAGGAAAAGAACAATTTGGACCCAAAGTCCTTCTCAGCAGCTGATTGGGTTCCTGTTTCTTCTCCAAGCTGCGACAGCTTCACCTGCTTTCACACTAACGACGTGATCAGAATACTTCTTGACGCGCTTCGGAATTTTACTGCATTTTTGTGTGTCGAGCACCTCACCTCTTTGTGTTTCAAATTTCACAGCTTCAACCTTTTTCAAAAACATCAAAATTGAATAAAAAATGCTGTTTCATGATCGAAAACAGCCTATTAGTAAAAAAAATTGCATATTTACGCAAATGCTAATATTTGTCTGTCCAAATAAAGCATTTTCATGCATAAAATTAGCTAAACGAAGTATAACACGAATGTAAGGCATTCAGAAAACGACAGTATATTTATATTTGTACATATGTAAACTGATCCATGATCCCTGCTATGGGATAAAGAGTAGGAGAAACATGCCCATATCATGATGCTTCACTGTCTTCACTTGAATTCAGAGTCTGGGGGTCGTCTCACAAACTGTCTGCAGCCCTTGGACTCCAAAAAAAAACCACTTTTACTCTCATCAGTCCACAAAATGTTCCTCCATTTCTCTGTAGGCTAGTTGATGTGCTCTTTGGCAAATAGTAACCTCTCTTCTGCACATGTCTTTTTTTTAACTGAGGGACTTTGCAGGGGATTCTTTTAAATAAATTAGCTTCACACAGACGTCTGCTGTCACAGTACTTACAGGTAACTCCAGACTGTCTTTCATCATCCCGGATCTGATCATTGGCTGAGCCTTTGCCATTCAGGTTATTCTTTGATCCATTTTGATAGTTGTCTTCCGTTTTCTGCCACGTGTCTGGTTTTTCTCTCGTTGTAAGGCATTGGAGATCACTTTAGTTGAATTTATTTTGCACCTCTTCATAATTTTTCCGCTCTGCAGTCAACTTTTTAATGAAAGCACGCTGTTCTCCTGAACAATGTCGTCAACAACCTATTTTCCTCCGGCTTTTGAAAGAGAAATGATGTTCAGGAAGTGCTGCTTTCATCCTTAAATAGGAGCCTACCTTTTTTTTTTTTTTTTTTTTTAAATGATTGAATGCCACACTGCTACTTTTTGAACACGCCCCCTTCAACTAATCGGCCAATTGCACAGCCTTAAGAGCGCGCATATCATGAAGGCTGGGTCTTGCTTGTTTTCGGAGAATCTACTGCACCTGCTGGTAACTTGTCTGCCATTTTAGCAATAAAAGTATTGTAATAACAGTACTTCATCTGGTTACTGCTGTTATTTCAAACACTACTGTATATTGAAGTACATCGGATTGGTACCAGCATGTTTGAAAGCGCAAATAGTATCAGAGACCCCAGCGGTCTTCAGCTTTTCTGCATGGGACGGGTGGGTCTCGCCCGCCCCCTGTGAGAATGGAAGCATCGCCACCCCGACTGTGAGACCGGCGCTGCTTCACGAGCAACAAGCGAAGAGGCGCATTAGTAGTAAATTTATTGAAAAAGACAACCGTGGTTGCCGGGCCCAGAAATATGTAACAGAACAAAATGGAACTGCATCTTTGTTTCCACCCCCGTTTGCGTCACGACTTCGCACTACAGTCGCTGCTTTACTAAGGACGTTTAAAAACATACGCGTGTCCCCGTCGACAGAAGCACAGAACCAAAAGAATTATGACGTCTACCAGAAGTATGATTAGAAAACTGAACATTAAAAACAAACAACCCTAACCGTTCTCTTATTTTACAACGTTCACAAGGGTAATGATTGCATGTAAAAAACAAAAAAACAAAAATGAGAGCACCGTTATTCCAGTTAGGGTCCATCCAACACAAAGTCCCGCGGCGGCAAGCAGGATCCATTTATCCCTCCTTCGATTGGACAATCACACATTTCAAATGTATTCCTCTTGTATCAAATTTCGCCCGATGGGGTGTCCCACAATCTGAGTTCCCATCCCGAAGGCCAAAAAGTAATCCACGTGCGTAGCTCCTCCCCCAAAGAAGATAAAAGAGCTGTAAAGAGTCTTGGTGATATCTGCTGCCCCCTGCTGCTCATGTTCAGCATGGCGGCGAAGAGCAGCAAGTCCGCCTTCCAATTGTGTTTTTCCGCGGGTCAAGGGTTCCATGCCGTTCAAATTCATCCGTGAAAAGGGATCGGACGTCGTGGCGAAGAGGACATCTCTAAGAGGGGCTCGAGGGAGCGTTTGAGGAGCTGGTATCGGGCGAGGCGCTGGGCCGCCGCCGCTCCTCCGGTGTGCTGTCCGCCTGTAGCGACGCCATGGCTGCCGACGAGTACCTGCACCTGGAGGAGCCGCATTCGCAGCTCAACACCTTGCTCTTCACTTCCCAGAAGTTCTTGCCGTAGTTAAATCTGGGAAGAAAGAAGAACTGGGTACCCCCGGAAGGTTTACGTCGACATTACAGCACGACAATCTTCACTGCACCCCGAGGCCCGGCCCGGCTTAGCAGAGGGCAACATTGTGAAGGAAGTGGGCCGTCCTTCGGTGTTAAAGGCACGCACGCAAAAAAGGTCGACCTTACCCTAAATTGGTCATCAGCAATAAATACGTGATAAAATGTAATTGCGTTTTGCGGGTGCGTGTTTTAAACGAGACTTCAAAAACCATCTTTTTGAAGAAGCATGTGAAGGTCATAATTAATCATGCTTTTCTTCTTTGTTTTTTGTCCGTGGCACTTTGAGATTACGGAAATGCAAAGTGCATACGGATAAAATGTATTATTATTGTTATTAAACCTAAAAACGAGTGAGCAACAGCAATCGAAAAGAGAAGGGCATTGTTCTGGGGCTGAATCTATCCTAATACACACAAAGGTCACTCTTATTGCAAATGGTGATCTGAAATTGGAGAATGTCAACGTCGAGCTAGCAGGGCAGTAGACATTGTAGGGCGAATCAATACTTTGAATATTGAATATCCCCTTATTGTTGGGCTCTGCTGGCGACCCACCCCGGGTGTACCCCGCCTCTCGCCCAAACTCAGCTGGGATAGGCTCCAGCATGCCCCGCCATCCTAGTGGGCTTAAGCGGCGTAGAAAATGGAGGAATGCTTGTCTTTGCATTTCCGTGTATTTTATTCAGACCAGCGGTGACGCGTCCAAGTCTTCCACCGAACATGTTTTTTCCCCCAAAAATATCATAAGTGATAAATCCTGCTGTTTTGTTTTAGTCCAAAAATATGCATATTTAAGCATTTGTACGTATTTTTAGCCTAAGATAAGCCTTTTCACGCATAAAAATGGTGTCATGAAGAAAAACAAAAGGTTTTGATTAGATGATGTTCATGGGTTCCAGACCTGACCGTGATTTCCCGCAAAGTAAGATTCCTAATTACCTCCGCCAAGTAACATTTTTGGCCCCGCTTGTCTGTTTGTGTTCAAAATGACCTAAAAAAAAGTTCTAAATGGATTTGGATGACATTTTCCTGGAATTGTCGGAAATGGGACACAGAATCCCTGCGAGATCACTGCAGGGATCAAGAAGACAACTGGCGCTTGAAGCTTTTATTTATACTACCGAGTGGGGAAGAAGGACAAAGTACAAAGCCAAAAACGTACCACTTCCACACAGAAAGGGAGTAGAACTTTTTATTTATTTATTTTTTTTTTAAGGGTCATGTTGACATATGACTGACCCTCACTGGGCGCTACTGTCTGCATCCATGGTTGATGCCATGCAGTGAAGTGAAGTCAAGGCAATGTATTGCAACATTACTGACACCTAGTGACTGCTGTTTTTGTTTTACTAATAAAAACGGCCATACACAAACATGAAGCAAAGATAATTCATTCAGTCTTTTGAAAACACAACCCAATAGAGTGACGAGCGCATTTTACACGGGCCACTAGGTGTCAGTAATGTTCAGAAGAACACAAAAGCCCCAGCAGGAAGTACTGTAAAAAAGGAACAACAACCAGGAACTCTAAGGCTAACATTTTCTCTTATTACTACTACTGTACTGGGTAATGCAAAGGTGACTATAGGGGTGTTATTTCATGTCTAACGTGCTCTAAGAATGTTAAAAGCTGTCTTTAGAAGGCCATAAACAAGCTGTCTAAGCTCCAACTCTAAAAAAAAAAACGTATACACGGGGAATCCTACTTGGCGGAAAGTCAATCGTCACGGTCGGGTCTGAAATGAATGAACGGCATGACTGAATGAGCTGATAATATCGGAATCTGCCGTTGTTTAGAAATGGCTGCAAAAGCAAACCTGCCCTTCCTTCAGTTTGTATACACAGCTTTGTCGAGTCTTTCATTGGCTTTTAAACGTCGAGCTGGAATCTTTCCGGTGCAGCAGAAGCGCAAGGAAGTAAAAAAAGCCGTTCTTACCCGAGCTCTTCTCCTGCCTTGATGTTTTCACTCGCAAAGAAGGCAATGTGTGGGAAACGCAGGTCCTGATGTGTGGTAAACACTCTGCAGGCAAACAAGTTGGGCTCGCACATGTGGTTAAGGAACCGGCTGATGTTTCCATAGAAACGAGCATCGATGCAGTACTGAGCTTGTGGCTGGGAGGCAAAGATAAAATAATAATAATGATCAAGGGCTCAAACTGCATGAGAAAATGAGCTGAAAGACACATCCTACGTTTAGTTAAAAGTGGAGTCAGGATTGATAAACCCTGATCTGGTCTGTGTTGATGAAGAACAAAGAAGACAAACGTAACAGCGTAACAACAGGAGGACATCCAGATGTCCCTTTTTTCTATCTTTGCCTCTTTTAGTGCTTCAATGGCAAGCTTTGTTCACTTGGAGGTGTCAATTCTCATCCCACCCCCTTCGCACCCAAATTGTGGACTCCTGAACGGAGGTAAGGTTACCTCAGATATCGGATGATTTGGTTGGAGGATAATGTTTCGGTTTTCAAATACCCGCCGGTTATCATGCGGGCAAACAAAGCACGTAACAAACGTCCTACACAGGTGGTGACTACAATAATGGCAAAATAACTCATCATGGGGCCAAAAAAAGTTTTAACCCCTCCGCTTCTTGCCAACAAGAGGGTGAAAGTGATTTTTCGGACGATAAGCCGCTACCTTTTACCTACATTTTGAACCCTGCGGCTTATGACACGATGCGGCCAAAATACAGTTTTTTTTAACGCCGTTTTAGGGCCACATTTGGCAAGATTAAAAATTGTAATATACCAGATTAAAAGTTGTAAATTTACAAGAAAAAAAAAAAACAAGGCAAGCTTTTATTTATAACGGGACAGAAAAACTGAGCAGTTGGCCCCAACCGAGTTAGCAATGGGGTAGCATCGTCTCACCGCTACGCTCTAATACTTCACCCCTCAACATACGGCTCCCCGCTTCATCGCGGTCTCAGGCAATGCCTATAAAATGAAGTTACGATTTTTATTTCCGCAACATGACGATCTTTTCTCGTAAATATAAAACATTATTGTCGTCAATTTTCAACTTAATTTCCGAAAGCAGGCCCACGACAGCTATAAACACAGGGGCTTGTGTGACTCTTCACCTGGGTCAAAGGTTAAATTACGACGTTAAATCATTACTTTTACAGTACTTTTACTTTGGCTTGTTTAAAGGTGCAACAAAAACTTGCGATAGTTTCCCATAATGCACTAGGGTTTGGGCATGCAGATGCCTCCAGCGGGTAGAAGAAGATGATGCTAGTTTTTGACGCACTTGAAGAAAAACGCAAGGAATTTTGTATTTTCCGACATCGAGAGAGAAATTGTGTGTGACGGAGATGTTCTGAGGCTCCTCAACTCTTCAAAGACACGGAAAAAGACGAATTCAGTGGTTTCAGTGAACAGGAAGAGGAGGAATAAAAACAAAGACTTTTCTGTTATGTTTGAGCCGTTTTACTGCCGTGTTACACTGTTTGGAAACAGGGTATATAAACATTCTTCTTTTCCTTTCTGCTTATCCCTTCTGTGTGAGTAGCTTATCTAATTTCACAACGTACCGGTATGCATCCGCGGTATATTCCTTGGTGCGTCTAATATATGTAAAAAAACACATTTTCTAAAAAAAAAAAAATTGTGGGTGCGGTTTATATTCCGGTGCATTTGTAGTCTAAAAAATACTGTACTTTATCAATTAAATTTGCCATTGCCAAGTATTTAGCATTGTTTTATGCCAGTAAACCTATAATTTTTCTCTATAAAATGTGTTTTTGTTCATATTTGTGGCTGTCTGGCATGCATTCATTGGATTGGATGTCATTGCTTTGGTTTTCCTTGGACATTTTGCAAGAGATTACAAACAAAAACCAATATGCTAAGATAGGTGACGAAGCAAATTAGTAATGACTCATAATTATTGAATTTGACTTTGCAAATGTGACAAGAGCAAAAAATAAATAAATAAATAAAACTCCCACACACAATGTACGGATTACTTATGCAAGTTTGCCAAAAAGTGTGGCGTCCTGAAAGAGGACCGCAAACTGTGAGCGTGCTGTACCTCGTTATCTAAACTGAAGAGGTAAGCATCATTTTTCCTCATCTCCGCTTCTGCTTCGGAGATGATCTCACCGATGTACCTGTTGACAAAATGGGGATGCGCTTTCTATATTAACAAGATTAGATTTCACCCGGATAGATGCAACCGTGGTAATAAAATAAAAAGGTGAAGTTCAAGACCAGCATTGGTGCTATTATCCAATTACAAAGGAAGAGTACTAAATGTTTACGAGGCTAAGATTATTGAGCAATTATTGACTTACTCGCACACAAACGTCCCTTGTGGTACGTCTTGCAGCGCCCGGACACCCCAGCCCTTCTTATCAGTCCGAAAGAGCTGAAGCTTGGTCCTGGAATACATATAACATTTTATTTATAGTCATTTTAAGAAAACAAATAGCTGCTTATCCTCAACAGGGTCGCCAGTCAATCATGGCGCACATATACAGAAGACCATTCACATTCACACCTGTGGACAATTTAGAGTCGCCAATTTACATAACATGCATGCCACCCGAGTACCCGGCGGAAACCCGCACACGCGCGGGGAGAACATGCAAACTCCACACGGCGATGCCAGGCAAAGATTTGAAACGTTTGCCTACCTGAGTCCATTTTGCACCACTCGGTTCTTACAGGTCCTCCAACAGGAACAGGCGTGGTTACACTCAAAGATAAGAGGGGGTTCCTCACGGGAGAATTCAGGCAGAAGACAACCACCCTAAAAAATAAAAAATAAACAAATATTGTAATGACTTCTCGTAGAAAAGTAGGTGGGCGACAGCAGCTCCGGGGTGAATGTTCACTCCACGTGTTCTGTTTGTTAATAAAGCGGCGTGCATCCTTAGTATCTTCTTCGTCATTACACTGATGAGACAACAGCTTAGCTTATTATTGGCAAAGATGGCTCATTTGTGGGGCGGCGACTCAATTAACCCATTTAATCACAATTAATCACATTTTGTCCATGCTTAACTCATAATTAATCACAGATAGCAGTAAGTTTTTATCTATAATGGGGTGTAAATCTCTTTGTGGTAAGCGATTTGGTATGCAACTACAATAAACTACATCACATTTCATGTGAAGGAATATCAATTTTGAGAATATGGGCCTTTATTTTATTCAAAACATAATACGCAGTTAGAAATCCCCCAGGTGTTCAATGCGTCGATTTGTCTTTGAACGCACCTTCTAACTTTGTCCCGTAGCATAACGTATTTTACTCGTTTTCTTTCACCTCATATTTGGTTCCAAATGCTGAGGCTGTGAGGGAATACATAAAAGGTACACTCTCATCTGGTAAGATTTATTCTAATTGCATTTATTTGTATTTTTCACCTGTCCATATTTTTTTCTTGTCTTTGATTTGTTTTTTGAAACATTTGAACACTTCCACTTATTCTATTGACCCTACTTTTTCTTCCTTTTTGCTTCTGTCCATTTTTGTGTCCCTTCTCACAGCCCAGGTTGTTTTACTCCGGTGTACTACGTCATCAATTATCTTCATGTCTCGTATGTAACCCCATCTTCTACGTATTTATTCGTTTGCTGACTCACCTTGTCGTACCAGCATCGCAGACTGAGCTGTCCGCACATGCAGACGCTCGAAGAACAGTCTTCCTTGCAGACGCAGTACTGTTTGGACACACAGAATAACAACAAGACTTCCCGAAGGAAGAGGGGGGGGGAAAAACCCACCCCCCAGTTTAAATGCCGACGCAGCACCTCACCTGCAAGTGTGTTATGTTTCTGTCTATGTTCATCGGGGAGGTGACGCAGTTTTCAAGGATGTACTTGTAGTCGTCTGGGTAGGTTTCCCCGTCCACGGAGTTGACACAGGGAATGGCAACTCTCTCTTGCCCTAGAGCAACGTCACTGTATAGGGACCAGGCCCATTATGTGGTGGGTGCAGGTTGCCACGCGTTCGTATATGCAAGTACAACATCATCACCGTGACAGATAACCTCATCAGCGCCTAAACTTAGTTTCGCCTTCACACAGACTATGAATAAGCATTCTCCTTACACCTCACATTGAAAAGAGAGGCACAGATCAATTTGAACCTGTGAAGGATTTTTCCCTGTGCTTGCGTGAGCCTGGCGTTCTTGGCGTCCTTTTCTCTCCTGTTGGCTTGCAGGGCTGCGAATGCTTTGGAGTTGTGGCCACAGCAGTCCGGAGGAGTTTCTCCTTCGCGATTTTTCAGGAAAACATCTGCTCCTTGAGATAGGAAAAGCCTGGAAGGTACAAAACCACAATTTTAGAAGATCCAGTGACAAGACAATTATTTCAATACAGCGGAGCCCGCTAAAGTTGGTCGTGTCAACATGGATACACGCAGCTGACGCATGTTGAGTACATGTTGAGTATTGTTTACTTCACAACTATGGCTAAGCAGCGTGAAAAAACCTGGCGCGGCCTTACAACCTGTGGAAAACGTAGGTAAACTGCCTAAATTGCGCACAGGCGTACATTGGTGGCAAAAAGACAGGATTTGAATGACTTGTAGTTTTTGGCACCATTGACTCCAACCAATTGCAGGTATAAAAGGCATTCATTTTCTTATTCTGTTGGTAATTATTATTATTGTTTGTTGAATATGATGCAATGATCTAGAAAAATGTCAATACTGGCCCTGCATTTACTTGGTACCGGATCAATACCAATATTTGTATTACGTTAGTTTGAAGGTTTGACGTCCAGCGTTCACACGAGGGAAGTGACTCACATGACACACTCCAGGCGGTTCTCCCGAGCAGCTATGTGTAGAGGAGAGTCTCCGTGGATGTTGACGGCATGGAGGTTACAGTGTGCGTCAAGAAGCAGTTTGGCGATTTCAACGCTGCCAGAGAAGGCCGCCCAGTGGAGGCAGATGTTCTCTTCCTAAAATTTGAAAACAAACACCAAGATTGTTTGCGATGGCATTGCGAAGATTCCAAACGCAGCGTGTCCGGAGCCCGACCTTGTCTCTGATGCTGACGTCTGCTCCTTCGGAGAGTAACAACTTGACCTGGTCCACGTGTTTGTATTCCGTGGCCCAAATCATGGCTGTCCAACCTCCATCATCCTAGTGAGGGGAAGAAAAAACAAAGCACAACAATCACTCAAGACAAGTTTGCGTGACGGAACAAAAGGGAAGGGCGTTTTCGTCCTTTGTTAGGAAATAAATAGAAACGACACAGCAACACTTTTGGTGTATGAATGAAAGCCTTTTTGATGCTAAACCACTTTCATGCCCAAAAGTGGATGCTGCTTTATTGTACCGTCCAATTGTTACTGCAAAAATATGTGTCAGTCTTTACTCCAATGCTCCAGTTCTTACATCGTGTTGTATTTCACTGACAGGAGAAACTGCGCTTGGAAATCCGTGCATGCCTTGTAGCCAATCAAGGGAGTGCAAATCTCAGCGGGACATAAAAGCAACATTTGCATTTCAACTTATTTTACTGGCATGCTTGCTTTATTTTGAAGGCCTTACTGTAGTGGCTTTAGGGTGGGTTACGTTGATGCTGCTCAGGTTTGTGAAAGAAACGTGACATAAAGTAGGAATAAAAAAAGCAAAGTAGTTTCCCGGTGAAAATGAGAATGCTGACAGGTACGGCTGCTGACCTGGCAATTGATGTTGACAAATCCTGTGGACAGAAGATATTGAACTATGTCGTAATGACCGGACTTGGCCGCCAGGTGGAGACACGTGAACCCTTCAACATCCTGGCAAGAGAACGCAGGATTGATCAGTTAGTCGACGCCAACCAGAGGCATAATTGTGACTAAAGAAACCATCAGCTCTGAAAGGGGGGTTATTTATTCATACTCAAAATATTTTTGTCTGGCCCGACCTTGTGCATGGCGCTCGCCCCGGCCCTCAGCAGATACATGACGGTCTCCATGTGGTTGTTCTCACACGCATCCATCAGTGGTGTGCGGTGATCTTCGTCGCACGAGTCCAGGTTGGCGCCAGCCTGTAAAAATAAGTGTAAAATGACAGCACTGCAGAATCAGTGCGCATTTAGCATGCGAGATTTCAGATGTGGAATCAACGCTAACGTCTTAAATTGTCACACGCGAATGGTGTCCAGGTTCAGAATTTATTAACTGAAAAACATCTGGATGAAAATCGATTTGCCATGAGAACTTCTGACCTTGCGTACACATCGGGTTATACGCAACAAAGAAACGTGTTTCGGAAATGCTGCATTCAATGGAAAAGACAGAAATAAATGGGTGCCTTATGCAAGTTGCTGCTGTTGCATCCAGACTAACACGGTCATCCTTTCACCAAACAGGAAGTCACTGTGTGCACGTTATAGTAGGTAATGTGTTAGCAACTACAACTGGTCCACATATGACCCCAATGGGTTCTAATTGTAAGCGGGTTGCAAAAAAAAGAAAAAAACTCGCCACAGCATTACACAGGAAATAACTTGCTTCCTAAATTCTTACTTGTACGAGCATGTGGCAGATTTCCTTTTGTCCTCCCTCAGCCGCAGCATGGAGAGGGGTGCGCTTGTTCTGGGATTCCATCCTAAAGTTGGGGTCGATCCCGTCCACTGCATAGTGCATGGTATGGATGTGAATTTGAATGAATACAGAATTAAAAGCAGCACAAGATAAGGGTAGAGATAAACACAGCGGAACCTCCGTTTTCATCATGAATCCGTTCCAGAAGGTCGGACAAAAATGGACATTTTTTCCGTAAGAAATCATGTAAATCCGGTTCATCGGTTCCACAGGAACGCGAATAAAAGATATTTTACAGAAGATAATCATACATGCAGCAACCAATGCAAAATACATATGACAAATGACATGGATAAATGTTTAACGTTGATTTTACTTTTGCCGAAGAATTGTCGGTAAACACGGGGAGTGGAGGGGACGAAAGAGCAACATGGACGCCATTTCATTCTAGTCCGTTCCAATCTTAACGGGGGGCTCGTTAGAGCTGTACACTTGCTCCCTCGAACTTTATTGTGCAATCATCATTACACGCGGCGTCTTTTATGTGTGTCCCTTAAACCCAACCACCGGTCCGCTAGATACAGGGCCACACGAGAAACAATTAACTACTTTTGTTTTATATTCCTGTTTTGTATTTAATTGGTTGGTATTTAATTGGCGTTTAATTGGGTTGGATGTGACAACCCCCCACCGCGGCAAAATTGTTAAGCGTTGACCGGTTTAAGGTTGGGGGCCCCTACCTTCAACCATTCCCTCCTGCAACATGTGTTAAAGGTTCCTGCCTTTACATTACAACGTTACTTTTATACTGTCTTCAATTCAATAGTGTTTGTAACCTTCTTCCTCAAAGTTCTGCCACTTTCCTTGGCGTCATGGTGGCTCATTGTGCAGCCATATAACAAAAAAGCACACAAAACCTTCAGAAATACACAGTATGCCTCATCAGAACTTAACGCCTATTGCTTCATTCTGTGTGTGTTTTATGAAGAGATAAAGCACACACACAAAATAAAGATGATTTAAGGATACCTTTGCTGGAATCTGGCTATAGTGTCCCAACACGTGAATGCCGTGTTTGGGCACTGCGGTCACCAAGACTGTTCTAAAAACCAAGACAGATTTTTGGCTATCATTTTAACCAGCAATCGAATCTTACAAAAACTGAGGTTCCACTGTATTAAAAAACAAAAACTAAAGAAAACACAGCATCGGTGACGTACCCAGCATGAGCACGACCTTCTTAAGTTCTCCCTGCTTGGCTGAGAGGTAAAGTTGTTTTGGGTGAAAACGCAGCTTCTTCGGCCTGATCAAAACAAAACAAAAAAACACAAACAATTGGACGGCATCTCTTATAACTCCTAAACATTCCCACATTCAAACTACTAAAACATACTTCTCCGTGTTGAGAGCCACCAGCACACTTTCAAGGGTTTCTCGTGGCGGTCCTTGGAGAACTGAAGATTGGGCTGTTGCTTCAGTACCAGCCTGCAGCACAGAGGTCCTGGAGGATCCTGGAAACGCTGGGTCTGAGTCGAGTCGAGGTTTCAAACCAGCGGAAAGAGAGCTGTCTGCGCTGCCATTGACATCGCACCCCGCATTCAAGCGTGAGGAGCTCAAAAAAAAAACCAAACAAGAACGTAGACGGCTTTTTAATTCCAAAGCAGTTTCAGTAGTAAAAAACTAGAACTGCCAATCAAATAACACCACACTTGTTTATGATCAGATAAGACTTATGACCACAACCACCTGCACAATCTAATCATATGTAGCGTGATTTAACTGAGGCTGTCAGTGTTTTTTTAACATTTACTTTACATTAAACAAACCTGTTCAAAGGTAAGGCAGCAGGTCATTTACCTGCCAGTGGTGGTGTCTGCTCTGCCCTCATGTGCTCCGGGCGTGGCAGGTCCATGAGCGAGCGCAGGCGGCACAGTGGAGGTGGTGTCCGCCTTGGCGATAGTGACCTCCTTGGCCTTGCTGGCCTCCTCCCCGCAGTGGGGGCAGAAGCTTTGACCTTTTAGCACCGAGGCGCAGTCATGGTGGAAGCGGTGTGAGATGTTCACGTCTGGTTGGCACTCCATGAAGGTCCCCTGCACAGAAAACAACAGAATCTCAGAACGGAATGGTACTACTAAAAACCTACACACACACAAGATGTAGAAAAATCCAAGTTAATACTGCCTTGCTTTTATTTTGAAGCTTATTTTGCACTGTACAGGAAGTCACTGAGTGCATGCTTTACTGCTGTGAACACTCCGATTTTTCCAGTTATTGAAATTCAAGTTGTTCAAGTCCAATGAATTACTTAAATTGTACAAAGGTCAGTACTGAACTGGCAGAGGTAAATACAAAAAGGGTAGGGTACCCAAAACTGAAAAATAATGTACAGTAGTGTTAAAATAATACCAGTCCAATGAGAATCACTGTTATTACTATGTTTGTAATGCTAAATGTCAAACAAATTACCAGTAGGTACAGTAGATTCTCAGAAAAGAGACCCAGATTTCAGTATTTGACGCTCTTAAGGCTGTGCAATTGGGCAATTGGTTGAAAGGGGTGTTTTGAAAAAACAGCAATGTCTGCCGCTGACTTTACAAACTCAAAACTATTTTGTACAAACTTTTTTGTTACTAGTTTTTACAACTGCTCCACATCTGTGTGGCATTGAGTCAACCAACCTGCAGCTGTTATTCCACTCCAAGCTTCTTTAACAACATTCCACACTTCATGAACATTTCTTTGTTTTGCATCAAAAACAGCAATTTCGATGTCGCCCCACAAGTTCTCCATTGGATTAAGGTCCGGGGATTGTACTGGCCACTGCGGGGGATTCTTGTAAACAGTATAGCTTCACACCGACGTCTTAACTGTCACAGTACTTACAGGTAACTCCAGACTGTCTTTGATCCCATTGTCTGTGCATTTGCCATTCTGGCTATTCTTTGATCTAGTATGATCGTTGTCTTACGTTTTCTGCCACGCGTCTCTGGTTTTGCTCTCCATTTGAAGGCATTGTTGATCACTCTAGCTGAACAGCCCAAATCTTTTGCACCTCTTCCTAGGTTTTCCCTTCCTCCAATCAACTTTTTTAAAAAGCATGCTCTTCTTCTGAACAATGTCTTGAACGACCCATTTTCCTCAGGCTTTCAGAAAAAGGCATGTTCAACAAGTGCTGCTTTCATCCTTAAATCGGAACCACCTGATTTTTCACAAAATTCATCACTGATTTAAAAAAAAAAAACACAACTACCTGTAAATGCCCAATTGCACAGCCTTGAGAGTGTGCATATCATGAATGCTGGGTCTGTTTGTTTTGAGAATCTGCTGCACCTACTGGTAATTTGTTTGCCATGCTCACTTTTGGCATTTCAGCACTGTCACAGATTAAAAAACATGGAAGAAAATAAGATGTCAAATTACAGATGCTCTTGAAAGCATCTCCCATTATTGTATTGTATGGGCAGTGAGATCAAAAAGAGCAAAGTGACCAGATACTCACAGCCCTGCAGAAGAAGCCACAGCCGGGACAGCACTGGTGCTTTACCATGCCGTTACGGTGGTCCTCACAGAGTACCAGCAGCTGAACAGAGTTGGAAGGCCGCATCATCTCATGTTTCAAGACAGCACTTTGGCAACGGGTAAGTTGTCCATCAACGCTCTCGGTGGCCATACACTTCCTGTCTGCCAGGATGAGAATCTCCCGACTCTTGGGGGTCTCCATGCGGCAGCTGCACAGTGGCAGCTCCTGAGCTTCCTCCATTGACGACCTTGTGGCGTCTGCAATGACCGAAATTCTGATGGAGTCATTTTTTCTTCTTCATAATACGATGGATCACAATTCAGCATTAACAATCCTGCAAATGTGCAGATTATTTGGACCATTTTTTTGCCCGCACGTCACTGGTAGGAGAAAAGACGAGTATGATTTGCTCACCCAATCCCCCCTCATTTGAGCGAATTGTATTGCCAATAATTGACACTAGGAAATACTATGCATATGAATTGGACATGATTAAAATTATAGCAAACTAGAGGGTCAAAATTTGTTTGCGAGCTCACCTTTGCCTTCTGAGGGAATGTCAGGCTTGCAGAGTTTGGCAGGTGGTATCTGCACATACTCCCTATGATCTTCTGTGTTTGCTGGAACTGAAGATGGAGGCTGAACTGAGGACTCCGATTCTGAGTAGACCAGTAAGTTTTGGGTAGTAAAGAAGCAGAGCCACAAGTACCAATAATACCATGATTCGATTCAATACTATAAATCACTTAATCACTAAGAGAATTGAGAAATTGTATCTGGCCAAAAGTTGATGAATGATGAGTAACAATATTGAATAATATGGAATAATAAATAAGGATTTCTCGCTGTTGATGATCAAATTCTTAGGAGGGGCTGATCGGCAGTAAACTTATAGGTCAATGACAACACAACTGAATACAAAATGCAGTTTTGAAATGAAACTTTCTCTTGTTAAGGGAGAAAGAAAATGCAAAACTATATGGCTCTGCATGAGAGAGTGATTGCCGCCAAAACCTAATGACTGGTTGGGTCACCCTTAACAGCAACAACTGCAATCAAGTGCTTGCCATGACTTGCAATGAGTCTCTTACAGCGCCGTGGGGGAGATTTGGCCCACACATCTTTGCAGAATTGTTGTAATTCAGTCACACCTTTTTAAGTCATGCCACAGCATCTTAATAGGATTTAGGTCAGGACTGTGACTAGGCCACTCCAAAGTCTTCATTTTGTTTTTCTTCAGCCATTCAGAGTTCAACTTGCTGGTGTGTTTTGGATCATTGTCCTGCTGCAGCACCCAAGTTGGTTTCACCTTGAAGTCACTAACAGATAGCTGGATATTCTCCTTCAGGATTTATTTTGGTAGAGAGCAGAACTCATTGTTCCATTTATTACATCAAATCTTCCAGGTGCTGATGCAGCAAAACCGTCCCAGACCATCACACTTCCACTACCGTATTTTACTTTTGCTACGATGTTCTTTTTCTGAAATGCAGGGTGTGATGGGACACACACCATGTCAGACCACAAAGTGTTTTCCTAAAGGTCTTGAGGATTATCAAGATGTTTTCTGGTAGAACTGAGACAAGCCTTCATGTTCTTTTTGCTCAGCAGTGGTTTTCATCTTGGAACTCTGCCATGCAGGCAGTTTTGGATCAGTGTCTTTCCCATGGTGAAGTCATGAACACTGACCTTAACTGAGGCAAGTGAGACCTGCAGTTCTTTGGATGAGGTTGTGGGGCTTTTTGTGAGATCTTGGCTGAGTTGTCGCCGCACTCTTATAATTTTGGTCATTTTGGTTGGCCGGCTACTAGTGGGAAGGCTCACCATTTTGTGGATAACGGGTCTCAGTGTGGTTGGGTAGAGTCCCAGGCTTTATAATCTTTGCTTAAATGATAGATCTCAATCAATCTCAGTTTTGTTCTGTTTTAACAGGGGAGGGGGCAATCACTTTTCACACCAGCTATTCTCCCCATATATGCAAAAATACACTGTTGTAATTTCAGTTGCAAATAGCCAACAAATGGGTTTTCTTGATATCAGCCAACATAGAACAGAGAATGAGCTGGGTGACTGGTAAATAGGCACAAGGGGTTCTTACCTTTGACCTTCACCCTCCTTTTGCGCTTTCTGGCCGGCCGGAGCCAGGCACCGTCTGCTTTTGTTTTCTTTTTCAACCTCTTCTTGTGGCTCGACTCTGTGCTCTGAGGCACACAGACAGAGAGCTAAAGTTCAGTAATGCCTTTCAGTACTCAAAAAAGAAAAATAGGTCTGAAGCAAGAGGATAAAAATGCACTCCATTGCTTTAAGCTGGAGCTTACCAAGTCTGACTCAGTGCCTTCCTCCTCAGCCTCTACTCCAGATTCGTCGGAATCTTGCTCATTCTCCGCCTAATGACAATTAAGTCCCAGTATCGACAACAGACACCACAACTGTGTTTATTCATTTACTTGGCTGAAATCACTTCTTCAGCAATAAGCACCTGAGAGATGGATTCAGATGCCGGACTCGCTTCCTGGACAGCAGGGATGAGTTCCTCTCCCCGCTGCTGCTGGTCTTCCTCATCGGAGTCCACATCATCTGACTCCTCTTCGTCCTCCTCATCATCATCAGATGCACAATCCACCTTGTTGCCATTGATGTTGGTCTGCGACGTAATAAACGAGAGCAGGTCTACTTTTCCTTATGAATTTTGTTATTGAGATGTACTGCGGCTAGCCTAAATAAAGGGGCTTTCGGGGTACTTTAAAGATCCTTTATATTTTATACTCCAATTCAGTGGTTCTCAACTTATGGGTTTGGGACCCAAAACTGGGTTGCGCATCCACTCTGGGTGGGTCGCAGTTACGTGAAAATATGGAATATACAACTGATGTCTGACCCTTTTTAAAGCAAAACAATATTTTGGTCCTATTCTTTCTTGGTACAGAACATACAGTAGCGTTCAAAATAGCCGTGTAATGCGACTAACCACATGAATCACTGTTATTAGTATATTTGTATTGCTAGATGGCAAACAAGTTACCAGTAGGTGCCGTAGATTCTCGAAAAACAAACAAAACCCAGCATTCATGATATGCACGTTTTTAAGCTGTGCAATTGGGCAATTACTTGAAAGGGGGGTGTTGAAAAAATGGAGAGGCATTCCATCAATGATCAGTTTTTGAAGAAAGAGGTGTGAATCAGGTGACCCCATATACTGTACGACTGATTGCTGTCCTATGGACAGAGTCTCCCACCTCAGCTGTAGATCTTTGCAGTTCATCCAGAGTGATCATGGGCGTCTTGGCTGCATCTCTGATCAGTCTTCTCCTCGTATGAGCTGAAAGTTTAGAAGGACGGCCAGGTCTTGGTAGATTTGCAGTGGTCTGATACGCCTTCCATTTCAAAATTATCGCTTGCACAGTGCTCCTTGGAATGTTTAGAGCTTGGGAAATCTTTTTGTATCCAAATCCAGCTTTAAACTTCCCCACAACGGTATCTCGGACCTGCCTGGCGTGTTCCTTGTTCTTCATGGTGCTCGCTGCGCTTTCAACGGACCTCTGAGACTATCACAGTGCATGTGCATTCATACAGAGACTTGATTACACACAGGTGGATTCTATTTATCATCCTTAGTCATTTAGGTCAACATTGGATCATTCAGAGATCCTCACTGAACTTCTGGAGAGAGTTTGCTACACTGAAAGTAAAGGGGCTGAATCATTTTGCACGCCCAATTTTTCCGTCTTATAATATCCAATAAATTTCGTTCCACTTCATGATTGTGTCCCACTTGATTCGTCACAAAAAAGTCCCGTTTTATATCTTTATGTTTGAAGCCTCAAATGTGGCAAAAGATCGCAAAGTTCAAGGGGGCCAAATACTTTCACCAGGCACTGTAAGAACGAAACCAGCACTTGATGAACATGCATTTCTCTTTGAAAGCCTGAAGAAAATGGGTCCTTCAAGACATTGTTAAGGAGAACAGCGTACTTTGAGTAAAAGTTCATTGGAGAGGAGAAAACTTATGAAGAGGTGCAAAAAATGTTTGGCTGTTCAGCTAAAATGATCTCCAATGCCTTAAAATGGAGAGCAAAACCAGACACACGTGGCAGAAAATGGAAGACAACTATCAAAATGGATGAAAGAATAACCTGAATGGCAAAGGCTCAGCCAATGATCAGCTCCAGGATGATCAAAGACAGTCTGTAGTTACCTGTAAGTACTGTGACAGTTAGAAGACATCTGTGGGAAGCTAATCAATTTTCAAGAGTCCCCCGCAAAGTCCCTCTGTTAAAAAAAAGGCATGTGCAGAAAGGGGGTACGATTTGCCAAAGAACACATCAACTGGCCTAAAGAGAAATGAAGGAACATTTTGTGGACTGATGAGAGTAGAATTGTTCTTTTTGGGTCCAAGAGCCGTAGACAGTTTGTGAGACGACCCCCAAACTCTGAATACAAGCCACAGTACACAGTGAAGACAGTGAAGCATCATGATATGGACAGGGATCATGGATCAGTTTACATATGTACAAATACTTGAAGAAGTCAAGTTTCCTTATGCTGAAGAGGACATGCCCTAGAAATGACTGTTTCAACATGACAATCACCCCAACACACTAGTAAAGCAGCAACATCTTGTTATGTTCCTATGTTCTGGAGTGACTAACCCAATCCCCTGACCTGAATCCCCTTAAGAACATCAAAAATGCTGTTTCTGGAGCAAAACCAAGAAATGTTAATGAATTGAGAAATGTTGTTAAAGAATGTTAGAGGGGAATAATAGCTGAAAGGTGCCACAAGTTAGTTGAGTCTATGCCACACAGATGTGAGGCACTTATAAAAACTTTAATATTAGTTTAGTCATTCACAGAATTGCTAAATCCTAGAAAAAAAAGTTGGTACAAAATAGTTTTGTGTTTTTAAACACACCCCTGCACAGCCTTAAGAATGTGCATGTCATGAATGCTGGGGTCTTGTTTGTTTTCTGAGAATCTACTGCACCTACTTGTTTGCCATACAGCAATAAATATATACAAATAACAGTGATTAATCTGGTTAGTCGCATTTCACACTGTAAACAGTTATGTTCACAATAATTAGAATGCCTGACAACCTCCAAAACAGGATTTCATTTCATAATGTTCATGAAAAATGCAGATGGTTGCTCTGAGCACAACAAAGTCAAGTGTGTCCTACTGTTTTTATCCACTTTTGAATTGAATATGTGGTCTGTCCACAAGCTCCTTGGTGGCAAGGCCCCGTGGGTGGATGAGATCCGCCCAGGGTTCCTTAAGGCCCTGGTTGCTGTGGGCGTGTCTTGGTTGACACGACTCTGGAGCATCGCGTGGACGTTGGGGTCGGTGCCCCCGGACTGACAGACCGGGGTGGTAGTCCCGCTTTTCAAGAAGGGAGAACGGAGTGTGTGCTCTAACTATCGTGGGATCACACTCCTCAGCCTTCCCAGTAAGGTCTATTCAGGGGATCTGGAGAGGAGGATCCGCGGATAGTTGAATCTCGGATTCAGGAGGAGCAGTGTGGTTTTCGTCCTGGTCGTGGAACTGTGGACCAACTCTATACTCTCGGCAGGGTCCTCGAGGGTGCATGGGAGTTTGCCCAACCAGTCTACATGCGTTTTGTGGACTTGGAGAAGGCATTCGACCGTGTTCCTCAGGGAAAACTGTGGGGAGTGCTCCGGGAATATGGGGTACCGGACCGACTAATCCAGGCGGTTCGTGCCATGTATGACCGGTGTCAGAGTTTGGTTCGCATTGCCGGCAATAAGTCGGACCCGTTTCCAGTGAGGGTTGGACTCCGCCAGGGCTGCCCTTTGTCACCGATTCTGTTCACTACTTTCATGGACAGAATTTCTAGCGCAGCCAGGGCGTTGAGGGGTATCGGTTTGGTGGCCGCAGGATTCGGTCTCTGCTTTTTGCAGATGATGTGGTCCTGTTGGCTTCATCGAGCAGTGACCTTCAACTCTCCCGGTTCGCAGCTGGGTGTGAAGCGGCTGGGATGAGAATCAGCACCTCCAAGTCCAAGTCCATGGTTCTCGCCCGGGAAAGGGTGGAGTGCCATCTCCGGGTCCGGGATGAAGTCTTGCCTCAAGTGGAGGAGTTTAAGTACCTCGGGGTCTCCTCTGCATTGAGAGAAGTCAGATGAGGTGGCTCGGGCATCTGGTTAGGATGCCTCCCGAACACCTTCCAGGGGAGGTGTTCAGGGCACGTCCAACCGGTAAGAGGCCTCGGGGAAGACCCAGGACACATTGGAGAGACTATGTCTCTCAGCCGGCCTGGGAACGTCTCGGCATCCGCTGGGAAGAGCTGGACGGAGTGGCAGGGGAGAGAGACGTCTGCGCTTCCCTGCTTAGGTTGCTGCCCCCCCGACCCGACCTCGGATAAGCGGAAGAAAATGAATGGATGGTATGTCCACCTTTTGCAGCAATAACAGCAGCATACTTTTCTGGCATGTCGTCAGTATATTTCCTGACAAGTTCACCAATAACATTACCCCGTGCCTTCTGCAACTCAAGCAGATTATTTTCCAACTGACCTCAAATCTGCTGGATGGGGTTGGTGAAGGAGCATGATTGTGTGACACTGACAGTGAAACGGGCCCAGCTTGTTTTTTGTAAGGAAATTATCAGAAACAATTCAGATGGCCCTATTCTATAGTTTATAGAGCATAATGACGAGTTGTAGATATTTCATTCATTTTAGGGGTATTGTAAAAAAAAAAAATACAAAAACAACCGAAACCTCTTAAATATGCAAAGTGCTCTAACAATTTTGTGTATTTATTATTTAGGCATTATTTACATATGCGTGTAGTTAATGCCCTAATATATTCCTCTAAAATGCATATAATTATGTGTATTAGTGTTTCAAACAATGATATCATTGTATAAACAATACACACATTTGCTTGTTTTGACTTAAATAAAATGTATTGGGGAAAAAAATGGAAAAAATATATAAAATGAATGAATAAGTAAATGTGAAAAGTGACTTAAATAAAAATGTAAAAAAAATATAAATAAAACCATTTTAAATAAAAATAGGTTAAGACGTAATGACCACTGGAAAATATGGGTCCCAGTTATAGCTCCTTTGAGAACCCCTGCTTTGGTTGACAACATTTACTGACATTTGATTTGACTGGCCGCACGGTGGCCGAGTGGGTAGCACTTTGGCATCACAGTCAGGAGGTTCAGGGTTGGAATCTCCGTTGGGCATTTCTGTGTGGAGTTTGCATGTTCTCCCCGTGCGTGCGTGGGTTTTCTCCGGGTACTCCGCTTTCCTCCCACATTCCAAAAACATGCATGTTAGCTTCATTGTCCGCTCTAAATTGTCCATCGGTATGAATGTTTGTTTGTCTATACGTGCCCTGCGATTGACTGGCGACCAGTGTACCCCTCCTCACGCCCAAAGCCAGGTAGGATAGGCTCCAGCATGCCCGCCACTGGAATTTGACTTGACTGAAATGTTGTCAAGACTAAAACTAAATCCATTTAGATGACTAAGAGTAAAACACATACAAGAATTTTCGACAAAATGAACAAATACTTCTTAACACAGCTGCTTTGCCAAATAACACCATGTAGCAGACAACTTTATATTATATTCAGAAAGTCTTGAATGTCTTATTCAAAAAAGCAACTCCCAACAAAGTCAATTATGAAAGCACACATCACTCTTGTCAAAGAGCAGCGGGTCCACTTCTGAATTCCTAAATGTAGCAGCTTTTTCCCCTGCAGATAGTGCCATCAAACCACTATCTATTTAAAAATATATATATTTACAATTAAAAGCAGAAAGAAAAATCTGCAAATAGGCTATAATATATATTGAGAAAATGGAACCCTATTCAGATTTATTCCCGTTTATTGGGGGAGTACCGACCTCTGGGTTCGTGGCATCTGGTTGCACATCCTTAAACATTTCCAGCAATGTCCTCTGCCTCAGCATCTTTGGTTTCTTCTTGGGAACCAGGTTATAAATTCCCATTCTTCTCTTCTTCTTACGTGACGACAACCCCCCTGTGAAGGAGCCTACATCAAGAGACGTAAAGTACACAAAAAAGGGTGATGTTAAAAGCAAAGTACAGCCAAGGGTTTTTAATGCTTACGAATTGCTTCTCCAACCTGACAGACTGTTTTGGAGCTTGGCTGGTGTTAAAGTGAGCGGAGGGGAAGATACTGGAATTGGTGAAGCTGGTGAAGCTGGTGCAGCCGCTTGGGCAGAAGGTGAGAAAGGATTCTGAGGTAGATGGTTCGCCGTTGAGTGCTGCTGTGAGGGTTTGGGCGCGTCGGATGCTACCGCAGTCTCCATTTTGGCGTTCTGTGCTTCTCTTAGTTCCTTCTTGAGAAGCTGTGGGTGACAAAACAGAAACTGTGCAGCCAATGTCTGACTGAGGAGTGGTAGGAAGACAAGATGCCACTTCGTGCATGGAGGCCCACTCCACAAGGACAAACATTTCAGCATGTTGATGCAGTTTGTTTTTTCCACTGTCAAAAACAAGAACATTTCAAGTAGCATCTGGTCCATTTCAGCATAATTAGTAACAATCCCAAAAAAGAATGTCAATGTCAGAGCAGGGCTTCTCTGTTGACAGTGATTTACAGTGGACTGCCACATATTTGCGATTCAACATTCACTGCCCCGCAAATTTGTCCATTTTTGGGTATTTTTTTCTAGTTTTATATTTTCCTCTGAATCCTTTGAATGCATCAGAGATGTGTGCTGTGTGGCTACACCAGGAATTTCCAAAGGCTGTTTTTTTTTGTTTAATTAGCCCATGGGACATTCATTCATTTTCTATACCGCTTGTCCTCATTAGGGTCGCGGGGATGCTGGAGCCTATCCCAGCTGGCTTAGGGCGGGAGGCAGGGTACACCCTGGACTGGTCACCAGTCAATCGCAAGGCACATATAGACAAACATTCACACTCACACTCTAATGGACAATTTAGAGTGGCCAATGAAGCTAACATGCATGTTTTTGGAATGTGGGAGGAAACCAGAGCACCCGGAGAAAACTCACACATGCACGGGGAGAACATGCAAACTCCACACAGAGATGCCCAACGGAGATTCGAACCCTGAACCTCCTGACTGTCAGATCAACATGCTACCCATTCAACCACCGTGCGGCCCATGGCACATTCTAAAAATACAATTAAACTAGGACGTGGAAAAAACAGCAGTCATTTTACAATAATAAAGTTATTGATATAAAGCGAATAACATATATATACATATATATATACATATATATATACATAAATATATATATACATATATATACATATACATATATATACATATATATACATATATATACATATATATATACATATATATACATACATATATATACATATATATACATATGTATATATATATATACACATATATATATATATACATATATATATATATGTGTGTTTGTGTGTGTGTGTGTGTGTGTGTGTATATATAAATATATATATATATGTGTGTGTGTGTGTGTATATGTGTGTATACATGTGTATATATGTGTGTGTGTATACATATGTGTGTATACATATGTGTGTGTGTATATATATATATAACTTCTTAACATATGTTCATGAGGATGAGATCATAAAATGAAAACTATCAAAGTGACCCATTCATCTTTGATTTTACACTATACGGTCCCATTCAGTCTTTGATGTTACAGTATGCGGACCTCGATGGAAACATGTGGGACACTCCTGAGCCAAATCCTGAGCATTTCATGTATTTGTCAATCATATGACATTTTCATTCATTAGCTGCAAGTACCAATACATGTTATACATTAAATGCATTTAGTAAATGGCAATTTAAGAGACGGGATTATGGAGCTGAATCCAGTGTCCTAATAACCTCAGTCATTTGTATTGCAAATGTTGACCTGAAATCTGAGAACATCAAAGTTAAGCTGGCAGGAGGGTTTGGAGAGAGACGTGGCGAGCCAGTTTGTGGCTACATCAATTAAAAGCCTTTATACTGTTAAGATGTTAAACACTATTTTTAGTCTGTAGAAACATTTGTGTTGTGAATAAGCCTTTGTTGTGTGAAGTATAAAAAAACAATTAGACTATGACAACAATTGGAAATATCACAAAAGTAAAGTTAAGATAGATTTGTGTTAGCAAGCCAATCTAACCAATGGAAAAGTGTTTCACTTTAAGTTACTCAATTTACTCAGTCAGCAATCAGAAGTGTTTTTAAGAATTCCACGCATCTTCTAGTACTAATCCGAGGTCGAGTCACAGGGGGGCAGCCCAAGTAGGGTAGCCCCATACTTCCCTCTGGCCGGCTACTTCGTCCAGCTCCTCAAACACGTCATGGGTTTTCCCCGAGGCCTCCTACCATGTCCTGAACACCTCCCCACAGAGGCGTCTGGGAGGCATCCTTACCACAGGCCCAAGCCACCTCATCTGGCACCTCTCCGTGTGGACATGCGACGGTTCTACTCCAAGTTTCTCCCAGATGACAGTGCTTCTCCCATTATCGCTAAGGGAGAACCCAGCCACCCTACGGAGAAAACTAACTTCGTACTCGCAATCTTGTCCTTATTTCATAATATTACCCGATAAAAAGTAGCCAGGTCTCTAGAGAACACGAGCAAACCCTGGTGCTAATTTGACATAGACGTTCTCCTCCAATTTCTAAGCATTTTCAATAAATCTGACTGTTGCAATTATTAGATTGGCTTCAGCTCCAAATCCCTTCTCTCTTCAACTGCCATTGTCCACTCACCTCACGATCCAAGTTCAAGCCCTGAATATTCCTCACACATATGAAGTATAAAATGCACCACAAATGAACGGTAAGACGATCAAGAGACAGCTGGAATCAGAGTCACAGTGTAGCCCGTCACAGCACACAACTACTGTAAGGCGCGTCAAAGCACACAACGAAAACACGTGAAATCGCAACGCATAATGCGAAAACCATTATTAGTTGGGGGGATTTCCTGGCAGATGACCAATCTTTAAAAAGCCCAACCTGCCGATTCCGATTTTTGAAAATAACTGACAGCGTACACTTTCAATGTCCCAATCTCATTGTGTCAAAAAAACATTGACCAACACCCATGAAACATTTTCTTCAAAACAAACTTGCACAGCAGGTTACGCTGCAGACCTGATTTGAGCCTCTTACCAACAATAAAGTGCACAGCGAGCAAAAATGGCTGGTCTTACAATGACATGAACTCCATTTTCCAAATAGTAGCTGTACCCTTTTCACTGCTCGTAAGCGGTAAGCGCAGACCTTAGCTTGATTGTCAGTGAAGCATAAGAACGTGTAAAAATAAAAAACAGCCATACTTGTACGCTGTGCATTTCACCTGTATTATCACAAGTCATTACCAACTTATGATGACTGAAATGCGTTTTCTGTGAAAAAAAACGACCAAGAATCTGCAGATTTGCAGTGCCGTGAATGAAGAATCACAAATGTGCAGAGAAGCACAGTACAGATATGAGGACTTTACTCTCGTAACATTGCAGCTCTTCTCCTTTCATTATAGAGCAAAGATGCTTTTTGCAATCAGTCCAACAAAGCCATTCCTTTTCATTCATTCATTTTCCTATCCCAGCTGGGTTTTGGCGGGAGGCGGGGTACACCCTGGACTGGTCGCCAGTCAATCACAGGGCACATATAGACAACCATTCACACTCACATTCATACCTAATTGGCAATTTAGAGTCGCCAATTAAACTTACATGCATGTTTTTGGAATGTGGCGGGAAACCGGAGTGCCCGGAGAAAAAGCCGCACCCGCGTTAAACCGCACCCACTGAACCCACTTATTAAATGCCATATTGTAGGGCATATGAGTCCATGAGGACCAGATAGATGTCCATTTGACAGGAGCCAATCATGAGCTATGAGAAAATTCACAACAGGTTTTTAAAAAAATCGTAGGAGGTCATTACTCAATATAACAGTCTGACTCACAGTGTCATCTCAGAACGCTAAAATCATCACACAGCAACCTAACACTCAAAAGGTAGCTAAAATATATACAAGACCAGCACCGATACGAGTTTAGAATAAAAAACTATTTCAACTGCTTCCCATTATGCATTGCTTCCCAGAAAAGCCGTTCACTCAGCTGCCTGTGCCCACCAGAGGATGGAAGAAGTTAAACAATGTAAATATCATATACAACTGCTCTTTCCCATTCAAAATGCTAATATCGGAGTGCAAAGTGACAGAAAAGTTGAATATCTTTCCCATTTACCTTTTGTTCGAGAGTCACAGCCGGTCTGGACATGGTTTTTCGGGCTCTGTGTATCATTACAGGTGTTGAGGATGTGGTAGTTGGGGCTGTGCCATTTTTAGAGTCTAATGTTTCCTGCCCCGCTATACTAGGGTCACTCCTTAGTGTGCCTAAAGTCTGTGCAGGCCCAGAGGCTGAGGGAGGCGGGGCTTTGGTCATGTGTACATCTGGGCTGGAATTTGAAGGTGACCTGTTAGTCCTATGGGGGGGCGCTGCCGAATCAGACGTGGTTTCAGGTGCGTCCTCCTGCTGCGTCTTAGTGAGAATGAATCCATTGCTTCCAGTGACGGAACCATGTGGTGTCTCCGTGTCCGACACACCATTTTCATTTACCAGCGATAAGGTCTTGTTGTAGCCTGTCGCCGAGCTGTGTGCCGGGCTGCTGTGCCTTGTCTTGTCACATTCACTGCCGTTTACGATCGCTTCTGCCACGGGAGAAGAGGTCAATCTGTCCATTACCTTTATGTCTCCATCTGGGTAGAACAACCAAAGATGTACGTTAGAAAACAAACCAGTGCTGCAAATAGCAATTTTTTTCTCGGTCAAGGAATCTAACGCTTGTTATTTCAATGAATCGTCTGATCAGCAGCTTATCAAAGAGGCAAAAATTACTGTTTTAAAAAGTCAAAGCTCTTATGTGTGAATAAACCCACAAAGATAATAGGTCTGGTTTCATGCATGATAAAGACAATTACAAAATATTCGCACTTGAGAGGTGCTAACCACTCGGGCTGCCCAAAACTAGAACATGCAACGTCAGCTAAACACAGATGATACCTGTCTCTCCATTGTTGGCCTGGTCCAGTCCCTCTTTATTAGATGCCTCTTCGCCTTTGCAAATGCTTCCTTTGGCGAGACCAGTGGGCTATTGAAAAAAAAAACAAATACAAAAATCAGGACAAGCCTCTACTTTTTTTTTATTTGGATGATCCACTGTCTATTGGATCAGTATCTGTGTGAATCAGCGATTCCTAGTATTACAAGGGGTACATTTACAGTATTTTTCAGACTATTGAGCGCACCGGAATATAAACCGCACCCACAAATTTTTTTTCAGAACATGTGTTGTTTTTTTACACATATTAAACGCACCGTACTATGTGCCGCAGATATATACCGCTACATTGTGAGATTAGATAAGGTGTTTACACAGAAGAGAAAAGAATGTGAATGCTTGTTTAAATACCTTGTTTCCAAACAGTGTCTGTAACACGGCAGTAAAACGGCTCAAACAGAACAGAAAAGTCATCGTTTTTATTCATCCTCTTCCTGTTCACTGAAACCACTGAAGTCGTCTTTTTCAGTCGTCTTTGAAGAGCCTCGGAAAAATACAGTAATTTCCACAATGATACGTAAATATTCTCAGTCATTTCATATTAAGCCAGACAACAAAATTGACTAACTAGTTTCCCCAGGGAGACAATAACCTGTGGCACAGCTGCACCAACATCATAACAGTTCTACTTTTGGAGAATTATCAACAAGTATGTCTGAGAGGGTACTCATGGTAGGACAAAAAGGCTCTGGGGGTACACAACTCAAAAAAGGTTGGGAAAACATTGGTCTAAATGATTGCAGTTACAATAACACCCATTGTTTGGCTTTATGTTTTTGATTTGTTTGGCTTTATGTTTTTTAACTCCTTTTTTTGCCAAATCATTCCTCTCTTCTACTATGTCTATTAAAATGATATCCAAAGCAGTCTGAAGTGATTTTGCAAAGACAGGCTGATTTATGGCCTTTTAATGATTTTACATTTGCCTTGTAGGTAAATTCTATTTAACATGAGGCAAATAGCTACAATGCTAACAATTAGCATGCTGACACAGAGCAAGATAGCACGGAGTACCAAAAGTGCTTAGGGAGATCAATATTGATCATAAGAAGTAGGTAAATGCTGTTCCACGTCAGTAAAATGGCTTAAAAACACGCAGAATACACAAAGTGCTAAACATTTTTAAGTTGGAATAATTAGAATCGGTTGTGGAAGTAGGAAAAATCTAACAAACAGAGAAATCGTCTGCAAAACGTGGTGGTGTTGGAATGTTGAATTCTGGAATTATCAGGTTGAATGAGCTACACATTTGGATTTCGATGTTTGAATGATGCAAATTGGCAGAGAAATGTGGAATTTGTGCAGCAAAAACATATCAATGCCAATTGTATCTGACATTCTTTGGAGAGTGCAGTGTGCCATTGTTACTTGGAATGTTGCAAAACATAAATACACAACCAGGATGCATCTTTTGATGCAACATGCGAGTGTAATATGCATTTTGTGACTGAATATCTTTAAAAAGTGGTGAGGCTAACATATAATAATTAAGGATAAGTATGAGAGTTAGTAAGATGATTACTCTATTGCCAAAACCCCCACTTGCTTTTAAAAGGCCCATCCTAAGCCTCTCTTCTTCCAAACCCTTACGCCCTTCTTTAGGTATACGTACATCTCTGGGGAAGATAGACTTATATAATCTAGATGAGGTTACCACTGTAAAACTGGACTTAAATGGACAAATTTCAGTAGGCATTTCTGCAGCCATATTGAACGTTTTGTGTTCTCCATCGACAGAAGCTCAATCAAGACATGCAATATCTGACTCAAACAGCAACAGCCTTCTCTCTAAGGGCACAGACTGGAAATTCTTCAAGTCAAAAGAGTGTGACCAAAAATAAGTCTTCTGGACGGGTTTACAGGAGCATACTTCAGTGAGTCTCTGAGCCAAGGACGAACAAGCACCTTGTCAGACAGAAACGAGGTCAGGCCTGAGAGCCATCAGAGAACCTGAAGTGTATCTCAGAGACAATCAAAGGTCTAATCTCTGAGGACCTGGTTAGATTTTGTGTGTGAAGATAACAGGAGTCCATCGTGTCATAATTACAATGAATTGAGGATAGCCAGTCACAAAAAAACATTGTGTTCTTCCCTCCCCCTAGTGGTGAACCAATGAACATCTGCTGTATCAGGAGGGAGGAAGGGGGAAGGGAGCCAGAGAAGCCTGTCTGCAGATCTCCGCCATTTTGCAAATGCATTGTTTATCGACACAATGTAGCAATTGCAGTGGTTTCCCACTAGGTGGGGAACATCAAGGTCTAGAAGCTCATTGAAGCAGATAAAGGGCCTTCCATATTAGATGCAAAGGTAACTTAAGACCAAACACTGCTTTCAGGTTACAGTAAAAGGTGCAAGAATTCTGAAAAGTTTCAAGTGCAGCAAAATAAAGGCCCTGACAATTAGGCATTGCTAATAATGAATATTTGCAAAAACAAAACTGACACAACACTACAGCTACCCCAATGTCCAATCCCATGCTGGTGTGGGTTTCCTACAGCAAATGTGAAAAGACCTGGATTTAGGCAATGGTATCTCCAGATCCCCTGCAAGAGGCCTGATGAGTCAGGTCTACCTCAACAATTTACACAACCGGCCAGGGCAAAGGCGACGTGTCGATATCACAACCACTGAAAAACACAATGGCATTCCAAACCCACCCAAGCAGTAGAAAGCCTGCATTATTTTCATCGTTTTTATCCTAATTAATACAAGAAAGCAGCAAAACTGCACACAGACAAATACCAAACATCACACATCCAAGGACTTGACTTGTATTAAATCATCTTGAAAACCCAAATCAGTTCCACACCTGACTTGCTAATTGTTTTTTCAAAAATAAAAATTGTCTTTGGTCTAAGCATGACATGACCACACACACTCACACCTCAACCGTTACTACCTGAGGAAAATCACTGAACAGATTAAACTACCACATATACGGAAATGGTCTCCAGGAATTCAGATTTTCTTTGGACTGAAAAAACTGGCCTATTAGAAGATCACTATCAAACAGCCCCACATGTCCACATACAGATCTACCAGGAGTCTCTGCAGAGATAGTATGTCGGACAAAATTGAATCCAGTACCAACGTGTCAAGTACTGTTTTAAACCCCCGCACAACGCAGCAGGACAGAAAGGCTTAGTCTTGAGTAAGTGAACAGCATGTTGGGCTGAACTGACCCTTGTTCATTTGTCCAATTGACCAATATGCCACTTATTTGATGGCAGCAAGAGGGAATGAGTGCCTAGGAGGAGCACTTTCCAACACCCATCAAGGACTCGGTCACCACATTTACATGCGGTAAGGCCCCGCCCAGGACAAAAACATGTAACACACCAAAACCATGGAAGAAGAAAGAATGCACGAGCATAAGGAAGTTGTCTTCCCCTTGTCTAGAAGTGGAATTACATATTCCAGTCACTTCGGAATATAAGACAAAACAGAGGTCGTGACAATGTCGCCTTGGAGTCCTGCCAGTCAAAATATTCACATGTTATGTTAGCTTTTCGGCAGCAGCATAATACCTATGACGTCATCGTTTTTAAAAGGTAGCGTTGTGCTTGTCCACACACCAACGACAAGGCGGCACTATCAGATTTTTCCACTCTGGAAGCAAATTTTGGAAAAAAATACCTTCTCAGAGCAGCCGAAACACCTTGGCCGTGTGGATGAGAAGCTAAACACACCAGGGTTCCGACCTGAAAACATTCCCATCTGGACAGTCCCTAAATAAATCCATCCCGCAGTGGCTGAGTGGTTAATCTCTGTGTGGAGTTTGCATGTTCTCCCCGTGCGTGCGGGGCTTTTCTCCGGGTACTCCGGTTTCCTCCCACATACCAAAAACATGCATGTTAGGTTAATTGGCCACAGGTATGAATGTGAGTGTGAATGTTTGTTTGTCTGCGCTGCGATTGGCTGGCGACCAGTCCAGGGTGTACCCCGCCCCTCGCCCGACCTCAGCTGGTATAGGCTCCAGCATACCCCCGCAACCCCAATGAGGATAAGCGGTATAGAAAATGGATGGATGGATAAATCCATCTCTTCTTGGTGTGTAACGGTACATGTAGTGGTAATCGGACATTTTGGTATGGTTCTATACAGTGACGTACCCAACTTCCCATGCGGCACTTAATGTGCGAGGGACAGAAAGGGTTGTTTGGACACATTTTTCGGAGAATTTGATTTATTTGAGAATTTTCTGCCAGCAATTTGCAGTTTTTGTAAGTATGACTGTAAAAATAAATAAAGCCGTTTAAACAGAAGTTAAGTGGTCTTATGTTTAAAAACCAGGATGGAGTTTCTTGGTAGACAGCAGAATTCATGGTTCCATTTCTCATAGCAAGTGTTCCAGCCCCACACCATCACACTGCCGCCACCATTTTTGACTGTTGGTATGATGTTTTTAATTTTTATGTGGCATTACTTTTGTGCCAGATGTAATGGGGACACACACCTTCCAAAAAGTTCATCTTTTTTCTCGTCAGACCAAAGAGTATTTTACCAAAGGTCAAGATGTTTTCTGGCAAAACAGAGACGTGCTTAATGGTTTTTCTTCAGCAGTGTTTTTGTCTTGGAACGGTTTTGCCCAGTGGGTACTTATGATGGAGTCATGAACACTGACCTTAAGAGGTAAGTGAGGCCTGAAGTTATTTGCTGTGTTGTGAGATCTTTTGTGACCTCTTGAATGAGACGTCGCTGCGCTCTTGGGATAATTTTCGTTGCCCGGCCACTCCTGGGAAGGTTGACCACTGTTCCAAGTTTTCATTATTTGTGGATAATGGCTCTCACTCTGGTTCTCTGGAGTCCCAAATCAGCTCAACAAACTGCAATGTCTGTGCTTGTGGTTATAAAAGACATAGTCACCAATGCAATTCCAACTGTGTCATTAATCTAAGATATTTTTAACGACACCCTTATTTTGTTAACACAATTGGACGGTATGCTTTTATTTTGATGGTTGGAAGCGCGTTGTGTGTCCTTACTTCACTCAAACTTGCATGACGTCAGCCAGCATCGGAAAACGCTCATTTGTATCAACAAGCAGCAAAACACAACAAGGAGAAAACACTCATACAGACTGAGTCGTGCACACACAGCATGCACTGCTAAACTAAGCTAACCCTGCTAGCTTACTTCCACTAATTTGCCATCTTTAGCCAACCAACCTGATTGCGTAATTGAGCAGTATCACTAAAAACAGCATGGGAATTTGCAAATGTTCAAATAGCCAGTGCTGTTGGAAACATTTCCAACGGGTAAGAAACTCCCACAATATGGCCATATGATTTCCACATTTACGGAATCATAAATGGAATAGCAGAACTGGCCAATAAACACAGAATCAACTGCTAAACGCGAAAGCTAGCAGAAATTGACATAATTTGAATGAAACACTGTAATCATGAGAAGGAACGTTGGTGTGGGTACGTTTTTTCCCCGGCGGACTGCTCAGTCGTGGCGGAATCTCCTCACAAACACTAACCCTTGCCCTCTCCCAAACTAAACATGTCAAAACCGTGACGTGAAGCACCAGATTAAACATCCCCAGTTCTGTGCCACCGCGGCATGACATGTGACCAGGCACTCAACTGCGACGTCATTTGCCGACTTTATCAAAACCCCACTCCTTTTCCTAGCTTTTGGCAACACGTACGCATTGTTCTTGTGTTCACGTGGGCTGGATAGCGCCAGGGCGGAGTCTGGAACGGACAGCCAATCCAATTTTGCTGATACCGGACCGATGTCTGTTATCGGATCGGGACACCCCTAGTTACACACACACAAACACCGAGTCGGAGGGTTGGAAAATCTCAATGCTGACCGTATACGACGACTACGTGGTGTAAACGTGACCCCCTCGCTCCGTCTTCTTCTTCTTCTCCCGCGAATTTATTGTTGTTAATGCTGCACCAGTGGACCACAAGGAAACTGGTGCATGCATAGTTGCACCAGCATGGTTCCCAGTTGTATAGTCTGCGTGTGTGTGTGTGTGTGTTAACCTGACTTTTAAAAAAGTGGACAACAATCGGATTATGGAATTTACATGAACTTTGAGAAGGCATTGAACGCAGCAACTTGTACTTTTGAGTGCATGTCCTCAACACGTCACAACATACATGGAGGGCACCCGCGGGCGCCCGGAAAAGGGAAATCCACGAATGTTCCGGTTCGCGGGTGCCAATCGGAGTCGGGTCCACACACGTTAGCAACGTTAGAGCTTTCGGAGCTGGCGCCATGTGTTTACATAGCCGCTAGCATCGTGCTATGGAGGCTAACCCAGTCAAATGTTACACGGCAGTCTTTCAAATACCAGAACGGAATGTCGGTTCCGTTTCCTCTGACCCGTATAATCGTCTTATTTGTCACTGTCGGCACGTCTGTGCTGTCTGCTAACTTAGCAACAAGCCAAACGGCAGCGTTCGATTAGCGAGCATCCGCCGGTAAATAAGCTAAAGGCTAAAAGGAGGCGTAGCTATGCTTTATGTTTGAAGCCCGAAACACAAGCAAGCGGCAGGAGGACACTGACACGAGCCTGGACCATGTATGACCAAGACAGGGAGTATTGCATACAACGCGCCCCCACCGAGAATTCAGGTTCCGGGGCGCAGCATCTTCCTACACATTCAAGCTGCCCTCCGGTAAGCACAAAAGCAGCAGACCAGAGGCTGGCAGCGGGAAACGGACGACACACCGACGGCCGAGGCTAAGACAATTCTCCCGCTTGGCTACGCGGACCCCGCTCACGACGGTCGAGTACATTTTTCGAAACAGGGAAACGGAGCGGAAAAAGTGCCACAAGCTTGCAGTAGATAAGGTTCACTCACTCACCTCGGTCTCTACCGAAGCCATGGTGCCTGGACCTAAACCCCGCCCACACCGAATGACGTCACAGATGAGATTTCTCTCTCTCTCTTCCCCCCCGTCGTGATGAAACAAGAATCTATATGCTTTAGTTTTAGTGTACGCTATACAAACGTCGACCACAATATTCTAGATAATGTTGGAAAAATACCCCAATGAGAATGTCACTCAAAACAGCGTCATTATTACGCATATTTTTATTATAAAAGCA
Organism: Oostethus manadensis; assembly: GCA_024372805.1. Lineage (NCBI taxonomy): Eukaryota > Metazoa > Chordata > Actinopteri > Syngnathiformes > Syngnathidae > Oostethus > Oostethus manadensis. The sequence continues at coordinate 1,016,528 of QODF01000222.1, forward strand.
AAATTGTGAACTCTGACGCTCACTCTCCTCTGTACCGTACAGGTGTCTACTAGGGCTGATCGATCCTGCAAGTTTTGGTATCGATCCAATACCAGTATTGCACAAACCAATAACAATAAACATCATTTTTGCTTTTAAAAACATACTTTATTATAATATTTCTAATATACCAATTGTACATACCAGTCCTGGGTAAACCCCGCCTCCCGCCCTAGCCAGCTGGGATAGGCTCCAGCATACCCGCGACCCTAATGAGAATAAGCGGCATAGAAAATTCCATTCCATTCCATTTTCTTCCGCTTATCCGGGTCCGGGTCACGGGGGCAGCAGTTTCAGTAGGGAAGTCCAGACTTCCCGGTCCCCGGCGACCTCTTCCAGCTCCCCCGGGAGGACACCAAGGCGTTCCCAGGCCAGCTGTGAGACATAGTCCCTCCAGCGTGTCCTAGGTCCTCCCGGGGGCCTTCTCCCGACAGGGCATGCCCGAAACACCTCACCGGGGAGGCATCCGGACTAGATGCCCGAGCCACCTCAACTGGCTCCTCTCCATGTAAAGGAGCAGTGGCTCTACTCTGAGCTCCTCCCGAATGGCCGAGCTCCTCACCCTATCTCTTAGGGTGAGTCCAGCCACCCAGGAAACTCATTTCCGCCGCTTGTATCCGCGATCTCATTCTTTTGGTCATGATCCATAACTCATGACCATAGGTGAGGGTGGGAACGTAGATCCATCGGTAGACAGAGAGCTTTTCCTTCCGGCTCAGCTCTCTCTTCACCACGACGGTCCGGTACAGCGACCGCATTACTGCAGATGCTGCACCGATCCGTCTGTCGATCTCACGCTCCAACCTAATATATCTAATAAACTAATTGTACATACCAGTCCAGGGTGTACCCCGCCTCCCGCAGCAAGTCAGCTGGGATAGGCTCCAGCATACGTGCGACCCTAATGAGGATAAGCAGCATAGAAAATGGATGGATGACATACAAATACACCACAATAAGCATTACTGACCGATTCAGTTTTATTACATATACAGTAATTGTTTGAGCCTAATAATCAATAGTACACAATAAGTAAACAAAAGTAAATCCAATAGATACATCAATGTATAAAAATAAATCATGTCCATTCTCACATTACACACACTGGCGTAATTTCAAGTGTTTCAAAGTACTTGAAATTGTGACTTTATTCAATATATATATTCATTTATAGAACATTTGAAGGGTTCTATGGTGTGTAATAATGCAGATTTGTGTTGTGTGTACACTCCGACACGGTAGGTGGCGGTGTGCATCTGGGAAGTCACGTTTGCCACTCCTCATTGCAACCAATCAGTGAAGCGCTAGCAGCAGCACGTTTGCCACTCCTCATTGCAACCAATCAGCGAAGCGCTAGCAGCAGCAGCAGCAGCAGCAGCAGCAGCAGCAGAAGAAGAAGAAGCAGACGTTTGTTTGAGTTGTTGTCTTCCACAAGTCGTTATTATTTGACGGAAACGATAGCATTTGCTTTATAAAGCCATACGTTTGGCGCGTAGCTTCCGGCGTTCCGTGAGAGGCGGGAGCGGGGAAAGGCCGCCCCGTAGCTTGTGACTCAATTAAACGAGGAGAACTTTGGTTTTGCGTTAGCATCGGTTGCTAACTGACGCCGACATGACCCAACAAGCTGCCGCTCTCCAGACATACAACAATGAACTCGTCAAGTGTAAGTCATTTATTTAGTCTTTTCATTTGTTTAGGACGGGGATATGCATGCAGGAGCTATGGTGGCTGCTTTAGAAGCAGCCTTCAAATCACGAATGCTGCTAAAGCAGCCAGGTGGGGGCCATTTGTAAAATTGTAAGTACAAACATGCGGTAAATATCCACCCCACAACAAAGCTTCCAGCCCTAATCCGCATCTAGAGTATCACATGGATGCATGTCAACAAAAAGAAACCCAATAACAAACTCTCGTCTCCATCAGGTATTGACGAGCTGTGCTCCAAGCGGGAAGAGTTGAACCGTCAGATCAAGATGGAGGAAGAGGAGAAGGAGCGGCTGCAGCATGACATCCACATCCTGTCGGAGAAGCTGAGCAGAGTCAACGAAAGCCTCGCACAGAGACTGGCCGCACGCGCCACCTTTGACCGCACCATCGCAGAAACCGAGTCTGCGTACACCAAGGTGTTTAACGTTGGTTTAAACGTCATCTTTTCTACACTAGTCACAAATGATCGCCATATGACTAATTATGGAGACTGCATGACTGTTTTTGCACACATCAAGGGATCCATTTCAGTCTCACACAGACGGAACCATCGGGAAATTCGTTCAAGTCGAGCCCCTCGATCTTATTACTAAAACGTACCCACTTAAATGTCTGCATACTTGATTTTTCCTGGGGCCGCACGGTGGCCGAGTGGGTAGCACATTGGCCTCACAGTCGAGGTTCAGAGTTTGAATCTCCGTTGGGCATGTCTATGTGGAGTTTGCATGTTCTCCCCGTGCGTGCGTGGGTTTTCTCCAGGTACTCCAGTTTCCCTCCCACATTCCAAAGACATGCATGTTAGCTTTATTGGCCGCTCTAATTGTCCATTAGAGTGTGAATGTTTGTCTATATGTGCCCTGCGATTGGCTGGCGACCAGTCCAGGGTGTACCCCGCCTCTCGCCCAAAGCCAGCTGGGATGGGCTCCGACCCTAATGAGGATAAGCGGCATAGAAAATGAATGACTGATTTTTCCTGGTGTATCCCGCCAGCCTAATGAGGCATAGAAAATGAATGACTGATTTTTCCTGGTGTATCCCGCCAGCCTAATGAGGCATAGAAAATGAATGGGTGTGATATTACATTAGAAGTACATTATGTATGAAATACGCCCCTTGCAGTGCTTTACAATTTGCATAGCTATTATTAGTATTATTAATAATAAGTCCAGGATGCAGATTGACTGAGCTTGCAAACTTGTTTGTTCGTGTTACAGTGCAAAATCCCACATGGCCGAAAAGGAGGAAGCAGATCTTATTTAATTCTAACCCCTTTGCGTTTAATATGCATGTGTTCACTTCCTGTATTCAACACGCATCGGTGACCTATTTACACGAATCGTCCATACAATCCAAGCAGGCTTTTTTTTTTAAACAAAAAAGTTCTTAATTTTCCACTGTTGTGATTCAGATCTCCAATTCCGTTTTAATTCCAATACTTGTAGTTGAGCCCTTGGCCCAGCGGTATTGATAGCAAATGTTATTGAATGTAAGCCTTCCAAATGCATGGTTCTTTGTGGGTTGTATCCTACATTGTCCTTGTCTTGCTAATGTTTATCCAGATTGATATCTTGGACAACAAGCACCCGTGCCACTACTGGTCCTACATTTAGCTTGATGTAGATGTTGGTGCTCCAAGTACTATGTCTGTATCTTATCTTTCCTGCTTCTTTAAGTCCTTTGCTTTGTTGCCTTTTGTCAGATGCATTCATTCATTCATGTGGACTTCTTTCCCTGTTGGGGAACTAAACACCGATGACAGGTGTGGTGTTGTTTCCGCCGTACAGTGGGATGGTATCTATGGTGTCGATATCTACATCCACCTTCTTTGATTGTACGGAGTTTGCAATTTGCTCCAACATCCATTCGATGTGGTTTCTCCTGTGCTCCGGCTTTTGACCCGGGTGCAATTTGGAGCCCTTTGAGGATCACACCGTTTTTTCTTAGTGCATTCTGTTTCATCTCATCAATTATATTTTTCATTTGGTCAGTGATATTTTCCTTTCTCATCTTCACGAGTGGCATGCAAGGCATCATTATCTTCCAGTAGCACCTTGATATGATATCATTGAGGGCGTTAAACCTCAAGAGCAGCGCGCAAGACAGCATTATCATCTTGTAGTGCCTTGGTATCCTTGGGCAGCGTTCTGTTTGTTCCTTAGGTTTTATGACTTCATCATGGAGCTCCATGAGTTTTTTGTCGAGGCTGATGTTCTGATTCTTCTTCAAATTATGGATCTGGGTTTATATTTAAGGGGCCATCTTTCAGATTTTGGACCCGGATCATTTTGTTTTTTGTTTGGCGTTGCAATTTTTTTTGCAGCATTTCTTACAGGCTGTTCCACTGTTTTTAGAGGACATTTATTTTGCAATGTAGTACATTTAAGTACGTAAGAGGTGATGTATGGAAGGTGCTGAACCACTGAGAGAAGACTCATGCACATGGCAATATATGGAGGTCGAGCAAAGTTATCGGTCATTTTAATTTCTCGTGCGATTATTAGGCTCCAGCATGTCCCCACGACTCTAGTGAGGACACGCTGCGTATTTATTCTGAACCAGAAATCTCGTCACCATTGGATCACTGGGATTAAATGATCACCCATTCAGATTACGTCTCTGTAGGAAATGACGAGGAAATGTGAACGCAGGTTTGGATCATAGCCAATTTGAGGGATGTTGACCTAACTGGGTTGCGCTGTAAATAAAGACCATCATTAGATGGAGTATGAATGTTTAGTCAGGACTCAAATGAGTATTTGGATGCTTGACTGTACTCTCGCATGGGGTCTTCATTATTGATGTTACCTCCTTCGGTTATGAAGAATCTTAAATGAACCCAATGTATGCTTCCAGGATGTGGAAGGTAGCGTTAAACAAAACCTCGTCTCCCCCTCTCCTTCCACAGATCTTGGAGAGTTCCCAGTCCCTGCTCAGCGTCCTGAAGCATGAGGCAGGAAACCTCAGTAAAGCCACGGAGCCGCGCAGGAAAGACTAAGTCGCATGAAGTGGTTCTGAGCCACTTTTCTATTTCAGTTGCAATTTGGAGCGAGCTGTTTTTACGCCAATAAATTCTTTCAAAAACTACCACTTGCCACCTCTTTCCAAAATGTGAAGTTAAAAGGGCCTCGTACTTTGCTGAAATGCGTACGTTATACGCAGTATGTTGTTTATTGCGTTGTTTTGAACGTGAATTAGCAACAATCCGTAGACAGTTGGTAGCTGCAGCCACCCTGGAAGTTGCATCAGCAGTCTAACATCTTTCAGCTAACGTGGAGTAAACGATCGTTTTTCGAGGTACGTCATGGACTTTGATGTATTTGTCATCAAAATAGTAATCATACCAAACTTAGTTTGGTTTTTTCCCTAGAAGACGCAGTTTAAGACTACAATGGACCAACCAAGTACAGAGATCCAGAGGCTGCTATGAAGGAACATCTTCACATTGCCTCCCACAGCTGCTGTTTGGTTGTGAGCTGCCTCCCACCCTCAGATTTTGGCCTTGACGACGCCGCGTAGGTTATCAATTGGGTTGAGGTCGGGGGAAGGAACATGGAACGTGTTTTTTTTGTTTTCCGTTTATGCTCATAGCAGGTATTGTTTGCAGCACGGTTGTTTTGCTACAGAAGATACGGGTCGTAATATTGTACCATGGAAGAAAGCGGTCAGTGAGAAACGCTACACACCTCGCTGGGGTCATTTTCACTCCTTCAGTGAGCATAAAGGGCCTGCCAGCTTTCTCCTAATGACTCCCATCCCAAACAGGACTCAGCCACCTCCTTGCTGACATCACAGCCATTTTGAGATACTGCATGTGAGTATTGGTTGGGCCAGATAGTAGGTTCATGCATAACTGCAAGCCTCTGGAGGTTCATGGTTTGCTGCTTTTTATGGCCTTTTAGCATCTTCTCATTATCAGCACACTCTGAATCGGCCAGTTGATTCACCCTACGATGAGCCCGCCCCCCCAGGTAAACCACTGCCTTAATTTCTCTTTGATCCATTCAAATCTGCACTAAAAGCCTGTTCCGGAGACAAAGTCTGGTGCTTGTGTGTCTCGCTCAATGTTGCAGTAACATTACCGACACCTAGATGGGGGAAAAAGTAACCTCGATGCTCCCGATGGCTTCCAACGTGATTGGCATCACACGGACATCCCACGCACGATCTGGGGGTGCTTACCCTTTCAGTGGAACAATGGCGCTTCAGGCGGTGCAGGGGCGTCGGACGGGAGCCGGCTTTGTGGAGATGTTGCAGGAGGCATCCCTCATGACCGGAGTGAACCTGGGAGTTTGGGTAAAACTGAGTTTTGTTCAGGATTCGCAGCAGACCCGCGAGGTGGAGAGCAGTCCCACACGTGTTTCCAGTTGTTACACTTTTCTATTTATTTAGCTGTACAGGTGTGACATCACTTTAGTTCCAATCTTCAGCAACAATAACGATTACCAATGCAGACATGAGGAATGAAAAAGTATGGAAAAGATCTAAGACCTTCTACCACCGTGTCTCACACACAAGCTGCCCGTTTTGCATTGCAGAGTGCGTGCGCTTTTTTTTTTTTTTTTACTTACTTACTGCTGGTGGTCTGGTCTTTTGGTCCTACAAAGAAGAAAGGCAGCTCGGGTCGAGCTTAACAATGGATTTGGTCGTTTGAATCCCTAAGCAACACACGATGCCCTCACTCGTTGCTTTTTAGTCTTACATGTCCGTTTCTTTTAGCCTGGAGCTTGAATAATGTATGAGAAACCAGAATGTTGCCAATAATCTAAGCCACGGCTCGGCAAACTGGGTCATTTTGGCATCGAACGTTTTGTAAACAAATCAAATGTAGATGTGCGACAAAGTTACATCGCGTGGAATCCTGCTCCGCGTCAATCAGTCCCAAAAGGAATCTGATTTTCCCCGTGAGAAAATGCAATTTGTCAGCCGCCGAAAGCCAAACAGGTTGACACACAATACGTTTTTATAGTTCTACATGCAAAAATTCTAAATGTAGCTACTGTACACAAATGCATATTTTGAGACTTGCGGCGTCACTGTTAGTCGATGACATCACAGACAGGAGGCGTAGCGGACTTCCGTGTCCTGTTTCCATGCCACAGCAAGATAAAAGGACGCCAACACGGATGTTTGGGATTAAGACACATTAAGAAGGGAGTTGCACTCGCGCAGTGCGTTGACACTACATACAGGGGTAGGGAAGCTACGGCTCGAGAGCCAGATCGTGTGGCTCTCAGAAGTTTCTAAACACCCTAACCCTAGATTTGAATTTGGTTTTTTACCTTGCTTTGCAACAGGGCTGTGATGTATTTGCCCGTGGCGCAGTCTAAAAATACAATTTTTAACAACATTTTTTACAAAAAAGTCAAAAACGGTGTAATGTCACCAATAAAAGTTGTCATTTTTGGAAAATGAGGTTGTGGGAGAGGTTATAGTATTAGGAGAATAAAGTCAAAATTATGAGGAGAAGTTGGGGAAAATTAAAACTGCGCAATGGAAAAAATTGCTGTAATTTTACGAGTACAAAGTCAGAATATTAAAAGGGAAGTCACAATTTTACAAGAAACTTGTAACTATGAGTAAAACTGTCATTAGTAACAGTTCATTTTTAAGAAACAAAACAATATTGTAATTTCTGGAATATTAGGTTGGAGGGGAAATTAATCTGGGAAAAAAATTACAATTACAGACATAACTTTAGTTTTACAATGTCATGTTTTTTCGGACATTTTGACATGCCAGCACTTTCATCCATCCAATTCAGAGACTTCTCTTCCAAAATGGTTGCCGCACTTTTACTTGTTATATAGTTATAAATGTGTCGTTCATGGCTCTTAGCCCAAAAGGTACCCGCCCCTGTTATATCGTATGCTAACCGGAAGACGTACGCCAACAGGCGCTGACCAGTTTCCCGCTATTGGTTAGGTGTTTTGCCGTTCTTGTGACCTAACTTAATTCTAAATCTCATCATATGCCTCTCACGGGCACGAATGCCGTTTTCCACATTAAGGGCACAGTCGGAACATCATGTCTTGTCAAAGCATCTTCTTGCTGGAAAATGTTGAGTTGATTAACTTGGGGTGGCAGCGCCCCTCTGCTGGATTTCTTTTGACGTTACCCTAAACATATTTTACAGTTAAAGCAGAAAATCTGGGAATGTGCAGATGCCAAACGGCGACAATCTACTGCACATTTGGGGGGGAAAACTGCTTGTGTGGACAAATCTTTGTTTGTATAAAAAATTCATCGTCTTTTTCTTATTTTTATGTCAAGCCAGGTTTGAGTAGCAGTTAAACCACGCGTGTCCAAAGCCATGTAGATATGCTAACAAATGTCTCCATATTCAAAAGGAGGAATTCTTTTTGTTTTCCAATATTGCAACTTTCCTCTATTAGTTTTTTCAAATCAGTGAAACTTTATTCTTTAATAATATCAACGTAAAAGTAATTTGATAAAAAATTGCAACTTTTTTTTCTTTGCTTTGTTTCTAATATTGCGATTTATGTTCAATTTTATGCTCCAAAATGAAAGTTTTTTCTCGCGGTATTATGACATTTCCCTCTGCATATTCGGACTTTATTCTCGTGTATTGCAAACTCATTGCTCTTCTCCACTCTTGTTCTTGCCTAGTTGAACTCTTAAAATGGGTTGGGGACCCTAAGGGGGAAAAAAAAGGGGTTTAAGTGACCCCGGCTTTCAATTAAGACTGCGCCGCGCCAACTATTAGACCAGCTGGAGATCACAAATACATTCAGTGTGGTCAAAAAAACCAAGACCACGGCGTGTAAACTGCAAAAATGGCTGGCATGTAGATGATCTCCAAGGATGAGGGCGGGAAGGACAATCATTCCATTTAAGAGCCGAGGCCGCGGCGAGTGTGCAAAAGTGGACTTTGCATCCATCGGCAGTGCATTCATTGTGTGCAAAAGAAAACACCGGAATTTTCACGCCGAAAAGTCCGTCAGAATGAGAGTCCGGGCTTGTGTTCGTCCTACAATCAGCTGTCAAATAAAAGCGCAAACAATAACCCCTTCCGTTGAAGCCTCGTCCTCTCGACAAAGCCGACCAAGTAAACGTTCAAGAGCGGAAACGTTAAAGTACGATCATCTGGTGTTGCAAAGAAACTGTACAACAATACTGGCCAGGGTTGAGAGTTAAAAACCCAAAAAAGACGACCGGAATCACTTGGCATCAGGAGTTGGCGGAGCAATCCTGTTCATTAAACATAACAAAAAATGTACTTTATTTTAGCGGGCCGACCAGTCTTCTCGCGCTGTGTGGAATGTGAGAGTACGTGAGGTCCTCGTGCATCGTTCTACCAGGACACAAATCCCCACCATTGTACACGAGCAGGTGTCAGAACATGCAAAACACCGAGAAGCAATAAACACACGAGCAGCCCGGCAGGGCCACGCGTTCCTGCAACAGACATTTAGTTTTTTGGCCAAGGTCACTTGTTCAAGCTTTCGTCAAAGACGGAAAGGAGCGCTAGGGACTGATGGAGACCTCCTCCAGGGTGCATACTGATTGATCTGAAGACATTTTGCCCGCCGCTACGTTGCGCTAGGGCAGGGACAATCTTGAGTGGTTGCAAATCACAATTTAAAAAGAAGAAAAGCAAAAGCGGGTACAATATTGTCATTTTCAGTACACAGTGTATTTTTTTTCTGTGTACTGACGGAAGCATTCCATGTGAGACTCAGGCTGCGTCTCGACTTGTGCACGTCCGTGCTTCCTCTTTGCCGTTTTGAGTGCACACGTGCGTTTGCACTGAGAAGCGCGGCGACATGTAGTCTCGGGCGTTGCCATCCAAACAGCCAAAATGGTGAGTGTGCAGGGACGGGACACTACACAGTGGAAGAGCGGAGGCTAACTTGAGTGGTTGCAATTCCCAATTAAAAAGAAGAGGAGAAGGAAAATAAAAATAATGCAATAGTCATTTTTGCAACAACAGTATTCCATTACCAGTTACTTGCCACCTTGGCTGCGTGGGAGAAGGGCAGAGACTAACGAGTGGTTGCAATTCCCAGTTAAAGAGGCGAGAAGAAGTGGTATTGACATTTAGCACCCTCAACAGGCGCCATCTTGACTTTCTGACTTGGAATAATGAATGGTGGTGATAGCCGTTTCCTGTGAGCGCGCAACGACGAGACCGAGTACACAAGTGCTCTTATTTAAGTGTACTGACAAACGTATTGGATTTGAGACCCAGCCCGTGAGTCGTTTTGTTGTTGGTGTGTTTTTGGGGGTCAGCCTAACATTTGCACGCTAACACTGTCACTGTGGCATCGCCTCCGCCCGCACGTTGGCAGATTTTCGCTCTAAAGGGCCCAAAAACCGTGAGGGGACGTCCATCCAGCTGACCCATTTCATTGGGTTTGATGCTGCGACAGTTCAACTGTCCAGGGTCTGAGGGGGGGGAGGCAGTCCAGCTGCTTGCGGGAGTTCACCTGGAGGGGTGCGAAGACGTGGCGGGTGGTGGTGCTACCATGGCTTGTGTTCCCTGAAGGCGCCAGGGACGTGTGCTTGGGGCGTACTTCCCTTCCAAGAGGTTCCGTTGCAGGCATGGCGCTCCATCCCTGCGGTGCTGCGGGCGAGATGATTCATGGGAGAGATCAGAAGTAGAGGGCGGGCTCGCTGCTGTAGTCCGACAGGGATGAACTGTCAGCCGGCGTCAACTGAGGAGGACAAAAACGTATCAGAACCATGTCCAAAAACACGCGGACGCTCGCTAATCTTGATAAGGGCCGGGACTGGTGGGATAACGCTACGTGTCATCTGATTTTTGGCAAGGATCTTTTGGTTCAGTACTGATTTCCCACTTGGACAGTAGACCCCCCCCTAAAACACAAGACCCCCGTAACACAGGTCATCAAATCATCGCCTCCCTGGTTCATGGTGAGACCTAAAATAGCACGACACATGGAACTATTCCTCGTTCTGATTTCATATATTTCACGCTTATGCACTATCCCTGCTTGTAGCTGGTTATTTGGTTCCAGACCCGACCGTGACATTTTGCACGTTAGTTCCACTGGATGTAGAATTTCCTATTTCGAAATGGAATTTTTTTTAGGACCTTCTAAAAATGTTTTTTTTTTCTTTTTAAAACATTATTAGAGTCCTTTAGACATGAAATAGCATCCCTACAGTTACCTTTACACTCGCATTACCCAATATAGTGGACATAATTAATAAAGTCTTTTTTTTTACTTGGAAAAATTGCACATAAGACATAAATAACTGGTTACTTCTGGTTTGGCTAGGTTTTTAGCTAGTGGCCTGTGTAGAACAACACATATCACATATTTATTTTTATTTGAGTGATTTAGCCATGTTATCCTTGAAAACCAAAAATCGGCATATTTTGTGACAAAACATGCACGTGGTATTAATAATTAATAATTCAATTTTAATACATTTTTAAAATTCCGAGCAATTGCTGTAGATTCATAGTGAGAATTAAAAAAAAAACCTGTTTAGGACCTTATAAATAACTTATCCGATTAGAGCCCACTAGACATGAAATAGCACCCCTAAAGTCGCCTTTACAGCCATATTACCCAATATGATAAGCCATATAAGACATGAATTAAGACACCCAGTTGTTCATCAATGTGACATTACTGACACCCAGTGACCGGTGTAGAATACTACATGTAAGTACAATGTATTTGAGTGCGTCTTCTGAATGCCTTATATTTGGGTTTGAGTTCATTAGGCATTTTTATGCTGGAAAATGAGTAAATTAGTCCAGAAATACATACAATATTTTAGTTTCCCGCACAAAACCGCAACGGTCTATTCATGGAAATGTGAACAAAACTGTGATAAGAGCAAAGTGGACCCAAGAGTAACCCAACCGTGTCCTTAAAACCGAGATACTTGACGGACCGTGATTACGACGTAGCGTTACGTCCCCCAAGTCAGAACCCAAAACAGGTTCCGAGTTTTATAGAAAATTCCCAGGCAAGAACACACAAAGACCTCTTTTGCATCACCTTGTATGTTAAAAACATGCAATGTTTGGGCGAACTTCCTCATGAGCAGGTTGCAGTGAAGTCAAAAGTCAACCCAAGCAACGCAAAAAGTCACTTCAGCAGAATCTTCAGCGATCTAAACGTGAGGGAAGACAAAGTGAGTGGTGTCCTCTCACCATGACCTCCTCTGGCATCTGCTGGGGCGCGGCCTCCTGCTGGTTATCGCCGTCCTCTTGTTTGTACTTGTGCCAGACGCTGAAGTCCATCGAGTGCTTGGGAATGTAGCTGGAGAGATCTGCGCACAAAGGAGGAGGCGCATTCAGGAGCATCTCCCGCCATAATGACGCAAACGAGAAGCAAAGATGTCACGTTTTACCGCGACACCCTAAATCAGCGGCTCGCAATTCCTTTCGGTCCGACTTGAGCTATTCTGGAGAAAGATGACATTTGTTTGCCCGTCCCGTACAGACTGAACGAAACGGGAATCATATTCCATGCCGAGTAAGACAAATGTTGGCAGGTCTGTACTAATAATCCGAGTCCTCCCGCTCCGCCATCTGAGAAACACTTCCATAACTGTGTTCCCGCTTTAGTACTATTAAATATTTCCCATGTTCTTTTTATATTACATATATACATACACAAATATATATGTGTATATGTAGTATTTAAAAAGATGCACATCCAGATTATTGTATTGATATGAAATTCATGGCAACAACAGAAAATTAACTTGAGAATGTTGGTCCTGGGATTCCAAATCAAGATATGGAGCCTAATTTTGAAAGAACTTTCCAAACAATTGGACTCTCTGCTGGTGAACGTGAAATCCTTACCGTTGTCCGGAAATGTCAAAATAAATTCTCAGGCTGTCGATGTGGTGCTAATAAAAAGATCGTTAGGAATATAATTACACCCTTGACATGTATCTGCAACCTGCCTCTGCAGAATGCAAAATGAAAAGTTATTCCTGTGTTTAAAAATGGAAACAAGCATAAAATATAAATATTAAATATATCTTGCTTACAACAGGGGTGTTCAAAGTGTGGTGCGAGTGCTCTTTCGGCTTGCGGCACAATCCAAAAATACAATTTAACAAAAAAAACAGCAAATATATACACACATATATGTATATACACACATACATATATATATCTGTAAATATGTATGTATATATATGTATATGTGTAGCTGCCTTGAGATCATTGACAAGTTCCTCCCGGGTGGTTCTGGGCTGATTCCTCACCGTTCTCATTATCATAGAAACTCCACGAGGTGAGATCTTGCATGGAGCTCCAGACCGCGGGAGATTGGCAGGTATGCCAAAAATTGCACCAACTGTTGTCACCTTCTCACCCAGCTGCTTGGCGATGGTCTTGTAGCCCATTCCAGCCTTGTGTAGGTCCACAACCTTGTCCCTGACATTCTTGGAAAGCTCTTTGGTCTTGGCCATGGTGCAGAGTAGGGCATCCGGATTGATCGATTGCTTCTGCGGACAGGTCTCTTTTGTACAGGTAACGAGCTGAGAGGGCTGCCAATGTCAGCTCCTTACCTGTACAAGGTCCACCTGGGAGCTAGAGATCTTGCTGACGGATCAAATACTTATTTCCTTCATGGAGATGCAAATTCATTTACAACAATTTTTTTGAAAGGCATTTTTCTGGATTTTTTTGTGTCATTGTTGTCTCTCAGTGTTCAAATAAATTCTACACTCATCACAAAATCAGCTGGGGTTCAAATAGTTTTCCCCCCTCACTGTATATACACATGCGTGTACATGTACATATACACACACATATAACAAATCAGTTGGAAAATTAGGTTGCGGAAAAGGTTATAATATCAGGAGAATAAAGTCAAAATATTACAGGAATAATACGTCATAATTATGAGAAAAGTTGAAAAAAATGCTGTAATTTTATCAGTAGAAAATCAAAATAATAAGAAAAAACGGCACAATCTTACAAGAATAAATTTGTCATGTTAGAAGGGAAATTAATGTGATTTTACTAGTTATTATATTATGAGAAAAAAACAAAACAACCAAAAAAAATTTACATTTGGAGGGAAGAAAGTCACATTAAAATTACAATGAAACTTTTGGTTTCACGGTTTTTCTGCTGACATCGGAAAGGAATTACTTGTGTCAAAACTGCCATTCCAGACATAAAACCTTCCCAGCAGCACCACATTTAACAATCGTGGCTCCCCAGTGGCTTTTAACTTGCGTTGCCCCAAACCGCCAGCAGGGGGCGACTCCCGTCCTGCCTCATGAACTTGTACCGTTTCAAACATATCACTAGCTATTCTTAAGTTTTATGTTTGCTTCTTTTCTATAAATATATTACATTTGGATCGACTTGATTTTTAATAACCAAAAAAAAAAAAGATACCTATTAAAAACGTTGGAGCGATTGGATGTAATGCAAAGTTTGTCCATAAGGGGTCGCTGTCCCCCACCTGGTCTTTCCAAGCTGCTCCAAAAGGAAAGTGTACCTCAAAAGAACCCCCAAAACCCACACATTACACCCTTTCTCCAGGAAAAAAAGGCTTCTGTTTAGTTACCTTTATTTTTCCCCATTGCAGCATTTTGGCTGATCTTTCAAAGTGTCCCCTTTGACGGCGGAAAAGTGTTTAGTTGCTTCACCTTTCAAAAACCGGCCCACACCGGTATTTGGAGCAGCAGGGTTGCATCTTTGTTGCCATGGAAACTTCTCCGCCACGCTGATATCGATCCGATGCGGCCACACAGAAAAACCCCACTCCTTTTCCTAGCTTTTGGCAACACGTACGCATTGTTCTTGTGTTCACGTGGGCTGGATAGCGCCAGGGCGGAGTCTGGAACGGACAGCCAATCCAATTTTGCTGATACCGGACCGATGTCTGTTATCGGATCGGGACACCCCTAGTTACACACACACAAACACCGAGTCGGAGGGTTGGAAAATCTCAATGCTGACCGTATACGACGACTACGTGGTGTAAACGTGACCCCCTCGCTCCGTCTTCTTCTTCTTCTCCCGCGAATTTATTGTTGTTAATGCTGCACCAGTGGACCACAAGGAAACTGGTGCATGCATAGTTGCACCAGCATGGTTCCCAGTTGTATAGTCTGCGTGTGTGTGTGTGTGTGTTAACCTGACTTTTAAAAAAGTGGACAACAATCGGATTATGGAATTTACATGAACTTTGAGAAGGCATTGAACGCAGCAACTTGTACTTTTGAGTGCATGTCCTCAACACGTCACAACATACATGGAGGGCACCCGCGGGCGCCCGGAAAAGGGAAATCCACGAATGTTCCGGTTCGCGGGTGCCAATCGGAGTCGGGTCCACACACGTTAGCAACGTTAGAGCTTTCGGAGCTGGCGCCATGTGTTTACATAGCCGCTAGCATCGTGCTATGGAGGCTAACCCAGTCAAATGTTACACGGCAGTCTTTCAAATACCAGAACGGAATGTCGGTTCCGTTTCCTCTGACCCGTATAATCGTCTTATTTGTCACTGTCGGCACGTCTGTGCTGTCTGCTAACTTAGCAACAAGCCAAACGGCAGCGTTCGATTAGCGAGCATCCGCCGGTAAATAAGCTAAAGGCTAAAAGGAGGCGTAGCTATGCTTTATGTTTGAAGCCCGAAACACAAGCAAGCGGCAGGAGGACACTGACACGAGCCTGGACCATGTATGACCAAGACAGGGAGTATTGCATACAACGCGCCCCCACCGAGAATTCAGGTTCCGGGGCGCAGCATCTTCCTACACATTCAAGCTGCCCTCCGGTAAGCACAAAAGCAGCAGACCAGAGGCTGGCAGCGGGAAACGGACGACACACCGACGGCCGAGGCTAAGACAATTCTCCCGCTTGGCTACGCGGACCCCGCTCACGACGGTCGAGTACATTTTTCGAAACAGGGAAACGGAGCGGAAAAAGTGCCACAAGCTTGCAGTAGATAAGGTTCACTCACTCACCTCGGTCTCTACCGAAGCCATGGTGCCTGGACCTAAACCCCGCCCACACCGAATGACGTCACAGATGAGATTTCTCTCTCTCTCTTCCCCCCCGTCGTGATGAAACAAGAATCTATATGCTTTAGTTTTAGTGTACGCTATACAAACGTCGACCACAATATTCTAGATAATGTTGGAAAAATACCCCAATGAGAATGTCACTCAAAACAGCGTCATTATTACGCATATTTTTATTATAAAAGCAAAATTGTGAACTCTGACGCTCACTCTCCTCTGTACCGTACAGGTGTCTACTAGGGCTGATCGATCCTGCAAGTTTTGGTATCGATCCAATACCAGTATTGCACAAACCAATAACAATAAACATCATTTTTGCTTTTAAAAACATACTTTATTATAATATTTCTAATATACCAATTGTACATACCAGTCCTGGGTAAACCCCGCCTCCCGCCCTAAGCCAGCTGGGATAGGCTCCAGCATACCCGCGACCCTAATGAGAATAAGCGGCATAGAAAATTCCATTCCATTCCATTTTCTTCCGCTTATCCGGGTCCGGGTCACGGGGGCAGCAGTTTCAGTAGGGAAGTCCAGACTTCCCGGTCCCCGGCGACCTCTTCCAGCTCCCCCGGGAGGACACCAAGGCGTTCCCAGGCCAGCTGTGAGACATAGTCCCTCCAGCGTGTCCTAGGTCCTCCCGGGGGCCTTCTCCCGACAGGGCATGCCCGAAACACCTCACCGGGGAGGCATCCGGACTAGATGACCGAGCCACCTCAACTGGCTCCTCTCCATGTAAAGGAGCAGTGGCTCTACTCTGAGCTCCTCCCGAATGGCCGAGCTCCTCACCCTATCTCTTAGGGTGAGTCCAGCCACCCAGGAAACTCATTTCCGCCGCTTGTATCCGCGATCTCATTCTTTTGGTCATGATCCATAACTCATGACCATAGGTGAGGGTGGGAACGTAGATCCATCGGTAAACAGAGAGCTTTTCCTTCCGGCTCAGCTCTCTCTTCACCACGACGGTCCGGTACAGCGACCGCATTACTGCAGATGCTGCACCGATCCGTCTGTCGATCTCACGCTCCAACCTAATATATCTAATAAACTAATTGTACATACCAGTCCAGGGTGTACCCCGCCTCCCGCAGCAAGTCAGCTGGGATAGGCTCCAGCATACGTGCGACCCTAATGAGGATAAGCAGCATAGAAAATGGATGGATGACATACAAATACACCACAATAAGCATTACTGACCGATTCAGTTTTATTACATATACAGTAATTGTTTGAGCCTAATAATCAATAGTACACAATAAGTAAACAAAAGTAAATCCAATAGATACATCAATGTATAAAAATAAATCATGTCCATTCTCACATTACACACACTGGCGTAATTTCAAGTGTTTCAAAGTACTTGAAATTGTGACTTTATTCAATATATATATTCATTTATAGAACATTTGAAGGGTTCTATGGTGTGTAATAATGCAGATTTGTGTTGTGTGTACACTCCGACACGGTAGGTGGCGGTGTGCATCTGGGAAGTCACGTTTGCCACTCCTCATTGCAACCAATCAGTGAAGCGCTAGCAGCAGCACGTTTGCCACTCCTCATTGCAACCAATCAGCGAAGCGCTAGCAGCAGCAGCAGCAGCAGCAGCAGCAGCAGCAGAAGAAGAAGAAGCAGACGTTTGTTTGAGTTGTTGTCTTCCACAAGTCGTTATTA
Organism: Oostethus manadensis; assembly: GCA_024372805.1. NCBI lineage: Eukaryota > Metazoa > Chordata > Actinopteri > Syngnathiformes > Syngnathidae > Oostethus > Oostethus manadensis. Next base: position 1,033,946 of record QODF01000222.1, read on the forward strand.
TTTGACGGAAACGATAGCATTTGCTTTATAAAGCCATACGTTTGGCGCGTAGCTTCCGGCGTTCCGTGAGAGGCGGGAGCGGGGAAAGGCCGCCCCGTAGCTTGTGACTCAATTAAACGAGGAGAACTTTGGTTTTGCGTTAGCATCGGTTGCTAACTGACGCCGACATGACCCAACAAGCTGCCGCTCTCCAGACATACAACAATGAACTCGTCAAGTGTAAGTCATTTATTTAGTCTTTTCATTTGTTTAGGACGGGGATATGCATGCAGGAGCTATGGTGGCTGCTTTAGAAGCAGCCTTCAAATCACGAATGCTGCTAAAGCAGCCAGGTGGGGGCCATTTGTAAAATTGTAAGTACAAACATGCGGTAAATATCCACCCCACAACAAAGCTTCCAGCCCTAATCCGCATCTAGAGTATCACATGGATGCATGTCAACAAAAAGAAACCCAATAACAAACTCTCGTCTCCATCAGGTATTGACGAGCTGTGCTCCAAGCGGGAAGAGTTGAACCGTCAGATCAAGATGGAGGAAGAGGAGAAGGAGCGGCTGCAGCATGACATCCACATCCTGTCGGAGAAGCTGAGCAGAGTCAACGAAAGCCTCGCACAGAGACTGGCCGCACGCGCCACCTTTGACCGCACCATCGCAGAAACCGAGTCTGCGTACACCAAGGTGTTTAACGTTGGTTTAAACGTCATCTTTTCTACACTAGTCACAAATGATCGCCATATGACTAATTATGGAGACTGCATGACTGTTTTTGCACACATCAAGGGATCCATTTCAGTCTCACACAGACGGAACCATCGGGAAATTCGTTCAAGTCGAGCCCCTCGATCTTATTACTAAAACGTACCCACTTAAATGTCTGCATACTTGATTTTTCCTGGGGCCGCACGGTGGCCGAGTGGGTAGCACATTGGCCTCACAGTCGAGGTTCAGAGTTTGAATCTCCGTTGGGCATGTCTATGTGGAGTTTGCATGTTCTCCCCGTGCGTGCGTGGGTTTTCTCCAGGTACTCCAGTTTCCCTCCCACATTCCAAAGACATGCATGTTAGCTTTATTGGCCGCTCTAATTGTCCATTAGAGTGTGAATGTTTGTCTATATGTGCCCTGCGATTGGCTGGCGACCAGTCCAGGGTGTACCCCGCCTCTCGCCCAAAGCCAGCTGGGATGGGCTCCGACCCTAATGAGGATAAGCGGCATAGAAAATGAATGACTGATTTTTCCTGGTGTATCCCGCCAGCCTAATGAGGCATAGAAAATGAATGACTGATTTTTCCTGGTGTATCCCGCCAGCCTAATGAGGCATAGAAAATGAATGGGTGTGATATTACATTAGAAGTACATTATGTATGAAATACGCCCCTTGCAGTGCTTTACAATTTGCATAGCTATTATTAGTATTATTAATAATAAGTCCAGGATGCAGATTGACTGAGCTTGCAAACTTGTTTGTTCGTGTTACAGTGCAAAATCCCACATGGCCGAAAAGGAGGAAGCAGATCTTATTTAATTCTAACCCCTTTGCGTTTAATATGCATGTGTTCACTTCCTGTATTCAACACGCATCGGTGACCTATTTACACGAATCGTCCATACAATCCAAGCAGGCTTTTTTTTTTAAACAAAAAAGTTCTTAATTTTCCACTGTTGTGATTCAGATCTCCAATTCCGTTTTAATTCCAATACTTGTAGTTGAGCCCTTGGCCCAGCGGTATTGATAGCAAATGTTATTGAATGTAAGCCTTCCAAATGCATGGTTCTTTGTGGGTTGTATCCTACATTGTCCTTGTCTTGCTAATGTTTATCCAGATTGATATCTTGGACAACAAGCACCCGTGCCACTACTGGTCCTACATTTAGCTTGATGTAGATGTTGGTGCTCCAAGTACTATGTCTGTATCTTATCTTTCCTGCTTCTTTAAGTCCTTTGCTTTGTTGCCTTTTGTCAGATGCATTCATTCATTCATGTGGACTTCTTTCCCTGTTGGGGAACTAAACACCGATGACAGGTGTGGTGTTGTTTCCGCCGTACAGTGGGATGGTATCTATGGTGTCGATATCTACATCCACCTTCTTTGATTGTACGGAGTTTGCAATTTGCTCCAACATCCATTCGATGTGGTTTCTCCTGTGCTCCGGCTTTTGACCCGGGTGCAATTTGGAGCCCTTTGAGGATCACACCGTTTTTTCTTAGTGCATTCTGTTTCATCTCATCAATTATATTTTTCATTTGGTCAGTGATATTTTCCTTTCTCATCTTCACGAGTGGCATGCAAGGCATCATTATCTTCCAGTAGCACCTTGATATGATATCATTGAGGGCGTTAAACCTCAAGAGCAGCGCGCAAGACAGCATTATCATCTTGTAGTGCCTTGGTATCCTTGGGCAGCGTTCTGTTTGTTCCTTAGGTTTTATGACTTCATCATGGAGCTCCATGAGTTTTTTGTCGAGGCTGATGTTCTGATTCTTCTTCAAATTATGGATCTGGGTTTATATTTAAGGGGCCATCTTTCAGATTTTGGACCCGGATCATTTTGTTTTTTGTTTGGCGTTGCAATTTTTTTTGCAGCATTTCTTACAGGCTGTTCCACTGTTTTTAGAGGACATTTATTTTGCAATGTAGTACATTTAAGTACGTAAGAGGTGATGTATGGAAGGTGCTGAACCACTGAGAGAAGACTCATGCACATGGCAATATATGGAGGTCGAGCAAAGTTATCGGTCATTTTAATTTCTCGTGCGATTATTAGGCTCCAGCATGTCCCCACGACTCTAGTGAGGACACGCTGCGTATTTATTCTGAACCAGAAATCTCGTCACCATTGGATCACTGGGATTAAATGATCACCCATTCAGATTACGTCTCTGTAGGAAATGACGAGGAAATGTGAACGCAGGTTTGGATCATAGCCAATTTGAGGGATGTTGACCTAACTGGGTTGCGCTGTAAATAAAGACCATCATTAGATGGAGTATGAATGTTTAGTCAGGACTCAAATGAGTATTTGGATGCTTGACTGTACTCTCGCATGGGGTCTTCATTATTGATGTTACCTCCTTCGGTTATGAAGAATCTTAAATGAACCCAATGTATGCTTCCAGGATGTGGAAGGTAGCGTTAAACAAAACCTCGTCTCCCCCTCTCCTTCCACAGATCTTGGAGAGTTCCCAGTCCCTGCTCAGCGTCCTGAAGCATGAGGCAGGAAACCTCAGTAAAGCCACGGAGCCGCGCAGGAAAGACTAAGTCGCATGAAGTGGTTCTGAGCCACTTTTCTATTTCAGTTGCAATTTGGAGCGAGCTGTTTTTACGCCAATAAATTCTTTCAAAAACTACCACTTGCCACCTCTTTCCAAAATGTGAAGTTAAAAGGGCCTCGTACTTTGCTGAAATGCGTACGTTATACGCAGTATGTTGTTTATTGCGTTGTTTTGAACGTGAATTAGCAACAATCCGTAGACAGTTGGTAGCTGCAGCCACCCTGGAAGTTGCATCAGCAGTCTAACATCTTTCAGCTAACGTGGAGTAAACGATCGTTTTTCGAGGTACGTCATGGACTTTGATGTATTTGTCATCAAAATAGTAATCATACCAAACTTAGTTTGGTTTTTTCCCTAGAAGACGCAGTTTAAGACTACAATGGACCAACCAAGTACAGAGATCCAGAGGCTGCTATGAAGGAACATCTTCACATTGCCTCCCACAGCTGCTGTTTGGTTGTGAGCTGCCTCCCACCCTCAGATTTTGGCCTTGACGACGCCGCGTAGGTTATCAATTGGGTTGAGGTCGGGGGAAGGAACATGGAACGTGTTTTTTTTGTTTTCCGTTTATGCTCATAGCAGGTATTGTTTGCAGCACGGTTGTTTTGCTACAGAAGATACGGGTCGTAATATTGTACCATGGAAGAAAGCGGTCAGTGAGAAACGCTACACACCTCGCTGGGGTCATTTTCACTCCTTCAGTGAGCATAAAGGGCCTGCCAGCTTTCTCCTAATGACTCCCATCCCAAACAGGACTCAGCCACCTCCTTGCTGACATCACAGCCATTTTGAGATACTGCATGTGAGTATTGGTTGGGCCAGATAGTAGGTTCATGCATAACTGCAAGCCTCTGGAGGTTCATGGTTTGCTGCTTTTTATGGCCTTTTAGCATCTTCTCATTATCAGCACACTCTGAATCGGCCAGTTGATTCACCCTACGATGAGCCCGCCCCCCCAGGTAAACCACTGCCTTAATTTCTCTTTGATCCATTCAAATCTGCACTAAAAGCCTGTTCCGGAGACAAAGTCTGGTGCTTGTGTGTCTCGCTCAATGTTGCAGTAACATTACCGACACCTAGATGGGGGAAAAAGTAACCTCGATGCTCCCGATGGCTTCCAACGTGATTGGCATCACACGGACATCCCACGCACGATCTGGGGGTGCTTACCCTTTCAGTGGAACAATGGCGCTTCAGGCGGTGCAGGGGCGTCGGACGGGAGCCGGCTTTGTGGAGATGTTGCAGGAGGCATCCCTCATGACCGGAGTGAACCTGGGAGTTTGGGTAAAACTGAGTTTTGTTCAGGATTCGCAGCAGACCCGCGAGGTGGAGAGCAGTCCCACACGTGTTTCCAGTTGTTACACTTTTCTATTTATTTAGCTGTACAGGTGTGACATCACTTTAGTTCCAATCTTCAGCAACAATAACGATTACCAATGCAGACATGAGGAATGAAAAAGTATGGAAAAGATCTAAGACCTTCTACCACCGTGTCTCACACACAAGCTGCCCGTTTTGCATTGCAGAGTGCGTGCGCTTTTTTTTTTTTTTTTACTTACTTACTGCTGGTGGTCTGGTCTTTTGGTCCTACAAAGAAGAAAGGCAGCTCGGGTCGAGCTTAACAATGGATTTGGTCGTTTGAATCCCTAAGCAACACACGATGCCCTCACTCGTTGCTTTTTAGTCTTACATGTCCGTTTCTTTTAGCCTGGAGCTTGAATAATGTATGAGAAACCAGAATGTTGCCAATAATCTAAGCCACGGCTCGGCAAACTGGGTCATTTTGGCATCGAACGTTTTGTAAACAAATCAAATGTAGATGTGCGACAAAGTTACATCGCGTGGAATCCTGCTCCGCGTCAATCAGTCCCAAAAGGAATCTGATTTTCCCCGTGAGAAAATGCAATTTGTCAGCCGCCGAAAGCCAAACAGGTTGACACACAATACGTTTTTATAGTTCTACATGCAAAAATTCTAAATGTAGCTACTGTACACAAATGCATATTTTGAGACTTGCGGCGTCACTGTTAGTCGATGACATCACAGACAGGAGGCGTAGCGGACTTCCGTGTCCTGTTTCCATGCCACAGCAAGATAAAAGGACGCCAACACGGATGTTTGGGATTAAGACACATTAAGAAGGGAGTTGCACTCGCGCAGTGCGTTGACACTACATACAGGGGTAGGGAAGCTACGGCTCGAGAGCCAGATCGTGTGGCTCTCAGAAGTTTCTAAACACCCTAACCCTAGATTTGAATTTGGTTTTTTACCTTGCTTTGCAACAGGGCTGTGATGTATTTGCCCGTGGCGCAGTCTAAAAATACAATTTTTAACAACATTTTTTACAAAAAAGTCAAAAACGGTGTAATGTCACCAATAAAAGTTGTCATTTTTGGAAAATGAGGTTGTGGGAGAGGTTATAGTATTAGGAGAATAAAGTCAAAATTATGAGGAGAAGTTGGGGAAAATTAAAACTGCGCAATGGAAAAAATTGCTGTAATTTTACGAGTACAAAGTCAGAATATTAAAAGGGAAGTCACAATTTTACAAGAAACTTGTAACTATGAGTAAAACTGTCATTAGTAACAGTTCATTTTTAAGAAACAAAACAATATTGTAATTTCTGGAATATTAGGTTGGAGGGGAAATTAATCTGGGAAAAAAATTACAATTACAGACATAACTTTAGTTTTACAATGTCATGTTTTTTCGGACATTTTGACATGCCAGCACTTTCATCCATCCAATTCAGAGACTTCTCTTCCAAAATGGTTGCCGCACTTTTACTTGTTATATAGTTATAAATGTGTCGTTCATGGCTCTTAGCCCAAAAGGTACCCGCCCCTGTTATATCGTATGCTAACCGGAAGACGTACGCCAACAGGCGCTGACCAGTTTCCCGCTATTGGTTAGGTGTTTTGCCGTTCTTGTGACCTAACTTAATTCTAAATCTCATCATATGCCTCTCACGGGCACGAATGCCGTTTTCCACATTAAGGGCACAGTCGGAACATCATGTCTTGTCAAAGCATCTTCTTGCTGGAAAATGTTGAGTTGATTAACTTGGGGTGGCAGCGCCCCTCTGCTGGATTTCTTTTGACGTTACCCTAAACATATTTTACAGTTAAAGCAGAAAATCTGGGAATGTGCAGATGCCAAACGGCGACAATCTACTGCACATTTGGGGGGGAAAACTGCTTGTGTGGACAAATCTTTGTTTGTATAAAAAATTCATCGTCTTTTTCTTATTTTTATGTCAAGCCAGGTTTGAGTAGCAGTTAAACCACGCGTGTCCAAAGCCATGTAGATATGCTAACAAATGTCTCCATATTCAAAAGGAGGAATTCTTTTTGTTTTCCAATATTGCAACTTTCCTCTATTAGTTTTTTCAAATCAGTGAAACTTTATTCTTTAATAATATCAACGTAAAAGTAATTTGATAAAAAATTGCAACTTTTTTTTCTTTGCTTTGTTTCTAATATTGCGATTTATGTTCAATTTTATGCTCCAAAATGAAAGTTTTTTCTCGCGGTATTATGACATTTCCCTCTGCATATTCGGACTTTATTCTCGTGTATTGCAAACTCATTGCTCTTCTCCACTCTTGTTCTTGCCTAGTTGAACTCTTAAAATGGGTTGGGGACCCTAAGGGGGAAAAAAAAGGGGTTTAAGTGACCCCGGCTTTCAATTAAGACTGCGCCGCGCCAACTATTAGACCAGCTGGAGATCACAAATACATTCAGTGTGGTCAAAAAAACCAAGACCACGGCGTGTAAACTGCAAAAATGGCTGGCATGTAGATGATCTCCAAGGATGAGGGCGGGAAGGACAATCATTCCATTTAAGAGCCGAGGCCGCGGCGAGTGTGCAAAAGTGGACTTTGCATCCATCGGCAGTGCATTCATTGTGTGCAAAAGAAAACACCGGAATTTTCACGCCGAAAAGTCCGTCAGAATGAGAGTCCGGGCTTGTGTTCGTCCTACAATCAGCTGTCAAATAAAAGCGCAAACAATAACCCCTTCCGTTGAAGCCTCGTCCTCTCGACAAAGCCGACCAAGTAAACGTTCAAGAGCGGAAACGTTAAAGTACGATCATCTGGTGTTGCAAAGAAACTGTACAACAATACTGGCCAGGGTTGAGAGTTAAAAACCCAAAAAAGACGACCGGAATCACTTGGCATCAGGAGTTGGCGGAGCAATCCTGTTCATTAAACATAACAAAAAATGTACTTTATTTTAGCGGGCCGACCAGTCTTCTCGCGCTGTGTGGAATGTGAGAGTACGTGAGGTCCTCGTGCATCGTTCTACCAGGACACAAATCCCCACCATTGTACACGAGCAGGTGTCAGAACATGCAAAACACCGAGAAGCAATAAACACACGAGCAGCCCGGCAGGGCCACGCGTTCCTGCAACAGACATTTAGTTTTTTGGCCAAGGTCACTTGTTCAAGCTTTCGTCAAAGACGGAAAGGAGCGCTAGGGACTGATGGAGACCTCCTCCAGGGTGCATACTGATTGATCTGAAGACATTTTGCCCGCCGCTACGTTGCGCTAGGGCAGGGACAATCTTGAGTGGTTGCAAATCACAATTTAAAAAGAAGAAAAGCAAAAGCGGGTACAATATTGTCATTTTCAGTACACAGTGTATTTTTTTTCTGTGTACTGACGGAAGCATTCCATGTGAGACTCAGGCTGCGTCTCGACTTGTGCACGTCCGTGCTTCCTCTTTGCCGTTTTGAGTGCACACGTGCGTTTGCACTGAGAAGCGCGGCGACATGTAGTCTCGGGCGTTGCCATCCAAACAGCCAAAATGGTGAGTGTGCAGGGACGGGACACTACACAGTGGAAGAGCGGAGGCTAACTTGAGTGGTTGCAATTCCCAATTAAAAAGAAGAGGAGAAGGAAAATAAAAATAATGCAATAGTCATTTTTGCAACAACAGTATTCCATTACCAGTTACTTGCCACCTTGGCTGCGTGGGAGAAGGGCAGAGACTAACGAGTGGTTGCAATTCCCAGTTAAAGAGGCGAGAAGAAGTGGTATTGACATTTAGCACCCTCAACAGGCGCCATCTTGACTTTCTGACTTGGAATAATGAATGGTGGTGATAGCCGTTTCCTGTGAGCGCGCAACGACGAGACCGAGTACACAAGTGCTCTTATTTAAGTGTACTGACAAACGTATTGGATTTGAGACCCAGCCCGTGAGTCGTTTTGTTGTTGGTGTGTTTTTGGGGGTCAGCCTAACATTTGCACGCTAACACTGTCACTGTGGCATCGCCTCCGCCCGCACGTTGGCAGATTTTCGCTCTAAAGGGCCCAAAAACCGTGAGGGGACGTCCATCCAGCTGACCCATTTCATTGGGTTTGATGCTGCGACAGTTCAACTGTCCAGGGTCTGAGGGGGGGGAGGCAGTCCAGCTGCTTGCGGGAGTTCACCTGGAGGGGTGCGAAGACGTGGCGGGTGGTGGTGCTACCATGGCTTGTGTTCCCTGAAGGCGCCAGGGACGTGTGCTTGGGGCGTACTTCCCTTCCAAGAGGTTCCGTTGCAGGCATGGCGCTCCATCCCTGCGGTGCTGCGGGCGAGATGATTCATGGGAGAGATCAGAAGTAGAGGGCGGGCTCGCTGCTGTAGTCCGACAGGGATGAACTGTCAGCCGGCGTCAACTGAGGAGGACAAAAACGTATCAGAACCATGTCCAAAAACACGCGGACGCTCGCTAATCTTGATAAGGGCCGGGACTGGTGGGATAACGCTACGTGTCATCTGATTTTTGGCAAGGATCTTTTGGTTCAGTACTGATTTCCCACTTGGACAGTAGACCCCCCCCTAAAACACAAGACCCCCGTAACACAGGTCATCAAATCATCGCCTCCCTGGTTCATGGTGAGACCTAAAATAGCACGACACATGGAACTATTCCTCGTTCTGATTTCATATATTTCACGCTTATGCACTATCCCTGCTTGTAGCTGGTTATTTGGTTCCAGACCCGACCGTGACATTTTGCACGTTAGTTCCACTGGATGTAGAATTTCCTATTTCGAAATGGAATTTTTTTTAGGACCTTCTAAAAATGTTTTTTTTTTCTTTTTAAAACATTATTAGAGTCCTTTAGACATGAAATAGCATCCCTACAGTTACCTTTACACTCGCATTACCCAATATAGTGGACATAATTAATAAAGTCTTTTTTTTTACTTGGAAAAATTGCACATAAGACATAAATAACTGGTTACTTCTGGTTTGGCTAGGTTTTTAGCTAGTGGCCTGTGTAGAACAACACATATCACATATTTATTTTTATTTGAGTGATTTAGCCATGTTATCCTTGAAAACCAAAAATCGGCATATTTTGTGACAAAACATGCACGTGGTATTAATAATTAATAATTCAATTTTAATACATTTTTAAAATTCCGAGCAATTGCTGTAGATTCATAGTGAGAATTAAAAAAAAAACCTGTTTAGGACCTTATAAATAACTTATCCGATTAGAGCCCACTAGACATGAAATAGCACCCCTAAAGTCGCCTTTACAGCCATATTACCCAATATGATAAGCCATATAAGACATGAATTAAGACACCCAGTTGTTCATCAATGTGACATTACTGACACCCAGTGACCGGTGTAGAATACTACATGTAAGTACAATGTATTTGAGTGCGTCTTCTGAATGCCTTATATTTGGGTTTGAGTTCATTAGGCATTTTTATGCTGGAAAATGAGTAAATTAGTCCAGAAATACATACAATATTTTAGTTTCCCGCACAAAACCGCAACGGTCTATTCATGGAAATGTGAACAAAACTGTGATAAGAGCAAAGTGGACCCAAGAGTAACCCAACCGTGTCCTTAAAACCGAGATACTTGACGGACCGTGATTACGACGTAGCGTTACGTCCCCCAAGTCAGAACCCAAAACAGGTTCCGAGTTTTATAGAAAATTCCCAGGCAAGAACACACAAAGACCTCTTTTGCATCACCTTGTATGTTAAAAACATGCAATGTTTGGGCGAACTTCCTCATGAGCAGGTTGCAGTGAAGTCAAAAGTCAACCCAAGCAACGCAAAAAGTCACTTCAGCAGAATCTTCAGCGATCTAAACGTGAGGGAAGACAAAGTGAGTGGTGTCCTCTCACCATGACCTCCTCTGGCATCTGCTGGGGCGCGGCCTCCTGCTGGTTATCGCCGTCCTCTTGTTTGTACTTGTGCCAGACGCTGAAGTCCATCGAGTGCTTGGGAATGTAGCTGGAGAGATCTGCGCACAAAGGAGGAGGCGCATTCAGGAGCATCTCCCGCCATAATGACGCAAACGAGAAGCAAAGATGTCACGTTTTACCGCGACACCCTAAATCAGCGGCTCGCAATTCCTTTCGGTCCGACTTGAGCTATTCTGGAGAAAGATGACATTTGTTTGCCCGTCCCGTACAGACTGAACGAAACGGGAATCATATTCCATGCCGAGTAAGACAAATGTTGGCAGGTCTGTACTAATAATCCGAGTCCTCCCGCTCCGCCATCTGAGAAACACTTCCATAACTGTGTTCCCGCTTTAGTACTATTAAATATTTCCCATGTTCTTTTTATATTACATATATACATACACAAATATATATGTGTATATGTAGTATTTAAAAAGATGCACATCCAGATTATTGTATTGATATGAAATTCATGGCAACAACAGAAAATTAACTTGAGAATGTTGGTCCTGGGATTCCAAATCAAGATATGGAGCCTAATTTTGAAAGAACTTTCCAAACAATTGGACTCTCTGCTGGTGAACGTGAAATCCTTACCGTTGTCCGGAAATGTCAAAATAAATTCTCAGGCTGTCGATGTGGTGCTAATAAAAAGATCGTTAGGAATATAATTACACCCTTGACATGTATCTGCAACCTGCCTCTGCAGAATGCAAAATGAAAAGTTATTCCTGTGTTTAAAAATGGAAACAAGCATAAAATATAAATATTAAATATATCTTGCTTACAACAGGGGTGTTCAAAGTGTGGTGCGAGTGCTCTTTCGGCTTGCGGCACAATCCAAAAATACAATTTAACAAAAAAAACAGCAAATATATACACACATATATGTATATACACACATACATATATATATCTGTAAATATGTATGTATATATATGTACATGTGTAGCTGCCTTGAGATCATTGACAAGTTCCTCCCGGGTGGTTCTGGGCTGATTCCTCACCGTTCTCATTATCATAAAAACTCCACGAGGTGAGATCTTGCATGGAGCTCCAGACCGCGGGAGATTGGCAGGTATGCCAAAAATTGCACCAACTGTTGTCACCTTCTCACCCAGCTGCTTGGCGATGGTCTTGTAGCCCATTCCAGCCTTGTGTAGGTCCACAACCTTGTCCCTGACATTCTTGGAAAGCTCTTTGGTCTTGGCCATGGTGCAGAGTAGGGCATCCGGATTGATCGATTGCTTCTGCGGACAGGTCTCTTTTGTACAGGTAACGAGCTGAGAGGGCTGCCAATGTCAGCTCCTTACCTGTACAAGGTCCACCTGGGAGCTAGAGATCTTGCTGACGGATCAAATACTTATTTCCTTCATGGAGATGCAAATTCATTTACAACAATTTTTTTGAAAGGCATTTTTCTGGATTTTTTTGTGTCATTGTTGTCTCTCAGTGTTCAAATAAATTCTACACTCATCACAAAATCAGCTGGGGTTCAAATAGTTTTCCCCCCTCACTGTATATACACATGCGTGTACATGTACATATACACACACATATAACAAATCAGTTGGAAAATTAGGTTGCGGAAAAGGTTATAATATCAGGAGAATAAAGTCAAAATATTACAGGAATAATACGTCATAATTATGAGAAAAGTTGAAAAAAATGCTGTAATTTTATCAGTAGAAAATCAAAATAATAAGAAAAAACGGCACAATCTTACAAGAATAAATTTGTCATGTTAGAAGGGAAATTAATGTGATTTTACTAGTTATTATATTATGAGAAAAAAACAAAACAACCAAAAAAAATTTACATTTGGAGGGAAGAAAGTCACATTAAAATTACAATGAAACTTTTGGTTTCACGGTTTTTCTGCTGACATCGGAAAGGAATTACTTGTGTCAAAACTGCCATTCCAGACATAAAACCTTCCCAGCAGCACCACATTTAACAATCGTGGCTCCCCAGTGGCTTTTAACTTGCGTTGCCCCAAACCGCCAGCAGGGGGCGACTCCCGTCCTGCCTCATGAACTTGTACCGTTTCAAACATATCACTAGCTATTCTTAAGTTTTATGTTTGCTTCTTTTCTATAAATATATTACATTTGGATCGACTTGATTTTTAATAACCAAAAAAAAAAAAGATACCTATTAAAAACGTTGGAGCGATTGGATGTAATGCAAAGTTTGTCCATAAGGGGTCGCTGTCCCCCACCTGGTCTTTCCAAGCTGCTCCAAAAGGAAAGTGTACCTCAAAAGAACCCCCAAAACCCACACATTACACCCTTTCTCCAGGAAAAAAAGGCTTCTGTTTAGTTACCTTTATTTTTCCCCATTGCAGCATTTTGGCTGATCTTTCAAAGTGTCCCTTTTGACGGCGGAAAAGTGTTTAGTTGCTTCACCTTTCAAAAACCGGCCCACACCGGTATTTGGAGCAGCAGGGTTGCATCTTTGTTGCCATGGAAACTTCTCCGCCACGCTGATATCGATCCGATGCGGCCACACAGCCGGGAGAAGAATACGTTTTGATTGTCTTTAGAAAAGGAGGTTTCTCCCCAACATTTGGACTTTCTTCTGAGATCATTCCATTTCTACCGTTTTTCCCTCCGACTATTTCTAGCCATTTTTGATAAAACATTTTGGTTTTTTTTAAATTTATTCCCGTAGCTTTATTTCCCCCCCAAAAATGACAACTTTGTCGTCGTGTTTTTCTTGTATTATGACTCTCAAAAATATTTCCAATTAACTGGCAACAGTTCTCGGACTATTTGGATTATTTTTTAATTGTAAAGTTCTTCTTTTAGTTGTCTAGGTAAAATGTACTGTACTGGCCGCGCCCCCGGCCAATAAATGAAAGAGCCGCGGTGCCGGGGCCGCACTTCGGACAACCCTGCTTTATCACCTCCAGTTCCGGAAGTGGGCCATGCCAAAGGTGGCATGGGGTGCGGCAGTACTTCAACACCGCGTCACCCACTTGACATAACCCGGTCCGGTTCAGAAAAGGACACGGAGCAAGTTGTTCCTTATTCTGCGTGCTTTATATGAACAAACGTTTATCGGATGGTTTCGTGCAGTGGGAGTGATTAGGAGAACACCAACTGGTGCAAGTACTGGGAAGGCTGGCCGCTATCAGTATGAAAATTGTCCAACATACTTTTTGCCCAGCGAGCACAAAGTCCAGCAAGCCAGCACCGCTTTACGATCCGATAAATAAAGACTCACCGTTGCTGCTGTTGCCCTGGGTGGGCGAGCTGGTGAAGGTGGGCTGAGGGATGTGGATGCGTCCGACCACGCTGAGCGCTTCGTCGGCAGCCTTTTCATCCAGCTTGGCCACGGTTTGGTCTTCATCCCCGCTGTCCCAGGCGCTGCTCTCTGACGGATACTCGTACGTGCTGTGAAGATTCGACTCGTTGAAGGAGATCTTGAGCTGGAGGAATGTGAGAAGACGGTTTATTTCACGCGTGGGTCTTGGAGTTGAAAGAAAACATGCTAGAGATCCACTCAATGGACCGCCGGCGGATCCCAGCGACAGTATCACCATCATGGGGCTGGACACACCGTGCGTTTATGTTCCCTGAAGGACCAAACACAAAAGTATTTTGGGAACGAGAACCGATTAGTATCATGACAACAAGAGCGCAAAATTGTTCATTGACATTGGGAACTTTACTGGTGCGTCCATTTTTTCGCCACTGGCTTGGGGGCTCTTGGAATGCAGATCCCCGCTCATTCTGGTTTCTGTTTAGAAAACACTGCCCCCCCCCAAAAAAGAAGGTAATCGGGGTAAATGTGGACCTCGTGAAGCCATGCTGACAGACATCAAGTGTTTCTGCTGTATCGAGTAGCTCACAGTTGTGCTCACTGATGGAAAGGCTGCATGTATCTGGCATGGAGGACACCGCTCCAAGAGACTGCATCACATCAAACCAACCCTGCACTGGTAGAAACTTCTTTCTCTCCCCATCTACCCAAGATCAACCAACCCAGAAGAGGGAAAGGCGTGCGTGTGTTCTTGTTTCAAAGGGTTGTGGATGATGGGCAAAATTCCCCCCAAAAGTGCAGGCTTCCTTTGAGTGGGAACTTTATAGTAAAACAAAAGCCACGGTAAACCAGCCCTTAAAGACCTGGTCACCAGACAGGTTGACTCAATTGCTTAATTAGACAACGCACAATCGCGTTGCATACTGTTGCACAATCATAATAGAAGGCTGGATTGAAAAAAAAAACAATAGCAAAAATGCCGGGCCAACCCTTGTGAAGCGTTTCAACTTCCAGTTACTAGTTTTGCCTCTAGGCATGTGGAACATGGTCCGGATAGTCACTAAATCCAAGAATAATGTCAACACAAAGCAATGTGTTGCAAATGCAAATTAGCCTCACTACACTGGTGATGGGGATGTCATACAACTTTTCCCGTTCCATTCCATTTTCTTCCGCTTATCCGGGTCGCGGAGGCAGCAGTTTTAGTAGGGAAGTCCAGACTTCCCGGTCTCCGGCGACCTCTTCCAGCTCCATCGGGAGGACACCAAGGCGTTCTCAGACCAGCTGTGGGACATAGTCCCTCCAGCGTGTCCTAGGTCTTCCCCGGGGCCTTCTCCTGGCTGGGCATGCCCGAAACACCTCACCAGGGAGGCGCCCGGGAAGCATCCGGACTAGATGCCCGAGCCCTGAGTAGAAGGAGCAGCGGCTCTACTCTGAGCTCCTCCCGGATGGCCGAGCTCCTCACCCTATCTCTTAGGGTGAGTCCAGCCACCCTACGGAGGAAACTCATTTCCGCCGCTTGTATCCGCAATCTCGTTCTTTCGGTCATGACCCATAACTCATGACCATAGGTGAGGGTGGGAACGTAGATCCATCGGTAAACAGAGAGCTTTGCCTTCCGGCTCAGCTCTCTCTTCACCACGACGGTCCGGTACAGTGACCGCATTACTGCTGTTGCTGCACCGATCCGTCTGTCGGGTTTCACGCTCCAACCGTCCCTCACTCGTGAACAAGAACCCGAGATACTTGAACTCCTCCACCTGAGGCAAGACCTCACTCCCAAACCGGAGGGTACAGTCCACCCGTTTCCGACTGAGAACCATGGCCTCGGATTTGGAACAAGGAGTGACCGCATGTCGCCTGGACGTGGGTCACCGGGGCCTCACCCTGAAGCCAGGTCCTGGGGGAGTGGCTTGCAGACGAGTGCCTGGTGGCCAGGCCTGGTAGCCCGAATCAGGAACACGGGAACTCCCCCCCGCAGACCCACCACCTGCAGGCAAGCATAAGGGCCCGGTGCAATGGGAATTGGGCAGTGGTCGAAGGCGGGTGTGCAGGCGACCTGGTCTTTAGGGGCCAAATCTGGTTCTTGGGACATGGAATGTCATACAACTTCATGTCAAAAATCCCTTTCACCTTTAACCATTTTTATCCATAAACCCCCTCAAACAAATCATTTCCAGGGTAACTTCCCCTTTTCCAGAACATTTCAATGACTGGAAAATTGATGAATCCTTTTCCAGGCTTTCCAGGACCGGTGGGAACCCTGATCTCGACACACTCCAACGCGCAATCTCATTTCTGAAAGACAATTCCTCTCCTTTCATTTAACAGCACGTGGCAATGAGGAGTCTGAGCCTGCCTGATAAGAAAACCATTTCTTTGAAATGGCGGCACATGTCGGGGAACGCCGGCTGCACCGCGACTTAAAGGTGTCATGTGTGGCGCCCAAATTGAATTGCAATCTCCCCTCCTACAAGACACGTTCTCATTATAGCCAAAGCAAAATGGCAGTATTACTTCCTTATACCTGTGATCGCCTTATCGCACGCTGCAGCCCTTTGCGCACAGCAGTAGCATATCAGGTGAGCTTGTCAGTCGGGCGCCTTTCATGCACTTTGTTCCGAGCCATGTTTGGCAGGCCGCACCACAATGGGTACAAATCGGTGGGGCATGTGGCTGTCGGCTAAGCGTCTCACGGATGGACCGATTTAAGTGGTCTGCAAACTGCCCCTGGCAAACGTTTGAGTGCTGATCTGGTATTGATGTCGGGTCGATATCAGGAAAAAAAAAACCCAGTACTGGATAATATGAAATCTTTGATATGCAATATACCATCATCATATATCGACATATCAACTGTGTATTGTAACAAATTTTTTTATGCATACAAGCGACTTTTGTTTAATAAATATAATGGTTATTAGTACTGATGGTAATAACTAGTTTGGGCAGAACGTGTCGGGCTCAACAGTCTGCTAACGTGCTAAAGCGTCCCTGACAGTCATAAACTTTGCTTCAATATGTTCTACATTGTTGGAGTTTTGAAAGCAAAACTCAAGAAAAAGAACATTTGGAGATAAAACAAACAACAAAAAAAGAAGTTGCAGAACATGGACTTCATCCATAGAGCTGAAGATCAGTCGCCTTCAAAACACAGATGGTAGGTGTAAATGACTAGCTACTGAATTTGAACTGTATCACTTGGATAGTGTTAACATCCAGCAGCAACCCAACATTTTGGCATGGCATGGCTACTATTTAGATGAAAATATTGAACCAAGTTGACGCTTTACCCCAAGAAGTGTTTGTTTACCCTGCTTTAGCTGAGAGGTGTCGCCCTGATGACATCATGTCCTGAAATGAGGCTGCGGGCTAGTTTGTCATGGGTGGCGCCATCAACTATAAATACCCTTTTTGGTCATTTACCGTTTAAAAGTCAAACAATTTTTCAAAAACAATTACATAACATAACATACTGGCCACACGGTTTCCGAGTGGTTAGCGTGTTGGCCACAGAGTCAGGAGGTCTGGAAGATCCTGAGTTCTCGCATGTTCTCCCTGAGTGTGGGTTTTCTGCGGGTACGCCGGTTTCCTCCCACATTCCAAAAACATGCATGTTTCTTGTCTAGACAGCTATGATATGTTCAAAGCGTATGACAAAAAAACTGTTCAATTTTATGAATATAGAATACTACCTTGCAGAAATGGACTTATCGCGATTCTGTTACCAACTGTCCCGTATTGTGCGTCGTGGTCAGTGAACTTGCATAAGTGAAACAAAATGCAATAAGCGCCCAAACAATGTTTGGCTGCCCGCCTGTGTTTTGCACAATGACGACAACGTTGTACTTGATCTAATCTAATTATCATGGGCGAGGTGTCATGGAAGTATCCTATTATGAGCTACTGTGATTAGCAGCCAGCTGTCTCATCTGGGTGGGATTTATTATTTAACAGAAGAATGAAAGGCGGCTGTGGTATCTCTGCATAGGACTAAACACGAAAGCAGGACCCTCTGCTTGTGGAGAAGCGCCATACATGCTTTAATGTTAGCTAGCTATAAAGACAGTCTGAATATACTGTATATACATATACATACATATATGTATATATATACACACACACACACACACACACAGGTATATATACACGTATACATATACACTTATATATGCATACTTATACACATACATATATACACTTATACACACATATATGCATACATTCATTTTCTATGCCGTTTATCCTCATTAGGGTCGCGGGTATGCTGGAGCCTATCCCAGGTGACTTTGGGCGAGCGGAGGGGTACA